>OZ026842.1:34653500-35079361 GCA_964023205.1 Lutraria lutraria | reverse complement strand
TCAGTGATTTTTTTCACTATATTTACTGCCATATATGGGCAGTTTCACCTAAAAAGATTTCCGTCATTTTTCCCCTAAAATGGCCTGAAGTGTTTTCCACCTGATCATGTAAAAAGAAGAAAAATACAACAATTTTCACACCATTGTCACCAATTACAGTGTAGTAATATTTATGTTTATGATTGAAACAACTAAATGATCACATATTCCATAGAAATAAATGTTATTTTATATTCCCATTTTGAAATGTGTTGCGCTATATTCCCCCTTTTGATGGGCTTGGGTAGTGAGAAATTTTGGACAAAATCACTGTCATATACCATCAGCAGTCAACGTTACCAGTTATCCTGGATATTAACTGTCATTTTCTCCAAATGAATGACCCAAAAGTGGAGGAAAAATTAACTTGGATACATTAAGATCTCATTATAAGCTTTACCATTCAGAACTATTACCAGCTGTATCTAAGAGAAAAAATAAAATATTAATAAAAAATATTATTAAATACACACTTTGATTATTTTTTTAGTGACTTGATTGTTACAAATTGGTAAAATTTTGGTAATCACAAAATGTACTAGCTGATTATAGATAAGCAGTCTTGAAAATAATGATTTTGCTGTAGAAATCAACTGTTTTAAAGATTTTATTGCATAATTATGCATGTGCGCCTTTTCTACTTAAAGACAAAAGTTGCATCAGAAGTGGCTAAGATGAGTAGTGACCCAAGTTTGTTAAGAACTCAATTGAGGGATTACGAGGATGCACTGGGGAATCTTAGATCGGTAAATAACTGTAAAATATTGATCTTTAAAACAGACCAATGAACAAAGTGCTTTTAGTACTTTGATTCTTGTACCTGAACTTTTAGAATCAAATTCTTTTGAATAAAAGTGTTTTTTTTTGTTCTGAAATAGTGCCTGAATTTCTAGGAACAAAATCTAGTGAATAAAAAGGCTTCCAGTTCTTTGATATTGTACCTCTAAATTTTTAAGACAAAATCTGGTGGAAAAATATGCTTTCTTCACCAAAAAAGTACCCGAACTTCTTGGAACAAACTCTAAAGTGCTTTGATTGTAATCCATTTTCAGGAATATTCAAGAGCAGTTGAAGAAAATGAAGAGCTTAATATTGAACTGGAAGAAAAGGTATAATTTATTAGTATCAATCATGAACAAAACATTTTTTGGAAACCAATACATATAAGACTTTGTGTAAGTATGTGGTACTAACAACTGACGAAAAATATTTTTTTGCAATTAAGCTTTTTGATAGCTGTAGTATTGTAGACCTTGTTCTCATAAAACACAGTATAAGTAAACTCAACTAAATCATTGTTTAAATACATAAAATGGAAGTGAAGTATGGATATATTGTAAAGTAATATATTTGGATTGATTGGGCATTCACCATAACCAGTGATCTACTGTAAAATGTTTATATTTATTGGATGTGAAGTAAATATTTGTGTAAGCAAGGAATTCACTATAATGGTATTCTACTGTATTTCATTCATAATTATTTAATAGTGTTAATGATTTCGTACATACTTCCTTAAAGTACTTCACTAACTGTGACAATTGATGATTACCCAGGTACAGTCAAACCTGTGTTAGCAACCATCTCTGAATAAAGGTCACCTTGGTGATAAAGGCAATTATTGAGAAAAAAACTTCATTGATTATTAAGACTAAAATGACCTCCAAATAAAGGCCACCTGTCATTAAAGGCCACATTATATCTTTCCCAACATTGGCCTTTGTTCACAGGTTTGACTGTATTGAGAATTTACCTAATTTTTACAGAAAGTTTATATCAATGATATGGAGACAGAGAATGAGAAGATGATGAAAGATTTAAGGAAATTAAGACAAGAGAGAAGACAATCAGTGTAAGTATATATCATGTCTTAACTCAGTCATGCCCGAATATTTTTCAATTCAATGAGTGTTCTGTTATGACCAGATTTTTAACATTTTCTGTTTTATCAGATTATTTTTGCCTGGTTTCACATGGCCTAACTTTAACAAGGTTCTGTTTTTCTCATTTTGTTTCAGTGCTGCCGGGCTTTTACCCCCACCTGCTGCAGGTGACGCCCATACTTGTGAGCACTGTAAGTGCCATATGTCTCCGAACGAAATTGAGGTTGGTTCATAGTTTACCTTATCTAAATATATTCTGCATTTATTTATAACAATAAATTAGAACAATTTAAAATAAGATTGAACATAAATTTAAAGCGTCCAGTGTGCATTTTGAGGCATGTCAAAGACTGCGTATATGCATTTTGTGTAAATGGAATAGTTTTTAATGCCACTGTAGTTAACATGCTAAATAATTTTATCTAAATGGACACTGATATTAAACTGAGGTTATGTCATAAGAGTAGTTATTAGTTCAAGATACAGACATCCTGTCATGTGACAAGTAATTCAAAATGTACCACTTAAATTGCATAATTTTTCATTATTGAAATCTTTTAGGGGGAAATGGCTGAATTAAAAAAGGAAGTGACAAAGTGGCAAGATAAGTGTAACTATTTCAAGAAATGTCTTGCCGACACAGAGCTTAAACTGAGTGATGCATTTAGGGAAATATCAGATCTTCGTATGGATCGGGAACTTCCACCCCCGCCGCCAATACAGAAAGTAAGCTATCTTTTATCTACTGGATTTTTTGTTATGAACATTTTTGGCTGTTTTTGATAACTCAGGCTTGTTTACAAAAATCAGACCCATTATTTTTTATTAAGTCAGTTCTTTTATTTCTAATTTTATTGATTATTGCAACTGGTAAGAATTGAAGAATTGTTGTTCCATTAACAGTGGGCATTTCAGTGAATTCAAACAGAAACGTTTTGTGACCAAAAAATTTCCTTCAAATCTTAAAAAAATTGTAAGAAAATTACATTTTGAATACAAATTGAAGTGTGATTTGTAATGATCAACAGAGCTGACTTGATGACAAAATTGTGGAGAAAACCTGTAGTATGTGGTTTCCTGTAAGATGATGTGATCATGATCGACCTTTGTTAAAGTTGTAATCACAATAGTCATCATCTATTTCTGATGTTCTTTTACTTCCTCTCATAATGACTGACTTTCTCAACTTTCTTTTGATCTTATTCACGCACGCAGCAGCTGCAATAATTGTAACGGCTCTATCTCTATTCATTGATAAGTTTGAACAATTGGTTCTTATGAAAATTTAAAATTACATACATAATTGATTTAACAGGAATCTGAAAAAGAAGAGCCAAAGACACAGGGAGATGTGCACATTAAAGCACAGGATGATTCAACTCCTAAAGAAGCTGCAACCTTGAAGCCTGCTGCTAAACCAAAAACTAGACGTCAAGTTAGAGCTAGATATATGGAAAAGGTAAGAATGATATGCTATCTTCCATAATACTGTGAAAACTTGATAGTATTACATCATTTAGGACCAATTAATGTATTGTCCATGTTGTAATAAAAATTGAAAAATGCTCTGAAAAAGGTGGATTTACTATTGAAGTGATTGCTATGGTGATTTTCCTTACAAGAAGTTGTTGGACAAGATTGAATTAAGATAATAATTTAAATAATATGAAATAAGTTTGCCATTAAGCATTTTGGTTAAATTCTAATTACACCATAGTTTAACCAATGTTAACTGTGTTTTTGTCTTGTACACATTCATTAAATACTGCAGATTATATCCTGCCATAAAGTGTGGCATCCAATCTTCATTCTTTACTTTATTACTTTTGGCTTTACCTTTGTTCATGAAAATAATGTGAAGTATATAATTGTTTACTTATTTTAGCAAAAGCCAACATCTGCCAAATTACCTCCTATTGAGAAACCAAAAGATGAAGTGTTTTCAAGTAATCTTGATGGACTCTCTCACAAACAACAGAGAGAGTTGAAACTATTCAAGTCTGGTGACATTCAGGCACAGGTTTGTGAGAATATATAGAAGTTCACCTTATTACATCCTTTTAAAATTTGGAATTTACCTTATTACCTCCCTTGTTTGTCTAATTGCTTTGTATTTATAAATTGTTTCACATTAAGGATCTTTATTGTCCCCTGATGAAAGGTGGTGGAATTTAAAAGATTAGGAATGGTAGGTGTGCGCACGTGTGTGTTTGTAACACCTTGTCTGGAGCGTAACTCCATAATGGATCAGGGCAGTGATTTGAAAATTGATTGATTGGTAGATAGATGGTGATGAAGAAAAGTTCAAACAGTCAACAAGGACCATAACCCTGACTTTGATACTTTTTAGGTTATTGCCCTTTGATTGATATTTTAATTTAGATTTTGTCTTGGGCATAACTCTATAATGAATGAAAATAGCTTTTAAAAAACTAAGTATGTTTGTAGATGGCAATAAAGGGAAATGCAGATCACAATAATATTAACTTTGGTAGTAATTATTGTATGCAAAATGATGAGAGAAATGTTCTACTTGGCATAGCATTCTTCAATTTTTGTTCTTTAAAAATGGATGTTTTTATAAAATGTGCTTACCTGTTTTGATTTTGTTTTGCTTGAGGGATCTATAACAGAATTATCGATGGCTCATATTAAACAGATCACAAAAATGTGAAAGAGCCACCATTTAGTTACCCCTGGGTGAGGTGGCGATTTGAAACTTGAGGTCGTGATGAGAAGTTTTGAGCAAAAGACCTGTAACATTGGCTTTTGTATTGTTTGGGTTATTTCCCTTTGAAATTATATTTGAATGTAAATTCTATCCTGGATATAACTGAAGATAGCTTATCAAAAATTAAGTATTTTTGTTTTCTCTGTACCTTGTTACCTTGTGTTTTGTAAGATATTCCTCCATTGATAACTTTTCTCCTTTACTGCGGGGGATTTGGCAGTCTGTGACTGCTTCTTGTTGTATTTAGTGTTACCTCCCTTGAATTTTATATTTACTGTTCTTACATATTCAGCTGAACATGTTGACATCAGAGATCATGGATTTTGTCAATGAGATTGGTAATTTATTGTACACAGAAACAGATGAACAGGTATGGTTAAATATGATATTGTCTAAATGCCCACCCTTTTAACACAGTTTATGTGGGAATACCTTTAAGAATCTTCTTTCATAAAAGCGCATGGCCTAGCTTTTGAGTGTCATGTTGTCTCATGTTTTTTTACTAAGATTGTTCAAATTATGCTACTCTTTCTAAATTAGTTCTACCCTTAGAGTGTCTGATTTACCAATTTAAGTTTCCTCTTATGATATTGGGGTAAGTGATCCACAGAGCCATCATGTCCCCCTTGTTTATTTTTTTTTTCGATGATTTTCTTATACCAGTCTAGAATGGAGTCCCTTAAATGCTTCAGATGGGGTTGTGTTTTCATGCAATTAAGATATTGTTGGACTGCCTTTGACTAAACCCCTGTGCAGTAGGGCATCTTTTAAACTGATCCCAAAATCCAGACATATATGTTTCTACCAATTCCTTATTCACTATTTTCCTATGATTTTGTATATATCTGTTAAAAAGTTAATTCTATTCCAGAAATCTTTCTAATCTGGATTATTCCAATGTCTGGAAAATTGCAGATAAGAGACGTTTCACTGAATTAACCAATAGACTGTTCAACCTTGTAATGTTTCTGTCTATTACTGTAGGCCGCAGCAAAGGTCCAAGCAATGAAAGCGTTCAACTTTGGCTCTCAAGCAGGCAGTAAGAAACCCAAAGATGTAAAAGAAGCCAAAGAAGAAGAATCAAGACAAAAGAAGAGTGCAGTGATATTCAATGGACAGCATGCTTGTTCTAAGCTTAGAGAAGCTTTTGAGATGCTCTCTGGTTCTCTTAATCTTCAGGTTTAACTTCCTTATATTCTTGTTTGCTGGCATATATTTCTGAGATATTGTGTAAAAGTGACTTCAAACCCATTGCAATTGACAATTTCTTTCATTTGTCATCATCTAATAGTCCTTAACTTCGCTTATAGTCTTTGAAAAAGTCCTTGAAAAAATGTTTTCCTTTGGTACTATAGTATTTATAAATAAAGTGTTTCTGACTGATAAGGTAGCATCTAAATGAGAATCAGCCTCATGAAAGATGTTAGCTTCGGGTTTATCTTTGATACATTCAAACCAATCTGAATGACTGTGAATAGTGACCACCTGATTATTGAGAGCACTTGTTGAATAACCACAGTACAACCTCTTCAAAGCAACACTCTTTGGGAAAAGCAAAATTTTGTTGTTGTTAAGAGGTTGTAGCTCTAGAGAGGTTGAATTAATAGTTAAATCTTGCAGAGGAGAAAAATACATTCTGTTATTCAAGGAGGTTTTGCTCAAGAGAAGGTCGCTCTGGAGAGGTTGTACTGTATATCAAAATTGAAAGCATATTGAGGACCTTATATGTACCTCAAAATTTCATGAAGTATATTTAGAATAATAAGAAAAGAAATTTTCAGCCTACTGTCCCTGACTTTGTAAAGTCAAGTTATCCTTGAGTATGGTTTTCTAGACTAATGGAAAACATTTTGTACAATAATTACATATATTTTTTTTTAAACCAGCACAATGAGTATGAGGCTATATATCGATCATTCAAGATAAGTCAACAACGTAACAGTTTGCGGCGAGAGATATTTATGGGTCGTATGCCTATATCGGCCTTGCAGGAATTTGATCGAGCTCAGAGGCAGAAAATGATGGAAACCAAAGCTGACGATCTGATGAACGTTTATTACAAGTTTGTAATATTTATAATTTTCAGATTTCTTGACATTAAATAAGGAACCTTTACTATTCAGTTCATCAAATTTACTTATAATTGAGGTCACCCACTATTTAACTATGATGTAAGAAAGGGAAGGCACTGTTCTATTCATTAAGTGTGACTTAAAGGTCTAATTAAGTGAAAGAGGGAGGCAACTGTGATTGGCTTTTTTTTAAGAAGTTAAAGGAGATAACTGATTATTCTACATTTGCCATTTTAAATCTTATTTTCTTTCTCAATGAAAATTTGTGCCATGAAAGTTTCTTTGGATTTTTCTTGGAACAGTTAGATGAAGGAAGTAAGCTATTTGTTTGTCTTAAGTTTGCAAGCAGCTTTTCTTTGATTTTTTCTTGTATTTTTAATGCACATCTAAAATATCATTTTACAGAAAGCTTTAACATTTTCAAGACCCTTTAATCTTGTACTTAGTCAATTCAAATCTTGTGATCCTATATTTTGTGACATTGTTTTGTTTATAGCATCAGCTATGGTGCAGGAGGCGGAAATATGAATGTAATCGGAGGCAATAAGTCCCGCCCACAAGGGATGTTCCACCAAGGTGATGATGATACAGCAATGTCTTTCTCTGATGACGAAAATGTAAGTATTTTTTTGCAACTGATACAAATGGATGAGTTTATATTATATTTACAGCTTGAAGATGCATTGATTCAGTCTCTGTCGCACCTACAATCAAACCTGTGTTAGCAGCCACCTCCGAATAAAGGCCACCTTGTGAATAAAGGCCACCTTGTGAATAAAGGTCATTCATTTAAAAAACATCATTGATTATTCAGAACAAAATGACCTCAATATTAAGGCCACTTGTCAATAAAGGCCACATTTTTTCTTTCCCATGGATGGCCTTTGTTCAAAGATTTGACTGTACAGTACAACCTCTCCAGACTGACCCACTGCAGAGCAACAACCTCTCTATAACAACACCTTCAAATAACCTTAAGCTGATATTTACTATAAATTAGTGCAACAACCTCTAAACAATGGCTAATATTTGCAGCTCCCACAGGGTGTTGTTTTACAGAGGTTATACTGTACTTGTAATCATTATAATTTTAATGTGTGTCATGTGTTTTTACAGCTTGAGAAACATCATGCAGCTGAAGTTTTTAAGCTCATTTATTTATTTTAGGTATTTGTTCAACTGCAAATACATTTTTAGGGGGTCTGGTTACTGGCAGTTTAGGTAGAATTTTTTTGTTGATCAAACATTTATTTTTTATCTCAAAGTGACCCTGGCTGTTGATGCAAAGTTAAACCCTGGAGAAAATTTAAAAAACAGCATCTATTTTACTGTAACTGAAATCATATGTATGTATACGGTAAGTGGAATAATTATGGAATAATGGTTGTGTTGTACGTTTACTTTTTTACAGCTGATATAAGCTTGATTGTTTTTGTTCCTGCAAATGAAATGACAACGCATTGAATAATTTAAAACCAGCACCAATGACAGTTTTTGTTAGGTATTGTTAGATTGAGTTGGATCATTTATTTTACTGATTTGGGTTTGTTCAGCTTAAAGGGGCATGCCCAGGAACTGATGTGTCTTTTATTTCGTACACCAAAAATGCTTTTGTCACTTGTAAAACCAATTATTACCTAAAAGTCAAAGAAGAATGTGCGTTCAAAAATGACCATATAACGCGCGCGTCGGTATTTGTATGTCGGTTTGAACAAAAGGCTGTCAGCCTTTTATTGACGAAAACGATATTTCCGATACGTCTGAGAGTTTAACTGAGCATGTGCACTGCCTTTCAAGTGAACATAACATGAGCAATACTTACCATTTCAGTTTGTTGACATTTTTTCAGCGATGTTTTCGGTTTTGACAGATACCGAAAGGGTCGAGTTGTGAAAATGACAAAAAATTTCTGAGGCCGAAATCGGCAGGCTTGGTAAATCTTGAAATGTGTATTTTGAGTAAACTAGCGGGATGTTTTGGAAATATTTTACAGGGCTTTCATTAATTGATTTAGGCATTAAAATGACACCAATTTGATTGCTATTCGAGACACTTCAGTTCCAGGGCATGCCCCTTTAAAGCTAGAGCCCTTGTTCTGTAATTTTGACCTTATTCAGAGTTTGTTTATTCATGCCCATTTTCAACAACTAGTCAAACAATGTAAAAGACTGTTAAAAGAAATAAGAATGCTACATTGCTTTTTAAAGTTTTTTAATTCTGAGAGTGCAACAGTATGTGATTTTACAAGAGAACTTTGTATTATGTTTTAATTATGCCCCTTTACAACAGTCAGAGTTATATGACCATCATTCCTGGGAAAAACCAGTAACTGTCTACTTTCTCACATAAAGAGACATGGTTTGTTGCTGGGCTCAAACCCACTACCCTCTTATCAGTGAGAGGTTACAGTGATTTGAATTAAGTCAGCGACCTAAACCACTCCATTACAGAGGTGGATGTGTGAATAAATAGTTTAACTAACAAATTTAACAAAGTAACTTAATAATTATGTTAATGAACAATCCCATAGTTTAAAAAAGTGCTTTATGGAACAAATTGATTGAAAAGGTTCTTTATGAACAAATAAAGCACAAAATTAGTTGTTTTTGTTCATTTAGTTCAATTATAAGGTGGAAAAATGCACTAAAACAGAATTTTTCCTTGAGTTAGGTCAATCTAGAACTCAACTCTAGAATGAACATGTATACATAAGGTTGTTGAATATCTTTTAGCTGCTGATCTGATAAGTAGCGCTCATTGACATAAAATCCAATATAACGGTTTTAATATCAATATCATATTTCGTATGATGATTGGGTTTTGAAACTTGACACAACTATATCTTAACCCTCAGAGCTGTGTTTGTCAAATCAGTATTGTCGGTGGTATGTATTTTGCGTTGTGCGTCTTTTTTATCTGAGCTGTCCATTGATTATTACACTGATTGGCGTCGTTGATTAATGACCTTGCAAAAAATAGTTCCATTATGTATACGCAAGATTATAGATTGAAGATAACACTATTAAAATGATAATGTGCCATATTCATGGAGTTGAATTGTATTGAGATATGATATTTTGTATATTTTTTAAATGATATTTTACTACCTGATATTTAGCTTATTTGGTTTAGTTTAATTAGTTGAAAGATTCCCACTGTTAAGATTTTGAACAATATTTTACACAAATGATGGTCATTATTTAGTATGACATAATGATGTTAAAGGTTTATTTATTGCATACATGTGTAGCGGTTCGGTATATTGTATTTATAAATTGACTGGGATTTTCACCAGTCCGATTAGCTCAGTTGGTAGAGCATCTGACTTTCAAGCAGGAGGTTATAGGTTTGAGCCCTACATTGGGTACATTATTTTCCTACTCCTATTACACATCTATGTCCCAGATTCGCAGATGTGTGTTGTCCATTAACACTTATTTTTTCACTGAGGTCTAATGTCACACCAATAGCCAACAGTCAGTGCTTCTGCCCTGCAGGTAACGACGCCTGGGTCTAAATCCTCCATTGTTAAGTCTGAAAAAGATACTAAATGACCTTGGCTGTTGATGCCACATAAACCCCATGCAGTGAAAAAAAAAACAAAAAAAAAACATGCAAACATGCTTACAAATTATTCAGGCTTTGTGACAATATTTTCAAATTGTTGAGCAAACCATGTTTTGGATAAAAATGCATTTTTCAAGGTAATCTCCACTTTACCAGATTGTAAGCTAAAGATGAAATAGAAGTAGGCCAAAGTATTTCTAGAAAGAGAAAGAATCTCTTCGGTGGAGGCCAAAGTTTTATAAAATGGGCAAAAGTTTTCTTTTGAGTTGAATGCAGCATTTGGATGTTGTTAAATTTTCTTTTAATTGTATGTTCTTACTTAATTCAATTAAATTGTTATGAATAACTATATAATCAAATATTGTGTACAAGGTTCTCACAGGAAGTTTCAAAAAATCAAATTGAGCGTTCTGCTGAAAACCTTTGCTTTAAATGATGCAAGACTATTTAAATATCATTTTAATTAAAATGGATTTACCGTATTTTAACAAAAAGGTCTTGATTTAAAAGTTTTTAGAAATATGAATAAGAATGTATGTATTCAACTTTTGTTAATGGATAAACAGTGTTATCATAAAACTATTTATTTACATTTCTCAATATAATGTGAAATGGCCTATTTCTGTTGAGAATGGGGCTAATTTGTTCTGTTATTTGATTTATGTGTTAATGTAAGGACAGTATAAAAAAATATTAGCTGGATTTATTTACCTGAAATAGTTCAATAAATTTTAGCAAGAAAAAGCAGGAAATCACATATTTAAAATTCAACATTTCAAGACTACATTAATTGCTACATAAAATTTCTATTATTCAACATTTTGATAGACTTGTATTCTGCTGATTGTGTGGTCAAGTGGTTAAGGTCACTGATTTCAAATGACTGTAACCTCTCACTGACAGAGGGTCGTGGGTTCAAGTAACCAACCATGTTTCTTTATGTGAGAAAGTAGGCAGTTGTTTGCAGAGGATGGGAGTCTAGTACTGGTTCTTCCCAGGAACATTGGTTAGGCAAACAGCTGTCTGCCTCATATGACTCTGACTGATGAAAAGGGGTGTAAAACTCAAATAAACAAATTCAAACAAAACATCATAATTGTTATGACCTTTTGATACTGAAATCTTTTCTGTGTTTTTAATTCAGCTGTCTTGAAAAAAAATAATTCTTTGATTTAAACACAGTGAGATTTTCATGTTTACTTTTGGCTCTGAGGTTATAGAACTTGAGAATAGTCTTCAATCTCAAATCAGAATCTCATTTTTAAAGAGAAAACTCGTTGAAAAGATATCACTGTTATGGGTACATTGCATTTAAGGGGCAAACAATTTTTTTTATAAAAACCTGTATGAGCTAGAATATAAGGTTCAATCAATCCTTGCATAATTATGTACTAAGGATTTTGTATTAAAAACGTTAAATGGTTGGTGCCAAAAAATTGGATCTTTCTGGAAGATGTGAACTCAACGATGTTTTTTGTGGCCTTATTATTGAGTTACAACCAACATAATCATTTGATAATTTACATAATCAGCTGTTAACCCTATAAGGTATGATAAAGCATTTTTGTGCTATAAGAAGCATAATTGCATTGGCCCTTTTTCAGTATATTGCATTTTACACTAAAGCTAAAATCTGCAGGTAAATGGGTTGAAAAGATGGAATTAAAATAAGACATTAAGAGGATAATGTGAACATTAAAGATATCAACTGAATTTGTGGGATGAATTTTTTAGTAACTGGTTTAATTCACTATTATGATAAATGCAAGGTTTGTAGAATTTATTTCAATTATTGCGCATTTTATCAATGTTGGGGACATGTCATTAAATATGCTTTAATCTGGTTTGTAGCTTGTCAGATATTATCAGATTATTTTGTAAGATATAATGAATGACCTGATAGTATTGCAATACATAAAAAAGTTTCTTTAAGTTTAAACTTGATGTAGCCTTTTTTGCCCCCACCTGGCATCTAATGATGTGGGGGCATATTATAGTGATTGCCTTGACCGTCTGGCCAAGGTTAAGTAGATTGTACTGTTTCATCATAATTATGCGTCTATTGAATGCAGTGTCTTTTTCTTTCTGAGTTAAATAACACTTATTCACTCAGGTTTCTTATAAAGAACCGGTAACCGGCCTAAATAACCTGTTCATGCACTTCTTAGGCCGGTTACAATTTGTAATCAAAGTACTGAAAGCACTCGTGGAAATTGAACTAAAATAGACTTGCACATCAACGTGGAATGGGAACTTAAGTTTAACATTTGCATGGCATACTAGTATGTTGAATTACATAGTACTTTGGTCCATATTAAAGTTCATGTGCGCCGAGCGAGTGACTTATATTGCTATGTATGTCATATTACTGTAAGTTTAAAAAACCCAAATTTAAATCATTAAATAAAAGACTTACATTAATTTAGAAGCATAATTGAACAGTTTCACAAGAAATTGTCCTTGAAATATAATCTCTTACTAATACAAGATCTGTAGTAGGTCTGTAGATCTTGTTAAGATAGAATGAGCATAATAATGTCCAGATTTGGAATTTTTTATTGAAATTAATTGCCATTTGAAATTTGATACTTTTTAAGAATTGTATGTACCTTGGTTTCATTCATTCTTGACTTAATGTACACCTATTTACATACAAAAAATACTTTTTTTCACATTTCTAATAAATTACTCAGTATCTCATTAGGAAGATGAATTATTAAGGCAACACAGAAATTAAGAGGTTGTTAAATACAAGGAAGCTGTTGTATATTGTAAGGCTATGTTTTAAGAAAATATTCCCTATGAAATATGTGTTTTTAAAGATTTTTTTTTCAAAATGCTTACAGACTTACCATCATGCATCTAACCATGAACAACCATGGTAGACCTTGTTTTGTTAAGTGGCACCATAGCTTTTCATGTCTTGCTGACCATAGTTAATTAACATGGTAGACCATGGTCTAAGTGACCACATGATCAACCATGTTTTTCATTGTCAAAATGACCATCATTTTCACCTGGGTAGGTCTGAAAACTCTTTGACAGTGGACATTCTTCCAACCTCATTAATACTGCATTGACTGTCTTTGGAGCAGCTATGTTTGATTATCTATAAAAAATGACTTGTTGAAAAACTGTTAATTTTAATTTCTGTATAGTATTAAGCATTTTTCTCAAGAGGACCTTTAATGTTAGGGTGAGCTTGTCATATAGACCAAAATGGTGCATTAATGGACCAACATGATTCGTTTCTCTCTTTATATCTGATGTCTTAAACTTAACGTACCCTGGAGTTTTAAAACAAATCTAAGTAAAAAAAACTGTTGCATTGCTTACCTTTGTACATCTTTGTTTATTTCAATAGTGACAGAATTTTGAAAAACTAGGTATAGTGGTTTAATGAACCTAACTATATTTGAAAGTAAATACAAAGAGACTTTATAAACTGATAAGGGGTTTAAGGTACCCTTAATCATGTAAAAGTCTTCCTTTTCAATTCTAAAATATAAGTAATGCTTATTTATTTGAAGCTCTCGAAGAGAAAAATGATTAATGTATTGTAAATTTTGTGAAAAATAGTTTATGCCTGTATGTTGTTTGTCTAATACTTAGCAGTATTTACCAAGTTTTTGATAGATAAAGAATATTTAAATCATTTCTAAATATCATAAAATATACATTCCTTTGGTGTTTAATTATGTTTAAAGTTGTAGAAATATTTGAAACAGGTGTTTTTATATTCTTTTCTTACGCCCATCTTGTTGGGGTGTATTTATCATAGGACAACTGTAACAGGCAGACGGTAGGCATGCGGCATAATTAGTTGTTTTCCATTCTTAAAGTTTAGTACGTCCTTTTTTATCTTTACCAAATTTGGTGAGAATGTCTATGGACACAATATCTCAACTCGTATGCAACCAGCGAAATCATTGCTGGTATTTTTGAAATTATGGCCCTTTATTCAGCCAACAATAATGAAATAGGCCTTAATTACTTAAGTTTGATAGTTCCCATGCATTCTTCATTCTTCCCCAAATAATTTAGTCAGTTTGATATTCTTGTGTACAGTTCTTCCTGCCTCCCCCCCCCCCCCCCCAATAAGTTGAATGAATTTGTGAGACCAAGTTTTACAACTTATCTAAATCATGGTTTGACAATAATTGGACTTACTGGTAAGATGTGACATTCAAGGTTCTGCTTGTTCTCTTTCTATGGTTCATACATGATATGGAGAAAGTAGGCAGCTGCTTACGGAATGCGGAGTAATGGGTCAGAACTGGTTGATAACTCCGAAGCACCAGATAGGAAAACATGATTTGTCTGTAACTGAAATACTGTCAGTTATAAGGCTGATATAAAATGCATTACAAAGTAACCAAGAAAAATGAGACATATATTGTATTTAAGTGACAATATATTGAGTTTTATTTGAAATTAAGTGCATAGTGCTGAATATCTGACTTGGTAAACACATGAGGTAAATATTACTTAATCTAAATTTTAAACATTTTTTTCCTTTAAAATGTTTACACAAACCCACAAATGAATGTTGTGTTGAAGTTTTTATTGTGTGTGCAAATTTTTATATGAAATTTAAAAAAATTATACAGTATAATGGTACGTTGAAGTTTAGACATTTGTATAAAAATTAATAGAATATCAATAGCTAACTTAAAAATACAATTTTATTGGTAAATGTAAACTTTTAAAAGTTGAACTTCATTAGTCTACCAATTGAATGTAGGCTTTTTATTCAATGTGATATCCCTGTAATAATGATATTGATTTCATTTTTAAACAAAATAGACCAACATGCTTAATTATTCCTATAGAAAATAAATAAAGTCAATTTTATGAATTCATATAAATAGATATTGACCGTATTCTATGATTGATATAGACTGTCCTTTTTTCAAAGGTTTGGGGTATTTTGTTTCAGGTGGCAGATTTCATAACATGATTTATTACACTCTCAATCAATGGCATGGACTAGTCTAGTAACATGAATGCGTACACCCCCTTTTCCTGGGGTCCAATTTTGGTGACTTCCCTTGGGACCTGCCCCACCCAGGAAAAAGTGAAATTATCAAGATTTAATCTTTTCTGGTTACTTTTGATGATTTTGGCCCAAATTTTCATTTTCAGTGTTTTCTTATTTGAATGGAGATATTATGTGGAGATCCTCCCTACTGATGGTACCAGTTTCTGTATTTCCTAAGGGTTGTTCAATAGATTATAAATTCATGAGATTTTGGATTATAATTATTAATGAGTAAAGACTTGGACAACTAAACTAGATTGAACATTACAATGTGTCTTGAGGTAATATCTGTAAATGAAACTATCACTGTTTGCCAGCTAGATAATGATGGTTTCATCTTTGACTGTATTTTGTGTGAATGACTGATTGTGTTCTGGATATGCATTTATATTGTAAGTGTAAGTATTCTGTTCTGCTCTACTCAGCTCTGATCTGGCCTGTTCTAAACTGCTCTTGTCTGTTTTGCTTTCTTTGCACCCTACTTTGGCCTGACCAGCTCAGCTCTGCTTTACATTAGCCTGCTCTGCTCAGGTCTGCTCTGATAAACTATTTTCTTCCCTACTCTGCTCTTGCCTGCTCTGATCTGCTCTTGCTTACTCCACTCAGGCTTGCTCTGCTCAGGCCTGCTCTGCTAAGCTCTAATTAGTCTTGCTTGCTCTGCTCAGGCCTGCTCTGCTAAGCTCTAATTAGTCTTGCTTGCTCTGCTCAGGCCTGCTCTGCTAAGCTCTAATTAGTCTTGCTTGCTCTGCTCTGATCTTCTTTGTTCTTCTTTATTCTGTACTTCTGTTCTGATATGGTCTGAATATTTATTCATTACACAATCAAGGCAACATGTTTTAAATTGATTTATTACTGAATTCAAAAGATGTGTTTGTTCACCCTTGCAATGCCTTCAGTTAAATTCTTATATCATACCATATTGTAATGAAAATATGAAATTAATTATCAAAAGGATGTTTTAAAATGTAAATGAATACTTTTTTCTATTTATCTTTTCAAATTAAACTGTTAGGTATTATTTCTCAACCAAAACAAAATATGTCATTTATTCAATTTTTAACTGGACACTATATAGAGGTAATTTATGAATGTTATTATTATTCTTACAATGCATTCCTCTTTACCATAAGTAAATTTTATGAGTGCTTTTAATAAAATTTTAAATGCAATATCTGTGAATAATGCCACATTGCAAATTGTTTTTTAGACTAAATGTTTCTTAGACCAAAATGATACCTTCATGTAAAATTATCACTCGGAAAACCAAAATTTGGACAGACAGGGTAACACTTTTATGCCTTTGTGACATTTCAAATGGTGAGGGCATAAAAAGTATTTTATTTCCTTATAAATACAATTAACAAAATAGTTGTTAGGATTGAAAGATAACCTATTGATTAAAATTAATGGCCTAATAACAAATAGGATTGATTTGATTGAACAAACAAACAGTGCATTATTTATTTATTTTGTGTTTGAAAAGACACTGTTTGTTGTCATATCACAACCAATTGTTTGTTTACAATGGGAGAATTATTCATGAGGATATCATAAAATTTGTTTTACAATCATTACTCTCATTATCTTACCAATGAATTCTTATCACTAGAGTTTAATATTGTGCCATGGCCGCAGTCAGGGTTGTTTCACAACATTTCCAGCTGGAGCGGTGGAGGACCGCAGGCGTATACCTATGTAAAACCATTGATCTTCAATAAACTGGCTAGACAGCTTTCTGACCTGTGAAATAGTTTATTTATTGCAGTATAGTTTATTGTACAGCATTTTGAATCAGAATTTTTAGTGAAGTTATTTAAAGTATGAAATATCAAAATCAATACGTATACTATATTTAAAAAATGTTTTTTTTTAGAATTTGAAACTTTTCTCAAGTTTTCAAAAACCTTAATTGTGCCGTTTTTTCCACGAGTAGAAAATTATTGATGGTTTTCAAGTTCTATATTACCACAGACAAAGTCAGTCACATGCACAGAGTTCTCTTCTCTATATAACTCTGCCATTGTCAGAATTACAATAGTGTCATACCGGCAATTTGTCATTGACTCTTTTCTGTCAATACTTGTCTATCAATATGAAATAAAAACAAAATTTCGGAGTACAAAATTGCTGAGTCAGCATTTTTTAATTTGATGAATAAGCTGTTTTTACAATTCAATATTGTCACAAATTCACTGTTTGCAATCTTAAGTGGTGTTTTAACAGTGTAAAGGCTGACAGTATTATAAAATGAGTTTACATTATTCAATAAGTTTAATAAAATAGAGTATTAAAGTGAGGCCTCAGACTGTATGCTTGTGATTGGTCAATTTCATGACTTGTACAGAAAACCAACCAATCAGAAACTTGTTTACTGAGGCTGGCTTGTGAACTCAAATTAAAGTTTATGGGAGTTATTATTTCAATGAGTTTGAGAAATGCATACAATTTTTTTTTCATTGTTGATCAATAGTTTCATTGAAATTTTTAAGGCCTTTAATTGTACAGAAAATTGCAAATTGTAAAAAAATGGCTATTAAGAAATATATATATTCCAACTTGCAAAAGACTGTAAGATTTAAGTTAAATAGTTTATTAAAGTGAATAATTGTAATCATATTCTCACAAGGCCATGTGGTTTTATTTCAAAACATCCAGTAAAAAGCAGTACTTGTATGGTAGGTCTACTGAAGTATTTTTTAAGGTCCCAATGGAAACTCTGAGCATTCAGCCTGCAATTGATTTCTATTTAATTTTATTGACATGTTTTTGTAAAAGGCATTGTGAATGCTTTTGTAAACAGCTGCTTAATGGATGCCACTTAGCGCTAAAACATTTCAGTATTGAAGTGGTAGGTCTGGTAATATTTCTTTACTACCTCAATAGAATTAGCTGTATTTAAATATTAAACACTGTGCCTGAATAATGTACGGTTTGTATGATAATTGATTATATTTTCTTATTTGTATGAATTTATGAGAATGCTAGTCATCTAAACTGTGCAATACAGTATATATTCATATTATGCAGTTAAACTATTGTTGCACTGAATAATATATTGACAACATGTTATTTACAATAATATTTCCCTCCAACTTGGAATTTAATTAAATAGAACCATTCATTATCATTAAAAAATGAAATTTTAACAAGTCTGAGTATTTCTCTTGAAATAATAGTGGTATAATAATTTCTTTCACCATAATAGGGAATATTGATTAGGTAGTGAATAGTTCTCTCTGTTGAAATAAAATGATTATTTATTTCATTTGGTAGTGAATAGTTTTAGAGCTAAATGTGTACTGTGCTAATCAGCCTGATTGATTGCTGGTTAATTATTATTGTGTCTTGACCTGAACCAACTTTCAAAAATTGTCTATTTCAATTTATATTTTTCTAAATTATGTCTTTGAAAGATTTTAGCTTCTTGTTGTAGAAATTCTTTTATTTCCTTAAAAATTCCATTCATAATGCAGTAGTGATTGAATAAGTACAATATTTATTTTTTGCTTTTCTGTTTTCGAAGAAAAGGTTGAGCTACATGCAAAAACTTAAATGTAGCTCATAATTCGGAAACTGTTAGAGGTAGCAACATGAAACTTCATAGGTTGGATAGATCTCACTGAGAGGGTGAACAGATGAGCGATAGTGCCACTGGCGGTACTCTTGTTGAAAATTTTGATTGGCAGATATCGTCCAATAGATTGTCCTCTTTGTAACTATAGTTACAGTGGGAGGAGTGTATGTGCATTTATTCTTACATCCTTTGAAAATCAACTTACCGGGTATTTAAAAGCTCTCTATTTAAAAAAGTTTATATAAGTCACATAATGCCTCTTTTTACCTTTTTTTGAAGAGCTGTCTTGAAAATTCATGAAAATTAAGTGTTATACATCTGTTTTACTACATCTTACATTTTTCAAGAGCACTTTAAATCCATGTTGAGTGTTAATTATTTTTTGAAGAGCCCTTTTTGAACTGTGTGTTGAGTGTTAAAATATAATAATTACAAGTTGAACTTGTCACAACATTCATTTTTTCAAGCACTGAATTTTAAGAATTTCAAATCTTTGAGTGGAATTATATAAAGGTCTGCACAAACAAAAAGCTCTTATGGGACGGTATTCATTGTTTCTGCATTCTCGGTAAGAAAATACAAATGCTTTTATGTGGTCGTTGTATCTATATGTCTATTTTTATAGTTTATCAAAATAATGTCTTTTTAAATCTAGCCATTTGGTTTGAACCTAGATATACAATTAGATTCTGTTATCAAGGAATAATCAAGGATCTGAAGAGGTTATAAATTGATAGGTTGATCTCTGTAAACACGGAGAAGTGGCTGAAGTGTTGCTTGACGATATCGGGCTCAAATTATTGTTCCGTTCATGCTATCTTTTGTCATATTACCTTGTGTGTTCTATAACGTAAATGATACACCCGATCGCACTGTTTGTCTGTTTATCGGAATAGAGTGAAGTATATATACACATTAATTCAATACTTAGGACGTATTTAGGATTTTTTATGACAACAAACTGGTAATTAAACAATTTTGTGATACTTATTCAAACTTTTTTTAATGTATTTATTTTTATTTAAGATTTTTTGAAAATTTTATTTTAAAACTTTTCATGATTAGTAGAATGTCAGTGGTCCTTTTCATTATTTCTCAGTAATATATAAATACAATGTACTTGTTTAAAACTTATCTACATGTACTTCATTTATAGCTATTTTGGTTCATTTCAAATGTATATTATACTTATTATTGAATTATTTCTAAACATTTAAATGTAAATGCCATGTTTTGTGAAAATTATCCTAGTTTTTATTCAACCATTTTAGTGTAATCGGTACCATTACAGTGTAAACCATAATGCTTGTAATCATTACATTAGAAATTTTACGGCAAAACCTCGCTTAGCGACCATGTTAATATTGAGACTACAGTAAAACCTGTGAACAAAGGCCACCCTTGGGAAAGTAAATTATTACCTCTTTGGACAGGTGTTCTTTATTTGGAGGTCATTTTGTTTTATAAATCAATGATATTTTTATAAAAGATTGGCAATTACTCACAGGGTGGCCTTTATTTAGAGGTGGCAGCTAACACAGGTTTGACCGTACATCAATACAACAATGACTGGTAGATATTTTCCAACCATGGCAGGATTTAATATTACTTCTATATTTCAACATGATCATGAGACCACTTTGATATCACTCAGTGCCGATTATTTTGAGACCCGAGTTTTAATACTTCGTCAGTATATTTGTCTACATTAATTGAGACAACATCAATTCAAATACCATTTTTATGGTATAAAAGGAATTCTTGACCCGCCTCTGTGGTCGAGTGGTCATGGTTGCTAACAAATCACTGTAGCCTTTCACTGATAGAGGGTCTAGGGTTTTGAGCCCAGCTACCAACCATGTCTCTTTATGTGAGAATGTAGGAAGTTGCTTACAATTAAGGATGGTACTGGTTCATCCCAGGAATGATGGTTAGGTGAACTGTTATACTTAAAAAATTAATCAAAATTAATGACAAAAAATGTGAGTTTGTTTTAGTAAAAAATTGCACAGGTTAAGTGAACTTATGTCCATTAATTTAAATTCAAATTCAACAGTTCAAATTTGGTAAGAATTGGAATAAATTTTGCCTTAATTTCATTAAACTAATATTTGTATGGAATAGATTATGTAGATCAATAAAGTTATAATATTTGATTAAGACTGCTCAAAGAACGTCAGGAAGATTTTAGGAGTGAAACTGAAGTAGACAGTTTGATATGCCTGCCTGTGTATAATGATGGGCATGATAAGTCATCCTAAACTACTTGACAGATTTAAGACAAACTTGATGGAATGTAACAATATGCAGTTTCATGTTTTAATAGTTACAGTGTAACCTCCATGAACGGTCCCTCTGAACAACAGCCACCTACCTGTTACAGCCATAATATACTAGCAACCCAAATTGATGTTTTACTCTATTTTCACTCACTCTCAACAATAGCCACCCCTTACAACAGTCATCTTTGTCTTTCCCATTGGTGGCTGTTGTTGTGAGGTTGCACTGTTCATCATAAATCTGCTCTCAGAACTACATGGATGTAAGTATTTCCACAATGAAGTACGCCCACATGTCATGGATTAGTGTGGATTGATGTTTTCTCATCTCTGTTTGGGGTAAAAAACTTTTTTCTATATCACTGACTGCCAGTACAGACCAAGGTAATTAATACAGTATCTGATTGACTCCAAGTATGAACCATGGGTGTAAAATGTTTTCTGCAGGATGAATAATGATACAAAATATAAGTCGTCCTTACAAAAAGTTTTGTCGTCTTTACACATTTTCGAACAGTACTCACTTCTGTTGATTATTATTGTCTTGATTCAAGACAAAACAGGAAAAAACATTTTACTGAACATCTCATTTTTGGCAAACAATGTGATAGACGTAAACAAATATTTAAACTCGAAAAATCTATCCCAAATATTTTGGAACTTAGTTTTCTGGTCGTCCAATCGAGAAATTGAGTGGCACATATGAGTACCAATACAAACATTGTTACGTACAGCCCCATCATACAACAGTTTGTGTATTTGGTTTTCTACCATACCAATAACTTTCCTCTAACATTCATAAAAAATATAGGGTCAATAGGTCAACAGAACTTGTTTCCATCAATATTCAGGTTTTTTATGAAAATGAAAGTTTTGGCAAAAATTGGACAAAGACTAAAAAGTCTATGGTTGGCAGAAAGAAGGATCAAATTAGTAGAAAACAGGACCTTTTTTATGCGTAACCATGGAGAGATAAGGTTGAAGTTCTAATAATTTAAATTTGGTGCTTATAAACCCAAATGGCAGGTCACATAATATGGACCTTTTTCTAACTAAGAATTGAATCAAAATGGGTTTGAGAAATAAGCTGGTAAAAATCTTCTGATATAAGAAATTGGTAGAAAAAATTTTTCTATAGCTAAGCTGTAAAGTAAAAAGTATCTAAGATTATAAAACTTGATTGAAAATCAATGCCTTGTGATGATTTAAACATGTTCTTTATATCACTATAATTCAATCAATCAGTTTTATGTCTCAATTCTTGTCAACAAGGATATTAGATATCAATGGAGATAATTTATGAATATGATATATATCTTATGTTTTACTATAAAGTGGTATCATTTCGGAGTTAACTTGATCTAAGGTTAGGCTAGAGTTTCGGGTGAATAAAAAAATTAGTAAAGATGTGAGTCGAAATTTTTCTCGACTAAATATTTTTTCTAAACTTTCTTAAAACCTTTGAGTCGACACCAAAAATAAATAGCTTTAATCAGAAAACTGGAATAATGTGAAATAACGATCTAGGCTGAGAGGATGTGCCACTGACCCACTGACTAAGACAAAGGTTACATCTGTTGATTTTATTTAATAAAACAATCATTTAAGAGTTGTTTTCTTTCTACAAATGATAAATTATGCAAGTACCATAATTTCTGTTTATTATAATTTATGTTGATGAATAATTGCTATGTCGTATTATATGTACAATTGGGCCGGTGGTGACCTAATTACTTGTAAATAAATTAATTGAAACCATTATAAACCTTTTTATTTCAAAATTAAAGCAACACAAGTACAGTACAACCTCTCCAGAGTAGCCCTGTCTTGAGCAACAACCTCCCTTCAACAACTTCATGAGTTTCCCCTCTCCACGAATTAACTATTAAATTAACCTCTCTACAGTAATGACCTTTCAACAACAACATAAGTTTGCTACTCCCAAAGGGTGTTGCTTTGGGGAGGTTGCACTGTATCAGCAATGTTTGCTTGATATTTGATTGGTACAAAAGTCATAGAAGCAGTCAAACTTCTTTATGAGCTCGATCTCTCAAACAACACTTGACTGGTTCTTGTAAAAGAACTTATCACAGGTCAAGGTTGACGTTTACAAAATAATTTTACAGTAATAATTTTATGTGGCCATAAGAAAATGTTTTGCAGTTTTAAACTAAGGTTAGATATTGCAATGTTTTCGAGCTGGGTTAGAAAAAATAGTCGTATTAAGAATTACTTGACCAAAAAACTTTGGATGAATTGGTCAAAAACTCTGAACTCCTGTGAGAATACAAAGTATGATTGATTCCCAAACATTTTTCCATCAGAAACTTAAGTGTCAGCTGGGTACCCATGATCGTGATTTCAATTGAAGATTTTACTGAATTTATATTCACATGAAAAAATTACAATTGGTAAAAATCTCCCCTGTTTACGGTACTTAAAATTTTGGATATTGGCCATTTTCTAGTGTTGGCAGGCTAACACATCTATTATGCAAGATGTTTTAATTAAGTGTTAATTACATCAATCTACATAAATACAGACATCAGATCATCAATAATTTTATGCAGTATTTTCCATTGATATGTCTTTTAAGGTATAACCTTGATATAATATTCTGTGACCCCTAAATTGATAGATATTTGACCCCTTTATGATCCCTTTGGTTTTGGAATGTGGATCCTTTGGCATAAGATTTATTACATTTATTAAAATATGCTTAATTAGCCAAAATAAAAAAAGTATTTCATACTTACTTTAAAGGAAGCCATTTTTGTTGGCACTAATACATACAGATGAGACCATTATCTGAAGACCACTAATTCATTGAAAATGTTTAGTGGCTTGTTTTGTTTTGGTCCATATTTTAGGTAAGAAATAACCTCTGTACACTGAACAAAATTTGTAAACCCAAACAATATACAAAATATGACATATCAGACTATCACACTTGCTAAAAAGATCATGGATCAATATACCCAAATGTTTATAAGATACAGATATTGAAATTTCTATTAAAATGCAAAAATCACTTTTTATTTATTTATTTTCAGCATAATAATTTGAATATTTAAAGCCTCATGACCTCTGTTTACAGATGACCTTTGTTGACAGGTGACATTTGTTTATAGTTGATCTCTGTTTACATGAAACCATTCTTAATTGGTGACATTTCTTTACTGGTGACCTTTGTTTACTGATGACTTTTGTTTATAGGTGACCTTTGTTTACTGGTGACTTTTGTTTATAGGTGACCTTTGTTTACTGGTGACTTTTGTTTATAGGTGACCTTTGTTTATAGGTGACCTTTGTTTACTGGTGACTTTTGTTTATAGGTGACCTTTGTTTACTGGTGACTTTTGTTTATAGGTGACCTTTGTTTATAGATGACCTTTGTTTACTGGTGACCCTTGTTTTTAGGTGACCTTTGTTTACTGGTGACTTTTGTTTATAGATGACCTTTGTTTACTGGTGACTTTTGTTTATAGGTGACCTTTGTTTACTAGTGACTTTTGTTTATAGGTGACTTTTGTTTACTGGTGACTTTTGTTTATAGGTGACCTTTGTTTACTGGTGACCCTTGTTTATAGGTGACCTTTGTTTACTGGTGACCTTTGTTTATAGGTGACCTTTGTTTACTGGTGACCCTTGTTTATAGGTGACCTTTGTTTACTGGTGACTTTTGTTTATAGGTGACCTTTGTTTACTGGTGACCCTTGTTTATAGGTGACCTTTGTTTACTGGTGACTTTTGTTTATAGATGACCTTTGTTTACTGGTGACTTTTGTTTATAGGTGACCTTTGTTTACTAGTGACTTTTGTTTATAGGTGACCTTTGTTTACTGGTGACTTTTGTTTATAGGTGACCTTTGTTTACTGGTGACCTTTGTTTATAGGTGACCTTTGTTTACTGGTGACCCTTGTTTATATGTGACATTTGTTTACTGGTGACCCTTGTTTATAGGTGAACTTTCATTACTGGTGACCTTTGTTTATAGGTGACCTTTTTTTACAGGTAACCCTTGTTTATTGGTGACCTTTCTTTACTGGTGACCTTTATTTAAAGGTGAACTTTGTTTACAGGTGACCTTTAAAGCAGGTACTTCTGTAATTTCTTTGTCCTTACTGTCTCTGATGATACAACTTTGATAAGTTTTAGAAACAAATTCGAGCTTCTGTTGTCAAAAAAGTATTTTGTACTTTAAAGTTCTTAAATGTTCAATTTATATTGATGGATGAGAATAATGGACTGTAATCCTAGACCTCTTTAGAAATTATAATTATTTACCCCCTCTAGACCAGTATTCTATATGTAATGCTCATTTTTTTTAATTAGTACTTCGATTACGGATAATGAAACTAAATACAAGGATTATTTGGTTAAAACTAGTAATTAAGATATTCTTTCTTCTTGCTTTTGTATAAAATACTTGTCTGATTAAGTATTTAACAAGAATAGTCTTATGTCAATACCATAGTCTAAATTGCCTCTTAGTTTGAACTGAGTTCAAATATTTTTCCTTTAAATCTTGTGTAATGGGAAATTGAAATTGGAAAATGCTTATTTAGAAACATTATATTTAAGAAAAAAAAATTGTGTGCTATGATTAAGGAATATGTCTTACAAGTAGAACCCAGTGTGAAAATGTCTATGATATGTCTATATTTCACTTTATCCATAACATTGAAATAAGAAAGGATGTGTCTACAGGGGGGGGGGGGGGACAAATATTTCGCTGTATGTGATTTTTCACTTTATCAGAGTTCACTATATATAACCATGTTTTACTGTAGATGAATCTATATTTACTGTTAATGAGTTAATGTTTACCTGTGATATAAAAGATCAAAATGAACCCCTAAAATAAAGGTCTACTAGGAAAGGCTACATTTCTTCCATCCCATTAAATGCAAGTTTGACTGTAAAGAAAAGAAAATGTTCTGCTGTGTATTAATTGATTACAAAGTGTGCAATTTAATACCTTATTACATATTGATAATAACAGAGCATTCAATGGAATCATAATTAATAATTAATGATATAAGTTTTAATTTTCATAATTACTTTCTATCCATGGGTATGTTCCATAGAAATGATCTTAATTCATTATGCTCAGTAAAAATTATTTTTTTATTAGTGATGAACAAAATTATTATAAATTTTAAAAAGATTGTAAATAGTCAAAAGACATTGCAGTGCTTAATTTACCATCCTTATGTTAAAGAACATTTTGCTGGGGTCTCTGTGGATTAGTGGTTATGATCTTTGACTAGCAATCATTAGCCCCTTAAAATAAATTGTTATTGAGGGTTTAAATTCTACCCAGCATTAGACATAATTTTCAATGTGCGGATGCTGCTAGATCAGCTTGTTATGAAAGATCTTCATCGACTGTTAAGCTGGATGGTTGCCAAATAACCCTGTCTGTTGGTGGATATTTAACCTGGTTAAACTCAAAGAAAAAAAAATCATACCTGGTATTTATGTAAGGCAAAGTGTCAAATGAAAATATTGAGTGTTTTTTTCAGTTTTTTGATATGACAGTTAATGATCAAATTATCTTTGGATTTGTTGATATTTTAATGATACAAATTATTCAAAATGTATTCCTTTAACCTTATTTGGTCATAAAGACAGTACATTACAAAGCATTCAATTAAATTGAATTTTGTTATGTATGATAATTTTTTGTATAGATCTATAAAATCAAGTTTCTTTAGTATTTATAATACTGTTCACTAAAATTAATAAGGTACCTGTGTTACAATTATTGCTTTCCAGTTAAGTGAACATGTTTGTTTGTTTGTTTGTTTGTTTGTTTGTTTGTTCGTTTGTTCGTTCGTTTGTTCGTTCGTTCGTTCGTTGTACAACCCTCAGCCCACCCATCTAAAAGTATGCTTTTTTATCATATTTGTTTAACTCTCTGATCAAGTGAACATGTTTGTCATAAATCATCCGTCTTGGTAACGCGCTGTACTTTGAATTGAAAGGTTGAGGGTTTGAATCTCAACTCTACCTTCTTATAATCAGGACGCTTTAATAGTGTCCAGACATACTAACTACAGAGCAAAGAAATGTGTTTAAGAAATCACAGAAAATGATTCTATAAAGAATCAGGAAAAATTATTTCAAATAAGACTAGTGATGCAAGTGCCCGGTTCTCCATTAACTTCTCTCTCCCTCTTTCTCGGGCTGTTGAATGGGCCGTAAACAACAGATAAACTAAACCCTAATCATCAAACTAAAAAGACCTAGGGTCCGTATTTTCGGCCATTCAACAAAAAGTTATTAGTAGCACACTACATAACAGTCAAATTTATTTTTTCCAAACATTCACTGATTTTTTATCAAAGCACTATGAAGAGTTATAAGTGTCTTAAAATATGACAAGATAGAAGGTCAAATAGGATTAAGTGTTGTCTCTATTTTGTCAAATAAATCTCAAGTTTTCATGTCTTACTTTGTTTACTTGATTCAAGTTCAAAATTCTAAATATAAAACTCAGCTTTCATTCATAATAAAAGAGGTAAATTAAATAATGTGCATTTAGAAATTATATTTTAAATTGGTACATTTTGATATTGGCCCACATATACCAAAGAATTATAATAAACTTTATGTCAATACTTTTGCTCTTGACCTTAAAATAGTGTCAAAGGTCAATGTTAGCTTTAATTTGATACAACATAATTTAAAGTTTATACCCCTCACTGATTATATTAGATATATATATATCTTGTTAATGAGATAGCTACTTCTCACACAGTCAATGTCAGTGATCAATTATTAAAAAATCAGCCTGGAAAAGCTTTTATATTTTAGACAGAAAATAAATCAATTTATCTTGTTAAACAATGGCGAATTGCTCATTCAGAGTTTTACTCAATGTTAAGGCTAAGAATGCGGATTTTTATTTGCCTGTTTTGATCCCAAGGTTATAAAACTTGATATTGGTCTCCGAGCTCAAATCTCATATTTTGTCTTTTAATATTTCTAAATTAATTATGATCAGACAATAATGATGTAATTGATATATTAATCTGAAAGCATATTTGATGTAAATATGTATTTAAACATTAATCTGCTCTATCTTTTCAACCTTAATACTTTGAGAATGGAATTTAGATTTGAGCTCGGAGACCGTTAATATCTTACATAATCTTGGGGCCTGGTAGGACTAACTGTTGTGGTGAGAAGACGGTATCTCATATTCATCGGTCTCTTTGTTGAAACTGCTCCTATTCATGTCGGAATTGGTATTCTGTCTAAAGTCACATATATGCCCGCCGCTTCCCCCCCCCCCGGCAGGCATTATATTGACAGGTGCATTAGTCACACAGTAGAATATCAACATGCTACAGTTAAGTTTGAATTCAGCTTTTTTAATTCAGTATTTGTGGAATACATCAACAAAATCAACATTTATGAATGACATGTAAATTCAGTTTTTACCCTTAAAATTCATGTGGATATTTTATTTTTCGACAATTCCTTCCAATAAGAACATGAATTATTCTGACTGTGTGCATTAAATATGTTTAAATATTGGATTTGATATATCAATATTGATTCGTGATATTGCCCTGTTCAAAAATTACATGCGCAAATAATATTTTGTAACAATATTGGTCTATGATTCTAATATTAAGAATGGTTCATGTTAGGTTAAACGCCTTTCAGATAAGGTCTACAGTATTAATTGTTTATGATGCTCTGAATAACCTTTTGATATTTGCCCCTAATAAAGTTTTTGGTCCCTAATTTGCAATAAATTAAGAACGTCAGCTCCAAACATATCTATAAAAATTGTAATCGATCTGCAATTCCAATATTGGTAGATGGCAGTAGTTACAAACTCTGGTGAACAATTATTATTAATATTTGAAGTTCGGCCTTAAATGTGAAATTCTAATTTGAATACTATATGTTGATCATTAATAAAGTTTTAACATGGTGAAGTCACTAAGTAGTTACAGTGCATAAATTTTCGGGATATCAATTTTAACTATGAGAATGATGTGCAATGGAACAAATAAAAATATGATTGTGAAAAAAGTGGTTTATATATTTTTAGGCTGAGTTTTTATTTAAATAGTTTATTATTTTAGACTACACTGCATGTTCAGATGTTAAGGTTAAGATGATGTTTATTTGCAAATAAATGGATTTTTTTACACAAAAAAACATGTAAGAAATTTACCCACAGTTTATGTGATGCATTAAAATACTGTTGGAAACAAAAAAATATAATATAAATAATCATATTTGATTGTACAATGTTATGTACTTTGATGTAACATTATATTGGAAGAAAGAACATTAATTTGATATGAAAATAATAAAGTTAAGAACTGTGGATTTAGGTATTATGGACATGATTTGAATTAGAAAATTCCACCAGAGTGAATCATTATGGTAAGGAATAAAATTGCTCTATCTGAGAAACTGCATTAAAGTTTGTAAGTCAAATTATTCCAGAGAAAGGTTTAATTATTCATAATTGTTTAGGAAGGACTTAATTGGACTGCATTAATTTTATAGCATCACCTGAGCATTTATAATGTAATTCAATAGCAAATTTCTGAATATCCTGTATTTTACAGCACTGGATAAAAAATCTGTCACAGAACACACTTGGTTGATAACCAGGTGGACTTTTAATATATGCTCCAAACTTGTGACAGCCAAATGGCGTTGAACTCACGAAACTTGTTTTATCAGAATAAAGCATTATGGGTATATGTCTGACAGATCCACTAAAGAAGTGCATTAAGGGTAAAAATCAATTGTTGATTTATTAGAACGCAGATTGCTATTTGATTTCCTCTCGAATTTTTGTTTATTTTTCCATAAAACTCATTGCTGTTTTTCTGTTGTTTAAACATGAACACAATTGATTTGTTAATGCTGAATACGAATATTGACCTCCAGCGATGATATACAATTAAAGCTAAAAATCTTGTGTAAATATTAGCCACTTATATTTTGCCAAATGCGCGGAAACCGGTTCTTTTAATAAATTATGTGAAAGTATTAGACTTACTCTGTTACGAATGTTCAATGTCAATGTGAAATGAAAAAAAAAAATATTATCTCCCTTGTTCTAAGCTTACGGTAGTAGAAAGTTTGATTACTGCAAAATGATCTAGCCAAAGATTATACAGTGCATCGGCATCTTATATTTCTACTTAAGTATATTTGTTAACATTGGCTTACTTAGTGGCTGGGATAAATTTCATGATGAAAATTAATTAAATTTTATACCGAGTGTGTCTATAAATGCATTCAGCTAATTCATAAATCAAATTGATGAAGATACCTGAATGATTAACAGGCTATAAATTTGTACTCCTTTGATTGAACTTTAATACAGTGAGTATTGTTAATATGGCACCGATGTATGAATAAAGATCTTAATTAATTAATTGTACATACAGTAACTGTTTCTGTACAACCTCTCAATAGAGTAGCAAACTTATGTTGTTATTGAGGGGCTGTTGCTCTAGAGAGGTTAAATTAGTAGTTAAATCATGTAGTGGGGAAAAAATCATGCTGTTGTTGATGGGAGGTTATTGCTCAAGAGAGGGCCGCTCTAGAGAGGTTGTACTGTACATATTCTTTTATTATCACATAGTTTCTATGTATATTTTTTGTAAAAAAGAAGTCTTAACTTCAATAAGAGTTAAAGTTGTTTGATTAATTAATCAACGTTTCGGCCATATTTGGCCTTCATCAGGATTAATGATTTGAAATACATACTATGTACCAACTTTACTGACACTCACCTTATAACATTTTTTATTGATCAGTGCAATATTGACTATTGACATTTTTTATAATCCTGTCATTGTCTAATCCGTCCCCTGACAACCATTTTCAATGGCTAATGGACCATCTATTCCTTTGAATCAAAGTAAAACATGATCTGTTTTGTATGCTGCTGAGCAGATGAACTGTCTTCCAATCAATGATATAAATATCATTTCTATTGATTCCGTAATGACATTAAATTTATTTTTTATTGAAGCGTGAAATTTCAGGAGAAAATTCTTATTTTATGTACCCGACGGTTGGAAATAGACACTTTAATTGGATCCCTGGATAGGAGAATTGTTTTATAGAAAATCGGTAATGGATAGATTTGATGTTACAGGCAAACAAGTGGGTTTAACCCATTTTTCAGTGATATTCTAGTTAAATTCAGTAGTACTAACTTACCCTTCCACCACGACCCAGCAAACTTCACCACATACAGAGGAAAATCAACATTTTTGTTAAATTTCCATAGAAGGGTATGACCTGCTTTGATTGCGTTTCAAACCTTCGGATCGCCAGATTATGTAAGCGCAGTATGCTAACCATTGGACCACACTGCTTTCACACTATCTTACATATTGTTTCATAATAATGTGCGATATGACTGCGCTTAAAATTGACGGATCTTTCGAAAATGCAGGTCATAATAAAGTTAGTTACTGACCCTTCATATCCTCTTGGTACAAAACTCAGAGGTTTACTCAGAACTATTTAACTTCATCCATTTTGAGACTACGAATTAGTAGTTAATGATTATATACAAATGTGCAGTAGAACATAATGGTAGTTACAATCAGTATTCCTATGGACTCGAATAATAGTTTATACTAAATTAAAAAGTATTTTGTAAAATATTTAAGTTTTTATTGAACTCTTTTAGAAAAAAAATTCTGGGAAACAAAAAATAATCCTGTACTAGACAAATGTAGGTGGTTTATCTAAGGTCAAATAGAAGCATGGTCAATGTGGACGCTAAGTCATTCCTAGGTGTCTGATCAGATTGGTAAATTGATATGATTAATCTTGACTGATGAATAATTGATCATGATCTTTGCATTGCTTTTAATTAATCAAGTATTGGTATAGATTTTTTCCAATATTGACCTTAAACGTGATAAGGACGTGGATAGTAATCCATGTGTTTCATGTTACCCCACCCATCAAAATTACAATGGCAATTTTTTTCATGGCATTATGTTTTAACTTATGCAGATGAAGTCACTTTTTAAATCTTTGTGGCTCTAACACTTTCCCACTACATGTATAGCACTGCTAAAATTGTTCTCTAAAAAGACGTGTTACTGACGCACACAAAGAATTTTTATGGTCGGCCTCGTATCAATTATCGATGGAGATAATAATATAATGCACAGATATGGCTGAGTTACGATTATTACGTGTTTGATGACATGACTGGTCATCCAACTATTGATAATTATCTTGAATGATTTTTTATGATCATCGATCGAAGAAACTATTAATGTATAGGCCTAAAAAAGAGATTGTTTGTTTCTAGTTATTAAAATAGGGTAGGTAGATTGAGTTTTTTTTTCTTTTTTGTTCTTGTCAGCATGTGGAAATGTAAAAAAAGTGAGACAGTGAATTATCTGTTCCTCAGGCTTATAAAAAGTCGAGGGCCGAGGGGAAAAATTAGGGTCGATCGGGAAACCAGAAGCAATTTATTTTTTTTACGCCATATATTACTTTAAGTTTCTTGGGCCATATATGCCAAGAAATCGACATTCAGGGTATCAGCACAGTACTTGACATAAGACGAATATTATGGAATATATCATTTAGTATATTTATTCATGTTTACATTGATTTAATTTCAGATCCAAGGATTTGTGTATTGGTGGAAATACAGTGTTTTTGACAAAATGGATTAAAAATCAAGTTGCTAAGCAACTGTCATAATTTTTTATTCCTGAAATCTGCTAGACATTTGAAGGGAATTTTTTCAAAGGAAGCATACAATGTTTGGATGTTGTATGCATGTACTTATGAAGATTTGACGGCATTTATTTTGTGTTTCATCTACTCTAGGTTCACGTTAGGACAGTGAAGTGGGATTAGCTTTTCTATGAAGTGATAATTTTCACTTTTTTGTTAGATTCTAATCGTGATTTACATAATTATGAGAAAAATGTGTGGTTTGGAAAAAGTTATGAAAAATGTGAAACAATATTACAAGGTTCTCATTTGACAGTGTAGCCATAAAGAAATGAGACCTTAGGCTGTTACAAAAGTAATAAGCATTCTGAGTGGAACTAAAGCTATGAGTTATTATGAACTATCTTGCTGAGATTATAAGTATTCAAGTTGTGATTCTAAAATGAAATTAAACTCTAAAATGCATGACTGGGCATCTGTGAACACCTGGTCACGACCACAAACTAATTCCTCGTATGGTACGAGATATGGACGATATTCAGTGAACATACCCATGACTACGGTTGTACAACCAAAGTTAAAAATGAGACGGTGTCACACAACATTAATGAACGGCCCCACAACCTCATCGTTCAATAAGAATCAAGTTTACAAACCAAGAAATAATGTTTTGCAAAGAGAATCATCTACTCTGGATTATATTCGATATTTAAAAGTTACCAATAAGGTACACAATTTAAACAGCTTTTGAATGTCAGTATTTTGTGATGTCACATGAATGCAGCTTTCTAATTGGTCAATATTGAGGTTAAACTTGAGCATATGACTAGTTTTGTTCATAGTTTTATAATATAATCATGTTGAAAGCTATAAATCTATGTCACTTAGGTTATCTCTATACAAGAGCCTCTGATTGGTCATAACTAAGCAAACACCTACCATATTGACCAATGGGAATGCAGTAATCTAGACTGATCTTCAGCCTCAATTCTATTATACCTAGAAGGGTTCTCTTTTTGTATTTTGAAGGGCTCGCTTTTATACTTAGAGGGGTTCTCTTTTTAGTCTATAACAACATTATTGAATGTTCAATTTTGTGTTATTTTTATTTGATTAATTCTGGACATTTTGTTGTGTGTTTTTTTTCACAGTGTTACTTAAAAGAACAATTTCTCAACTTGAATACAACTGTATGAAATATTTATATTGAATGTGTATGTAGTACATAATGAACTATTATGTACTTCAGTGTTTACATATTTTATTTGGAATCTATGAATTATACACAAAACATGTTATATTTATCACACAGTAAAACCTGTGTCTTTTTAATCAGTTTTCAATCTTTCCTTAAGTTTTAACACACTGGTAATTTTGAGACTATTATCTCAATATCAATGTAAGATGTGTTTATTTTGGGTTCAGGAGAACTGATGATCTCAATATTGAGGTTTTACTGTTATTCTTTTATATCATTTAGTTATATACACAGTCAAACCTGTACTAGTGGCCATCTCCAAATAAAGGCCATCCTGTCAATGAATGCCATTCTTTTGAAGACAATATCTGATTATTTAGAACAAAATGCCCTCAGAATAAAGGCCATAGGTCTGTCAAGAAAGGCCACATTTGGTCTTTCTGAAGGGTAGACTTTGATAAAAGTTTTGTTTGTATACATATATGTATTATGTTCTATTAGATGTGAATATGTTATGTTGAATGTATGTGATTATATATATACATGTATATATGTTTGCGTACAGAAACTTTTAAGTGTCATGTTGAATATTCTAGTCCTAAACTAAGTGTTTTTTTATGATTTTATGTCTTTATGATTTGTTATTTCTTTTCATGAAAATTTCAGATAAATGTCCAGTTTGAATTATCCTTTCAATTTGTCTTTCTTTTCATGAAAATTTGATGAATGCATTTATGATTTTTTAATATCATGGATTTTTTTTTTTAAACATTCAGGAATCTGAAGCAAAATTGAAAAATACAATGCATGTCCTAAGTGTGCAAAGGTCAAGGTCAGATGTTGATATGCGAGACACGCCCCTCTCTATGGGAAATTTCGCAGTGGGTGGAAGTGGTATGGCTCGTGAGGTAAAGTATATAAAAATGAATGTTTTTGGTTACATGCTCATAAAGAATATGGTTACCGTAGCTGGATAGCCATTTTTTTATTCCTTTAATTATTTTTGATAGCGTACCAAAAGGTGTAAAAATGGTAACCTATATATATATTCTGTTAACTGATTTGTTATTTAGAATGGCCTAAAAATAAACAATTTGATACATTTAACTATTGACTCAACATTAAATTGTTTTCCATTCATGTTTTTCCAGAGAACAATGCAGAGTCCATCAGACCCATTTCGTCGGGAAGGAAGTTCAGTAGGCAGCAAACAGGAGATGAAAGTAGGGGTTGCCGTGGTACCCAGAAAAGGCCTTATATCTTTGTCAACCAATGGGGATACAGAGCAATTGCCAGAGATTGCAGGTTGAGACTTTTATTTGACTGTGAAAGGTTGTTGAATTAAGGAATGAAATCCACATTTATGATTTATTTGATATCTTGGAACTCCTTTTTGTTTGATAGTAATGTAATTATAATGAATGTTTAGTTCAGATGCTTGTAACAGTTCTATACTCAGTATCCTAGAAAAGTTTTAATCAGTTTCCCAGCATTCCGTAAGGCAATAATTGACAACTTCCTCAGCATAATAGAAACATGAGAAACAATGGTGACACTGGAATTGATATGAATTCAGTTGTGCTGTTACAGTGAATGTGCTGAGAAAAAGCTGCATTTGCACCAAGTGGTTTACCAAGGTCTTAAAACTCATAACCTACTTATCAGTTAAATGTCATGTATCATACATAGCTAGTCTGTTTGGCTACAGAAGTCAAATGGTGTTTACTAAAATAGAAATAGAATTTGAGTTTCAGCCTAGTTGGTTCATGGTAAAGATCATATGGTATGGTCATAAATTATTCCAAAGGTAAAAAAAGGTACAGTGTTCTGTGCAGTACATGTGTGCTGAAAAACATCTGTTGGTAAATTTCAGCCTATGGAGAAAACCGTAAGTTGTCTATTGCTGGTCAGGAACATGGCTCGAGCAAGCCAAAGAATAAATCTTTGATAAAACGCAAGGACATTATGGATCATTTTATGGCGGGATTTAAGCGTCTCGAAGACGAAGAGCATCAGAAATATCAGGAAGAAGAGTTGCAGAAAAGTCTTGGTGAATACACCATCATGGATTTACAATCAAAGATTCTAGAAATGACTGTGAGTCACTTATTATAATGATTTGTTTGTTGCCATGACATTTATCAAAAATTAGTATGAGAATGTTCTTAGATGTATTGATCAATTCAATAATAGTTCAAAGTTTCTGTTGTATGTTCCAATTAGTATAAAAACATGTTCTTGACTTTGGCTTTCAATTTTCTGAAATAAAAGATAATTGAAATAAAATCTGATCTAAAAAGTAGAAAATGTATTTGTATATTATAATTTCAATAGTTTTTTGTCTAGTGCAACTCAATTGAGATTGCATGGTCATCAATCCGGCTCAACTTTATTTTTGTGCCAATACTGAGGTTTAAGCATGTAAACTGGTCGCAAGTTTCCACACCTTAAAACCAAATGATACATTTGTAACTCCTAGTCTGAAATAGTAATAATACTAATCATTTTAAATAATTCTTCTTTTGTAAATTTCAGGATGCCAAATCAGTACGTAGACCAAGTCAGGCTGGCACACCTCGAAGTGACTCAAAGAGCAGCTTACAACATTTAAAACCTGAAAAGACAGTTCTCCCTGCAATTAAAAACATTAATCCTTTTGTTGTGAAGTAAGATGAAAACAGAGTTGGTCTTTAATGACTTTACTTGTTTTTACTCTTATTTTGCTTTACATGACACTTATATTAAGTGACCGTAATTTCGGATATGACATAATTTCGGATATGACTTGTTTTCAGATCCAATGTTACTTTGTGTGCAGTTTTATGTTATTACTTGTTAATTTTATACACTATATTTATATGTTTACCTGAATCATGTTTGTTTTTTAATGACGCAATTGTTGTAATCTGTGCCAAAGACTTAACCGAGTTTGTGGTTTAATAAACAATCTTGTTTGTATGTGAAATAGTTTTACTTGTGTTTGAAACATGTCATCTGTTGTTAACAACTTGACTAATTAACTGGAATGGGACTGTGTGTTTTGGGGCAATTAGCTTGTCTCAAAGAAAATTGTTTTAAGTGTATGTCTTTAGTCCTGAATTTTAATTGTCTTTTATGCCTATATCTATTCAAGCACTGAAGGCTAATTGTATCTTAGACCAAGGACTGTATAATATACAGAACCTGGTTGGACCCTGAGAAATAAAGATATTTTGGCTTCATAAAAAATGGACAAGTGTAACCTTGTTATCTGTGACTAATAATATTTATAAACATGTATAAATACTTATATTTATTTATTATACAGCTTTCTATAATGTTTATTTTTTGTGATAACTCTAGTCGCTTGATTGTATGTGCTTTAATTATATTATCTTATACTGCTCCTGTATTAACAGTCACACTTTTTATATATATATTTCTGTAAAGATAAGTTGATATTCACAAGATGAACTTTTCAAAATGTTTTCATTGCACAGATTTTTTTTAGAAAAAAATAATGGAAAATAAATATATACCTATAAAAAATATCTATAAATAGTATGAAACAAATTTTGTGGCTTTGAAATATTTATGTTTATGTTATTATATAATGTATGTTTGTCAAGTGTTTATAATATAACTTTTTTGATGTTCTTGTGAGAATTAATGCATTTGCAGAAGACATGATTATGTTACTGTATGCCAGCTTTGTGTTTTGTTTTGTCTTAAAAAATCTTGAAATTCCTAAGGAAGAAATAATTATAACAAAAAGCAAAACTTATTTTTATTATTCATATACTTAAATAAGTATTAGGTTTATTTACAAACTGTCTTGTTGAAGTTTTCTGGTATTCAAAGAGAAAATTCTAGCAATTGTAATGCTTTAGAAATTGTTATAAGTTTTAAAGTAACAATACCGTTCTTCGTTATCATATTGACTAGATATCAATGGAATTAAAATTTTGGAATGCTAATATTCCTTTAAAGTGTCTTTAAACATAATGTACATCATTATCATACTTTTATTGTTTCAAATCTTAATTTGAATCCTTGTAATTTCAAATCTTAACAATTATAATCATTCACGTTTTCCAACCTTTTTTCAAATTGGCTACAGGTAAAATCTGGTCACAATGTTTGGTTCATAGAGGTGTATTCCTTAAAGTTATCAATATGTGTTTTGAACCAATTTCATTCAAATATTGGTCGGTTTTGAGCATTTAATTAAAACGGACAATCGTTGTTTGATATGCATTTTCTATGTGTAAAATATCACTATTAAAAAAACATGAAAATTGATGTCTCTTGTTATTGCATTTAGTACTATATTATGGATTGTTCTTATCTTTGATCAATGTTGAGAATTTGTTACGGAACACTATCCAAAAAGCAATGGATGGCAACTTAAAAGAATTGGTTAATAACACATTAACACCAATTGGTAATGAATGAACAATGATTGGTAACCAATGAACACTGATGGGTAACACATGAACACTAGTGGTAACCCATGAGCCTTGGTTGAAACACATGAATACTAGTTGATTACACATGAGCACTAGTTGGCAACCCATGACCACTGATTGGTAAACCATAAACACTGATGGTAACCAATGAACACCTTTTGGTAACACATGAATTCTAGTCGGTTACCCATGAGCACTGGCTAGTAACTCATGAGCACATGATGGTGTCCCATAAACACTGGTTGGTAAACCATAAGCACTTGTTTATATACTTACACATACAACAAAAGAGCTAAGAAAGCATGCTGTTTGGACATGGGTGAAGTAAATTTGCAACCACAGTTAGTTTTAATCGAACACGTTTATTTTTTATCATTAACAATAACAAATTACATTCAAAAAATTTTTACCAGTTGTAAATATTTCACAAGTGCATTTTTGTTGGAATAAATACTGAAATACAGATACTTATACAATTCTCCTTTAAATCTAATACTTTGAATGTAAAGAAACCAATGGCTTAAATGGTTTCATATGGAAAATTTGTTATATAATATCAAGCACTTGGGATGGAATGTTAAATTATCACAAGAAATGGAATGTAAAAATATATAATGTAGTATGGACGGACAGAATAATAAATATATCAGCAGTATATGTAATTTAAGGACATAAATATACATTATTCTTTATGGCAAAATGAGATCCTTTTCAACGAGAAAAATGCTTAGAAAAATCTTATGTATAACTTTCATTTCAGCTTTAAAGAGCCAAGACATAGGGATAAGATTTTAAGATTATTTACTACGAATACAAACATTTAATGAAATTATCTAGTAAGTGATTTCTTATGAAATATTTCATAAATTATTGGACAGATTCAGATTTCAATGATTTAAAAAAAATACAACAATAAAAAAATGAAATGCAAATATCTTTAAACACATCAATATATTTAACAAAAATCATTTTAATACATGGTCTAAGTGTTCTGCACAAACACCAATTAACAATAGAACAAGCAAGTTAAACCAAATAATTAGTACATACAAAAAGAAAAATTATCACAAATTCTCTGGCAGTAAATTTCTTGTTTGGTAATTTGTCCTATATATATTATTATAAATTAACTTCTCATTACACAAGTCATTTTGTCAGTCTGTAAAATCTAACTTCAAATAGTATGACATTCATGTGAATGAATTCCAAGCAAGATATTTTCAAATATAATGTTATACTAGATCTACACGATATCACTTGTAGAATACACTATACACTTCATTGATAGATGTTCATGAAAATATACACCACAGTATCACAATAGCATAAATCTCACTCAAAGTAAAAATTATACATAATGTTAAAAGCAGGAATTTTGTTCCAATTTGAAAAAGATTGTCTGATTTGATCACATTTGATGTAAATGCTAGAATAATGTTGTCCGTTAAAAAATGCTCTGATACTGTTTTATATAATAGATCACTTTTGAATGCTTAATAGTCTAAGCTCATAAGGAGGGCTGTTCCTCTCTTTGCCCAGTGGTCAGCATTCTTTTCACCCGATTTCAATTCCACGGCAACAATAAATGATGGACGGCCCATACTGCCAGTACGATTTGGGTAATAGTAACAAGGACATGTGTAGATACCTAAAATCAGATAAAAATAGATGTCAATAAAGTATAAAACATTATGCTTTTAATCAAATGGACTAAACTCCAGCTCTAAAGATTGTTTCTCAAAATTTGGAAATGCCTTTAATTTTAATAGCAAATGAAGAAAAAGCCCTCATTACTACCAATTAGAATCACCAACAAAAACCCTGATATAGAATCCAGAAATACCAGTTAGTTTAATGACCACCAATGTATAACTAAATTACTGTTGACAACTGGCATAAAACCCCTAAATTTAAAATCCACCAATTTCTATAAATTTCGACAATTTTTTACTGTACTTACCCTTGGTGACTTTCTTCTTATTTTCCACAGGTTTGAAATGTATTGTGGGTATCTGGCAGACAAGTTGCATTGGTATTGCTTCAATAAGACACTGATTCTTTTTATCCCAGCCAGCACCTTGAAGGAATAATCCTTTGATGTAGACACCATCCTGAAATACATTGAAATTAATACATTGTTAAGCGTTATGTAACATAAATATCAACATATTTACAACACGGATATGAGTTAGTTGATTGAATGAGTTCAGAGATTGCTTCCAGTAAAAGCTGAATAGCAAAATTTGCTTACTTAAGAGATTGTTATCATATTTATCAGAAAAATCAAAGGGCTGTAACTCTTCTAAAATCATCTTGAAGTTATAGTTCAAACAAAACCAGACTTGATGCGGATGATTTTATCAAGGGAGGTTGAAGACGAGTTTATGGGTTATCAGAAGAAATTGAACAAAAGAAGAACAGCATAAATTCTAAAGGTAAGAAAAAGCTTAGCATATGGTTGGGAGCTTACATATACTGTCTTAAGACCAACGAAGCCGCTTTATCAAGAGACTAGTCAAGTTTCAGTTCAGTTATGCATAATTTACCTTTGGTGGCCCAGTAATATTCGTATCATCAACTGTCATGACGCTAAATTCCCAGGACAAACTGTCAACAGATACATTATTCAATCTGGCTGACGTTTGTAATACAGCTGTCAGGAAACCTGTCGGGAATGTGAAGCCTGACATCCAGAAGATCGTCGGAGGATGAGCTGTGGTCGCCCACTTCTCAAGTTGGTCTACACGCTGCACTAGGTCACGTGTCCAAGCTGCCAGAGGTTTCAGAGATGGATAAGCCTAAAGCAGAACAAATTTCAATAATTTTTTCTGTCAATAAAATCAAAAACTTGTATATGATATTATGTCTTATATTGTCTTAAAATTTGCTTACTTATAAATAAAATAACAACTAATAGTTGGATAATTCCAGAAAACCATGTGACAAATAGGAGTTAAACAAAATTTGGATAATCCTTTGTCAGAGAAAATTAAAAAATTTGATATTCCTAAATTTAAAAATATTCATGTAAAAAAAAAAACGAAAAAAAAAACACACTTTTGTTCCTTAATAAGAAAAATCTAGATAAAGAATTTTTTTCTTTTTACCTTAAGCCAAGATGGAGGCACTCGACCATCAAACATACAAAGGAAAATACTCTCTAGTTCCACAGTCATGACAACCATACCCTGTATACCCATTTCTAGCTCAGTCAAAGATTTACGAATCTCATTCAATAAGAGATTGTATCGTTGGATCTGTAATTCATAAATATTAGTAAATGAACACGGATAAGGAATTCCAGAAATAAAAATGCACAAAATATACGACATTCCCCATACTATTCCAGACCCAAAACTCATGGATTCAGAGAATGCATAAAAAACATTAATGATTTCCCTAACTGATCCAATAGTTTTTTTTTCTGATGACCCTAGATTTTTTTATGTTATCTTTTTTCCCCTCAATAATCTTATATTCATCTGCATTGTATATAGTAATATGAACAGAAGTTCTGCTGACATACACGCGCTGCAGATTTCTGGACATTATCGGAAACAAGGTAAGTATTGGGGGGCAAGAATTTGATAAGCTGAGAAAAATGTATAGACCGACTAGTATTGAAAATTAAACAGCTAGATCATACAAAATGCAATCAAGCCAGCAAACAAGATTGTGAATGAATCTTACCTCTTGTAGCAATACAACATTGATTGGTGATGGATCAACAGACAGGATCTTAACTGTATTATCATAATCTATGTTCTCTGGTACCTGTTTGTAGATGTTGGCGGATAACTCCAGTACCTAAGTAAAATATAATGAAATAGGATTAAACAATATTTCCGACTTAGTTCTAAAATAATGAAGTTATTTTCCACATAAATGAAACAAGAAAATATAAATACAAAGTAGAGTAATAGAAATGAAAAATTATTGAAGATAAATTTTTTTTATGAAAACAAAGAACGCCAATCAAAATTATCTAGGAATGTTTAAAAAAGGTAATATTTCACAGTTAAGTGTATGATATTACCTTATCTTCCCTGGACTCCCCTGCAATAGAGCTAATCTGTGGCTGTAATGACAGTAAGGTATCGAACATCAGTCTTGTCTCTTGAATTTGTGACTGAATATCAGCGTTAGGATGTTGACCGAAGGCTTCTGGATGATCTATATTTGGTAACATGCTTACGTACTCCTTGTATGAAGACAGTGGTCCATCTTTGGGTACATAGTATGTTGGTAAAATTGATACCCTGAAAGAAAATACCATTTTGTAAGAATTTATTTCATAAAATAATCATTTGATAATTTTTCATTTTTTTACCTGAATTTAACTCAATATTCAGTAGCATAAATTTGAGATATGATATACAGTTCCTAATTCTAAAATCAATCTCAGTTAATGCAGTCTTATACTCAGATTTTGAGAACTGCATATTTTGAGTTTTACAAATTGTCAGTAAATTAATATATGTAGATGATAATTACCATATTACCATATATGTGATAATAACATCATCAAATATGAGTCTGAAAATGACATGTTTTTCATTTTTTTAAGAAATGAAATATTCGAAATGATAAAAGTTGAAGTTTTCAAACAAATGCTGCATAATGAGTTTGGCTAATAGATGCCAGACTATTTTTTGACTGTAGAACAAATTGCATATAGTGCCATTTATAGTCATTTGTAAGGAAAAAACAATTCAAAATAATTTCAGAGAAGCACACTTACTTAAAGAATGCTGTATTCAAGGAGTTATCATTGAAAAAGTCGCTAATGTATGTCATGAGTAATCTACGATCCCAATCATCTGTCACATGACCTCCATAGTTGATACCAGCGATCAGATACTTCAAAGCTTCCCATGGAGATTCATCATAGTCATCTAAATAAATACTGAGCAAGTTTTCTGATACCTGAAAAAACAAACAAAATGTATATTTTTCTTGAATCTTTCAGGTAGTACTACTGGATTTCAGATTTATGATCTTTGTTTGAAATCTGAGACTGGTATACAAGTCAATACAATAAAATGACATCATAGACAATTTGTCAGCAATACATTGACATCTTTCACCTCTTGTCAGAGCAGACTGCTTTTTAACATAAGAATTTTAGCAAACATGTCTTGTATTCGTAGGCTGCCAGTCAACAAAATAGTTATTAGATAACATCTTGCCAACATAAACCCATCAAGCAAGAAGTATCTACAATATATTAACATACACCAATTCACAATACAGACCATCCCTAAACAGGTACCAGTTAACAGTAACACTATGTCTTAAACATCTATTGCTGGGTGTTGTTAACACTGACTCTCTCCAACCTCCTGAAGATGGACTTTATAGAGAGTTCAATTCATAAATTTCCTTTCTGCTATCCGAGACACTTACCTCAAAATCTGAGTCATTGAACTCATAAGCAATGTTCCATCCCAACATTAAGAATTTCTTTCTTTCTAACAATACAGAATGGAAGTAACAGAGACAAAATAATAATTTCTTATATTTGTCTTGTTTATGGCACCGAGCAAACTGCTGTTCTGTCACCAGATTATACAGACGTTTCAAATTGGCTTTCAAACCCTGGAAATATAGGAAACCAAATTAGTGTTGAATGAAATAAAACAAATTTTACAATAAACCAATTTAAGGTCAGCCAATTGTTAAGCAGAATTGTGTCTACAGATTCAGCATGACTAAAAAATATTTGTATTTCATTGCATTATAATTTGGCTAGTATACTGCTTGAATAAACGCAATAAGCACTTTTCTTAAGTGTAAGTACTGAGAGGCCAATTCAAGATAGGAATGAATATTCTTGAATTGTGCAATGGGGGAATGGGTAGAATGATTAAAATCAATAAAAGAATATAGCCAATGTATTACCTTTGGAGGTTCTGTTGTCATCTTAATACCAGTCTGTAGAATGGCAATAGGGAACTCTGGATGTGGACTAGAACTGAGCCACAGTCTGAATTCTGGATGTGGTTCCTCAACTTGTAATTGTTCTACAAGTTTGTCTAACTGTGGCATCCAACTCAGTGATAAATGACAGTTAGCCAAGAATACCCAGTTACCCTAAAATACAAAAAAAATAGTTTGCATTATTTTTCTCATATGGAGTAATGTGGAATATGATTTCTATCATTCAATATTGTTTTTGGCATCAAGATGTGTAAAGCGTGTCCAATGTAATTGTTTTGATCAAGATTATGATCTATGGTATTTATATGAAGATAATCCATTGGTCAACTTTAAAATCGAGCTCAGAAACATCTAATCCAGGACAAAATTTCACAAGCTGTCCATCTGGCTGGTTGGTGGCTCTACTCAGGTGCACACCTGGTTTCTTCCAAACTGGCAAAGTTACCAAATGACCTTAGCTGTATGTGAGACATTAAATTCAAGCGAAATAATCCCCGTGGAACCAAACAGAGTCAATTAAGGCACATACCTCCCTAACACCTTCTTTGATCATTCTGGTAGCAATAGGAGCCTGACCTTGACCTAGAGACAAGGCATGGAATCTTTGAGCCATTCCACTCTGTTCAGCTAATTGTAGTAAGGCACTTGTTGGATCCTGCAAATAAAAATGTTAAGCCAATGTCAGGAATTAAAACAAATCATTATTTCGCTTTCTTATTCGGTCTTAATCTGACCAAACTTCAATTCTTCCATAATCATAGTAAAATTTACATGATTTTTATCATAATGATAAATTCTATCAAATCAAACAAAAGGTATTTGGTTTTACTACACAAATAACTGAAGAAGACTGTAGATTTTCTTTCAAACGTTTACATTGAAGAATTCAGGGTGATGACTTATATACATGTAATTTTCATTTTCTTTCAGTTGGTTTAATGCACTAACTACTGAACCACAACTGTGACCTTGATGACTATAATAATATAAATAACTCACCACACCAGGTGACAGCACAAATATAAGAGGAGTCTTGGTGGATGAATCCTGTACAACATGCTGCATATCTAATACAGGAGGTTCCACAAATTTAGAGCCCAGATTGTTTGTAATAAACGATGTAGCACAGAATGACACTCTGTCAGGACGTAAAGACCTGATGATTAACATCTTCTGTAGCTCATTGCAAGCGTTATCCCATTCACCTAAAATTATCAAGGATAATCATAATATATATTTTGACAATCAGCACTAGATAAGTTCATTCAAATGTTACATAAATACAGTAATTTGTTTAGGACAAACCTTTAGGAACAAATACTAATCTTAATATAGAGGGGGTATCAATTTCAAGTCAAATATATCAGACTTTTAGAAGACCAGTCTACAAGTCTACAAAGGGGGGGGGGGGGGGGGGAACGTTATATATTTTAAAAATGGGTCCTTATACTCAAGTGGTCACTTAGTGAGCTTTCACAATAATATCATATAAGCCATAAATGATCATGGATCTTGAATAAAAACATATCATATTATAAATGAAGGATTTTTCCTACCAGGTAATGCAGTATTTTCAGGTTCATTAGCTGTATACCAGATGTTCCAGTCACGAGGATATTGTTCAAAGGATGTTATAACTCCATGGAAGTTGGTGAGCTTTTCAAGTTCTGAGATATTATCCCAGGCAACATCAGATAACCAGCCAGAACATGGATTGTCCATTTGATTTTCTCTGTCTAACACCTACAATGCATAGATTCCAATATTTTAACACTAGATAAAGTATGGACAGAAAAGTTTGTTTGCATAGGAATTATTTCACAAGTTTGTAGCAGGCTGAACTCTTTAAATATAAATACAATGTACAATATAGTTGAGCAAAAAAATGCATTCATAGCACAATTAAAGCATATAATAGCATATATATATGTCACTAGAAATCAAATTCCTATAGCACCTGTTCTTAATTTAATGTTTCTAAGAATTTGTAATATTTAATCAAAAGGCTAAAGTTGATTGCATTGTGGACACACAGATAGAAAAAATATATTCTTTGAATTCTAGAGCACTGTATACTTACAACACCACCCCTTAGGAAGAAGTTGTACTCGTCCATGTTGAGTTTGCCAGCATGTTCCAAGATCTTGGCACACATTTGGAAAGAAAACAGCAACTTGTGTCTCTCAAACAAACCACGGCAGGTAAATCTGAATTAAAATATAGTTTAGGTATAAAAATTAAATTTTCAAAGGGAAGTAACTGTTTATCAACTGATTTTTTAAATGATACTCTTCACAAAGTTTCTTTAACACATTTGATCAGGTAGTATATAATAATGTACATGTACTTTATCATTAATCATCTTATCACTTTAACATTCATATACTCAGTAGACAAGAACACTGTGCACTAGAAAATTAACCACAGTTGACTAGGACTCGGTTTTCAAGAACTATTTTCATATCTCCCGGCAAATTCTAACCAATGAAAGTCTGCAGTATATTATATTCATTCAATTAACATCATCAAATTCAACTTTCATTTTTTCATTAGGCTTGGATAGGAAATACAGTAATTTCATGACATTCAAAGCTATTCTATTTTTAAATTGTACTTGATTCAATAATTACCTGTACACAGCATATGTATGATATTCATTCAAGTGTTGAATTCTTTCTTCCAGTTTAGCGCTTCTCTGTGATTTGTCAATGGACATGGTGAACAGGTCAATGTAAGCATCCAGAGAGAACTGGTACATAGGGTCGATTCTACCCATATCATTAAGTACAAAGAACAAAATAGAAGCCCTTTCTGCAGCTGGTCTGTAGCCCTGGAGTAATAATTAAAATATTTCAAAATTTGTCATATAGTATAATCTCAAATTATTTGTCTGTTGACACAATCATGGTGTTCACTTGTAATAAGTATAAAGCTGTTACATGGAAATGTTTTTGTTTGTTTCACTTTTAACACTGTTATATGAAGTTCAATAAAGATGAGCATAGGGTTACCCATCTCCCCACAGCCCCCCCCCCCCTACTTTCTAAACAGATTTACACATTTCCCCAAATGTGACCTACATGATCATCTAATCAGAAGAATTCCAGGGAAAGCCAAAACTGCTGATTATAGTTATATATGGATGTCAACCTGCCCAATGACCATTTAGTTAAAACCTGGGCTAACATTATTTGTGATCTTGTCAAATAAGTGAACATTTACCTCTCTTGCAGCATCAATCTTGACTTCAGTCTGTTCTGAGACTTGTAACTGTTCTGAAACTTCTTGTGATGTAACTTTAGATGTTTGTAGTGTGTTTACAAGTTGTTCATCATCTAACAATGATCCCTTAGTCTCGTTCAATAATCTATCAAATAAAACAGTTGCCATTTATCGCATGTTACTAAATATAGTAACTAACTTGCACTGTAATTTGCTTACACAAGTGTCACATGACCCTTGAGAGCCAATCATTTTTAAAGGCACACTAAAAGCTTCTAATTAAGGGCTTCAAAATACTGGGTTACATACACTTCAGTAGATCAGTTTATGTTTTATTTAACTCATTTGACTTGAGTCATTTCAAGCAAAATTTTCATAAAAAAGAAAGGGCAATAACTCAGCTAATTGTAAAAATGAAACAGGTTTTTTTCGCAATTCATATAATCCATTTCTTACCTCAAGATCTCGTCTTCAAGTTCCACCAGTTTTTTCTTGCCTTCGGCGATACTTCGTACAAGACTGTCTTTCTTTTCCTCCAAGTCAGGTCTCTCCTTTCTTACAACAATACCCAAGAGCTGAGCCTCCAAACCTGAGTAAAAAAATCATCACATTATAAACATTGTCAAAAAAAAAAAAAAAGAAGATATTAACAAAAAGCCAGTGGGGGAATAGGATCTACATTAATGAGAATACAATGGAATCACTCTAAGAACCCCTGTTATATGAATAGCACCCTTATCCAAACTTTTGTTGGTCCCAATTTTTATTCAATATCAGCAAAAACACCATCGTCAATATTTTCCAAGAAATAAATCTTTATAATATGCAATGCCAGTTTATATGGACTTTTCTCCACATCCCATAAAAGCACAGATAAAAGAGCAGTTTTGTATTGAATTTTTGGAATGACAAAGAAATAATTTGTTTGAATTATCATTTTCATAAGGCAATGTAAGTAAAAAAAATTGAATATATTTTATCCTTTTAAAAAATCAAAACTGTACCTTGTTCCTTGACAGCAAAGTTTACAATGGTGGTTTTTGTTGAAATCTCAGGTGTATAATGTGGATTGCTGAGTTTTGTTGTGATGTAGAATCGGAAATCTGGATTGTACTCAATCTCCTTGTCACCAATACGAATCATGTAAGCGCCACCTATAAGGGGAAAATCAATCAATTAATTAATCATTATCAATTAAAATGATCGTTCACCATTACTTCAACATCAAGAAAGTAAAATTTCCCAAAATGTACTAGTAGCAATTTATAAATGCACAGGTCCAAAACTTTCCAGTCCTAAATTTTTTTATATAAAATGACATGAAACTAGAATTTATGTCAAGGAAATTATAATAATAGATTAAAGAAATTGTGTTAATTACAATAAAAATGTACAGTTTTAAAAAAATGCAACTAACTGACAATGTAATGTATTCATACTCCCAAATATTTAGAACTATTTAGAGTATTTTTTATAGTTAGTAGGTTTCTCATCAGAGAGTAATTGACTTCATTTTAGAAATACATCAGGATATATTAGAGGTACCAAATACTGAATGTATCGCATATCAAATACCTACCAATCTTAATCAGTGACCTATTTAAAACTGGGTCAAGTGAAGGGTCCAGACCCTCTTGCACATTCTGTAGCAATACGGGAAGACCAAACTGAATGGCCCCTTCGAGGGTCCTCATATAGTCTGATTGCTGTAAATCAATCACTTTCAAGCCCTAAAATAGATTTGAAATATCATTTTATAGCCTAAGATGTAAAACTGACAAAGAAAAAGACAGTAATAGAGTCAAACTGGTGTAAGCAGCCACATGCAAATAAAGGCCACCCTGTGAATACAGGCCATTGTATTAAATCCATCTTTGATCATTGAGAACAAAATGACCGCAAAATAAAGGTCACCTGTCAATAAAGGCCAGATTTTGTCATTCACAAGGGTGGCCTTTGGTTACAGGTTTGATTGACTGTACTGCTCAATATGATGGAAATAAAATCAGAACCAGACTGAAATAAATTAAGTCTGAAATAAGTCAGAAATAAAGTTAAGTATCCAAAACTGTATGTAACAGAAGATACATCTAACTAATGCTAATAAGTACTGATACCAGAAATGTTTTAATAAATTAAAGTATTGGTATTAACACATTGCAATTCTATTTTGTTATCTGTGTGAACAGAACTTAGCAATTCATTGAAAATTAAAACATTTCAGTGACATACCACGAAAAACACTACCGAAAACAGACATAACCACAATCTGTTTTACAATATGCAAAGGCCCTATGGACAGTTTATGGTGGACAAAATATAACATTTGAACTCATAGCTACATTATAACAAAAACATCTTTCTACAGAAAGTCTTTACATACACTGCTGTGATTCTATCAAACATGGACAATAAATAAATACATGATGAGTGCAATTTTACAATTATCATTATGCTTTCATCCATTACAGCATTGGATTGGAGCCAAGAACATTTAAAACAATATGTCTGGTAAGACTTTGAGATCTGAGCACAATCTCATCAGAGTAAAACATAACCAAATATAACTTCACTAGTGTTTTTATTTATTTTCTACCTATAACAACTGGTTCTTTGTGGAAACAAAATTACTCGCCTTGAGTAGAAGGATTGGTGGGGCAACTGTCCTGACTCAATGGTTTAACACCTCATAGCGATTATTTCCCTAGTGATAAGTCAATCACAGCTTACACAACAAACTGTGTGATGATGGATTTTTATAAAAGTTGACAACCATTTAAACAGTATTACAGTTGTATTGAATTTAGTTTTTTCCCTCAATTATCTTCATCAGCTCTTGTTACTTAATTACAAGACAAAAACTCTAAACTATAGCAGTATTATTTAAAGGGAGATAATTCACTGTAAGGTAATGTAAGTGTTGTAATTTTTTCATGATAGAAGTTCAAAATGAAATTACAGACACAATACCCAAAAACATGAATACCAATATTCTTACATCAAAAGGATTTCCATCAAGTACTGTTAACTGTTAAAAAAATGCTTATTTTTTAATTTACAAAATAACATTCTTTTTATTGTCCATGTGTTCCATCAAGACATATATTTTTCTTAATGAAGGTCCAGAGAGTCCATTAATTCATATTCAAACAAATTTAGTCAAATAAAGAAGTAACATGATCCTAGATAAAACATGTTGGTCCTTTCTTAAGTCACTGTATGTGTAAAGTTTGATAAAAATGAAGCAGTGTTAACATGACATAGCAAATTTGATTGCTTATGATAAAATGTCAATCTAATTATACTGACCTCACATTTCTTTGAGTAGTCAAGTAACAGGCTAAGCATTTGATAAAACAGTGAAATGACATAATTGCCTGAAAGGACCAGACCAGCTTACAAATTTTGAAATCTTGAAATATGTTGTAAAAATACCTTGGAGGCCTCCATGTTCTTTATCCATTTGATTGCCTGTCCCTGGGGATCCACCATAAGGGGCCATCTGCTAGCACTGGTTACAATGACACCATTTTCTGTGGAGAAACTGTCACTAGGCAACCCTTGAATATTCCAGTCTCGGACATTGGTTGGTTTAGCCATGAATTTGCAGAAATCGAACAATGGGTCACATGGAACTCCTAGCTTCTTGACCTGTAAAAAGAATGGATACATTTTTTCATACACACTTCAATTTTGTATAATCTACATTGCCTAGTTAATTTGAAACTCCTTAAACAAACTCAATTCCAATCCCTTGAAAAAATATTGTAATACAGGTAAGTTCATCAAATAACCTATTTGCTTTACATCTTATTATAGACGTACAATGAAACTAGAAAATAAATTCCATTAGAAGGGAGTGAAGAAACGTGGCTGTCATACAGATGTGTTTAAGTTGGGTATATTACATGCACATTGACTAAGGAGTGCTTATTGTAAGGCCATTTTTCAAAAGGAAAGCACATTTTCCTGCCCTAGAAATTTGTAATATATATATGTAGTAATGCTGCATATTTACCTAACAATGTAAGCTATCAGGGCAATGGCCACTCTTTAGCATACATATTTTAGAATTACAAGGCAAATTGTACATTAAAGTCATATTCTATATCTCCCTCAAGTTGCTTTTGCATACAGTTCAGACAATATTTCAATTTTATATACCTTTGCCTATAATTGACATATCATTTAACATACCTCAGCAAGCCAAACTTTCTGCACGAGCTCATCTCTGTAGTTAGATAAGAATGGACCAATATATGACATGAAGGCGGCGGCTATGAGACAATCACCGATCAAGAAGCCCATCCTCTCCTCAAGGTCACGAACAGTCTCCTCCCATCTGATCCTTTCACCAGCCAAACCTTTAAAGGAAAGTATAAAAGGGGTCATTAAATTAAGGGGCTTACCAAAGTCAATCAAATGGTATATGTTTTTCTGAGCACTCTCAATAGACATGACCCACTTGAATTTTTTTAAGGATTTATAAAGCAGCAAATCCATTAATGCTTCAATGGTACAGTAATAAAAGTATATATAAAACTTGTTAGCATTATTCTCAAATCCATGATAAATAATTGTAAACAAACAGACAGACGAACAACAGTCACATAACCAATACATACCAAAGCTCTTCTGGGTTTTCTTTACCATTACTGCTAATACAAAAAAGTCTGATTTTTACCTGATACAAGTTTGGCGGCTCTGTCCAACATAAGTTCTGTATGTTCAGCTTTCCTCTTCAGCTCTTCTTTCTGGTTCAGTTTATCTTGATACTGTCTCTGCAATTCCTCCATCTTAGCTTCAACCTAAGTATTGAAAGAAATAAAACATATAAACACAGAACTAAGTAGAATTACAAATTTTAATGAACAGATTGTCTCATTTACCTTAGTTCCTTAGCTCCATTTATTTTTTCAGAAAAAAATACATTGCCCTACCTTACATTCAAAACAGCAACCTGATTACTTATTCAAGTTCAAATCACTTTACTGAGATCAACATTTAAGTTTGTAAGCATATAATTTCTGTACCTCTGCAAGCTTAGCCTTGGCTTCTCTCAAGGATTCCTGCTTCTCTTTGAGTTGATTCATTGCAGCATTTAATCTCTGTTTCTTGGGCTCCACTACTCTGTAAATACGACCATAAACTTCCATGGCTCTGACCCACATACACAACGACTTAGCAGCAGAAGATACACGTCCAATAATTTCAGGTTGGAAATCAGTTTGTGCAACATACTGTCCAATTTTTTTAAGCACTCTGTCAGAAATATTGTCCTTATCAAATTCAAACAGCTGTTTCAAGAAGTTCTGGTCACCTGATTAAAAATAAAGACATTTGATTGGTCAAATTGTTTTGAAGATACAAATTAGGTCATTGGATGTTATGTGATATAATGTTTTAATTGGTAAATTCAAATTTAACAGACTGCTGATCAGCTGAATTATATATCTAATCATTTCTAATTTATTTTTATTTTTGAAAACAATTTAAGACTGATTGTTCAAATCTATTTTACAAGAATATTTTTATGTCACACAGTAATCTCATATATGGTAACACATACTGCCCTAATCAATAGAGTCAAAATTACTGCAAATGCAGTTGAAAATACTTTATTAAGTAAATTACTCATATCATTGCATTGATACAAGCACATAGTATCAAAAGACAACAATTGTTAATGCCATGGGTTTTATAATGAAGACTTTTTCTCTAATGAATTGGCTAGAAATATAACAAAGAAGAAATAAAGACAATGTTTGTCACCCAGTTTGTCTCTTCAAAATAGTTTAAATAAAAGGCATACCCAATTATGCATCAAGCTTCAAAATAAATTTCCTGTCACCAAAAGAATGCATGAAGTATACCCTAGGCAATGTTAAGTGCAATAATGCTTTTTGTGTAATATGAACAACAAGGCAAGTTAAGCAGTGTTAAATAGATAGGAAAGTTAGCAAAGTTTAACACAAACAACCATCACGCCATTTATAATGTAGAATAACATAAAAAATCTACCAATAACGGTTCTGTAACTGAGTAATATTTTTACCTATCAATCTGCCAATTTAAAGAATTAAGCTACCCAGTAATCAAGTGTTTAACATAAAATTTGTTTTTCACTCAAACTGTGAACAAGACTTGAATAAAACCTATGAAATAATATCAAATCAACTCGAAGTTTGAAATAAATGAACAATTAAAATGGAATTCATAATCAATGAACGTATAAAATCGTTCATACCGAGCTGTCTTTTAGCCTCCATCCAGGTTGGTTCCTGGCCTCGTAAGATCATTACCGCTTCCAAAACCTTCTCGACCAAAGCCGGCGGTTTAGCGTATGACTTAATCTCAGTCATATCTTTCTTGTTAAGGGATTCCAAAGCCTGGGGGGTAACATTAAGAATCAAGAATGAAATCTATGCTAAAAGCCACAACCTTTTACCTGTTCTAAAAAGGGTCAAGGTCATTAAGAATTCAAGGTCATAAAGTTGACCTTATACTCCAGCGCTTTGGATCCAGGATTGATTATGTCCAAAGTTGCTTTAGAAAGCTACATAACAAAGCAAAAAATGTTATCAAGCAAAATCTATGACCCCTGAAAGTTAAAAGTGTTTCCCAGCCCCTGGTGCTGTCATATTTACAGCGTAACAAGCTGAAGATTATCACTCTAAGGTAAAACATTTACTGCCAAACAATTGAGGACAAAGAATTTAGAATTACTATGATAAGCAATAATGCATTTTGTTTATAAAAATTTTTTTTTTGTTACTTTTTTATTTAAAAAGAATATTAATTCATTACTAGCAGTACACTATCTCCATAAATTCATAACAAGATGACCTAACAACTGAGTTAAGTGCTTAGGCTTTAAAACTGATTATTCTTTGACCTATTTTGATTGGCAGTAAACATATAAGCAAAATTTGATAAAAAACAAATGTCAGGGAAGTAAAAACAGGGAATTCTGTGTTTAAAACCACATCAAACCAAAAAATCCAAGGTTGACAATATAAAGCCACATTGTCCAGAAATGATCTTTGAATTGAATTGAATGTAACAACTCTCAGTTCTGACATAAATTGGTGGTACCTATAAATGATTTTATCTTTCTCATCTTTAAATGAATGTTGGTTACATTACCCAAACATTTAACAAAAGAAATGCAGGTAAGCTGGAATAGGTACATTTATTTTTGTCAAAATCGTTTATATCATTTCTAGGAAATGTGGCCATATCATCACACACTAAAAATATACAAACAGTTCTGTAAAGCTTTGCTTACAAAATGGAACCTCTCTGTAATCTAGACTGGTAACAAAGGCTTTTATTTTATGACTAAAATGAAAGTGCAACGATTTTTAACAGAAGATACTGAATAAATAATCAGTACTGATAATTTTGTCAAGATTTAGGTAATTTCTCAATAAGAGGTGTCTGTACAGGTGAGATTCCACAGTATCCATATAAAATAATGCAAGCTATTCCATTCATAAGCAAAATTATATAAAATAAATCACAATTTCTAAAGAAGTTTAAATAACTTTAACATGACAAAGAGGAAATCATGGACCATAAGTGCATGTGGATATAATTCAGAAGTTAATTTGACTTTCTACACATTTAAATTGTTTAAGCAAGAAGTACAATTTGCATTAATGCTTATGCAAGTAGCATGTTTTATAAAATTAGTAACTTTGGCAATGCATATAAAATGGAAAAGCTTGCATGTTATTAGACATGTTAGTTTATTCTGCAAAGGAAATAAAACACCATTAAAATTAAAACAAATACACCTGCAATTATCTGATTATTAAGCAAATATGGGGAAGGGCAATTTGTAATTTTGTTGCCTTTAAGAATTTACGCATTTTAGGAAAAAAATTTTTTAAATTTTGATAATTTCTTATTTCATATCACAAAAACTTATTTAACCGATGAGTTAAGTAACCTGTCTTCCAAAAGTACATGACAGGCATGCCAAAGCATTTTTAACAATTTGAAATTGATCTTCAGTCAAACAGATTTCCATTTAATCTGACTTTTGCTTTCAAGTCAGGCAAATTAATAAGGTAGTTTATGAAAGTCTGAATTACCATTCAAATTGATGTACAAGGAACAAAATCACAAAACCATAGTTAAAGGTTATAAAAGTTAAGTTTGCAGACCAGTCACATAATACTGCCATGCAATTGGTCAGTTTTATGAATATGCTCTCATACAACCAATCAGGTGCTTGCAATTTGAAACTGGTTCTCAAACTCTGATTTATAACCTTTGAGCCAGTAAGACAAATAAACCACACCAAGAAATACAGTCTGCTCAATGAAGAGTAAGTTACCGAAAAATCACTTAAAATTACAAAGCTTTAAGCCTTCAGCTGGATTCTGACAATTGGTCTATATCAACTACTGCTGATAATACAGTATAGAAGTTTTCCTATACTAAGCCAAATACTCATTAAGTAGAATTTTTTCATCAAATAAAAGATTACACTTCATTCAGAAATCTGTGTTCTTTTCATATTTTGAAACATAGTATTTTGAGCTGTGAATTGAACATAATATTACACTATTAAATGCTCGAAACTTCCAAACAATAAAAATTAAGGGAAGCATAACTCCAGTTGGGAGTATAAGCTGTGATTCTATAATAATTATTATGAGTTTCAATGATCACAGCTCAAAACATCATTTTGTTTATATTTGTCATACAGTATTAGAATGTGCACCACAACACAAAAAAATCTGGGATTAAAATGTGAAAAGGGGGACAACTCATGTCAGAAAACAATGACACTGGATTATTACCAAGCTGTCGTTTAGCCTCTGACCACGTAGGCTCTTGACCCCTAAGGATCATGACGGCCTCCATTACTTTCTCGACAAGGGTCGGCGGCTTGGCATATGACTTAATTTCAGTCATATCTTTCTTGTTCAATGATTCTAAAGCCTATGAAAGCAAGATCCAGTTATTATATGAGAAACATACATGATTAATGTACATTTGGTATTCATTCAAATAATTTTAGTACAAATTGAACATTCAATATACAGAGCTGAGAGAGTTTTCAGCAAAAATATTGTAAATAGATATTCTCATAAATTATTACAATACTTTACACTGAAACAAAAACTATAATAATGTCATACAGGCTGATATATAAAAATGATATGAAATCTATTGTTTAAAATAATGCATAAACGTGTGAACAAACATAAATTGACAATTTATTGCAATTTCATTTCATTGTAAAATGGCAATACAAAAAAAGCCATACCAACTATCAATAAAAAATAACTGGGACCTATTAAGTTAGTTCGGAATATCTATTCTTATCTATCAAAATTATTATTAATTAATAGCTTAATTAAAAACTTTTAAATTCTGGTTGCCATAGTAACTTACCTGAATAGCTTCTTCCAATGCAGGTAAAGCTTCATTAAGATCACTCTGGGCAAGATCAGCCATGTGTTGACATTTTATCTCCTCATCAGCAATTCTCTCACTTTTCTGTGCTACAGACTGCAATGTATAAACATTTGATAGAGATTAATAAAACACTAAGCGACATCTTTGAAAACACTGAATATGTACTGGATATCAGATCTGCAGTTGTCCACTGAAGATTTAATGATTATGGGAAAAGCTCGGAATTCCTAGCAGAGAATAAGGTTAAAAATGGTAAATAATCTAAACACTGGTTACTGGTTATGTTAATTACCAAGTAGTATTATCACTGAAATGTTTTGTTACAGGCATGAAACAAGAAATAAATACCAAAAAGTAACAACAAAAAAATCATTTATCTCGACTGAATCTAGAAAATTTGAATGCAAAAAAATGATGTTTGAGTCTGAGTGACAATCTTATCATAATATTGAGATCGTTGGATCATTCTTACCTTTTGTTGTTCATCAGCTTCTCGTTTCTGACCAACAATGACCACTAAGTATTCCTCACACTGTTTCTGGAACTGAGCCACTTTGGTCTTAGCTTCTTCAAGTTCAATAGACATCTTTTCAACTTTTTCACGAGTATCATCAATTTTACTTAGACCATTTCTAAGTTTGTTGGCAGCATCTCCGAGTTCTTTCTTCTTTCCAAACAATAATCTGATAAAATAAAAATAATTGGAATACAGTCACACACCGTATACTAAGCTCACTCGAGGGAAAAACATAATATGGCCTTAAAACCATAGTTGACGTATATCAAGTTATTCATTTATTTTATATCAATTAAATGTGTTAAAAGCACAACGTTAAAAAATCTCGAGTGGTGTCTCTTTTATTTCATTAAGCGGGAGTTCTGTCCCTTTAATATCTCATATCTGAAATTCTGTCCCTTTACACTGTACTTACTTCTTATATCCAGATACAAGTTCAAGATAGTTTGTTGGTGTGACATAATTATGTCTCTTCATTTCAGCGTACATTTTGCCCGACATGTCAAACACAGATTTATGCATAATAGAGAATATTTTCGACAGATTACTCTTGTGTTTATCCTGCAGTACGAAGGAAGAAAAAACAAAACAAATGAATTAACAAAGAAATAAAACAAGAAACGTAAAAAATCAACAGGCTGTCATGTGACCACCACTTTTTTCTGCTAACTTTGCATAACCACCTGGCAGTCAGTTTTTGAACTGAACTTTAAACAAGATCTTTTTAATCAGACCACTCAGTTTAAGAGATCAAGTTCTGAAACTTATTGTACAGTTCTGAACATGGATATAACAAAGATTTACATTCAGATAAAGTTGGGTCAAAATTAAACTTAATTTTAAAATATTCATTTTTTTTTCAGCATGAAAAATAAATGTGGAACATGACAGCTTGCATATTGCAAAATCAATAACCATGGCAACTGTAGAAATTTCAACAATTTATTAAAAACATCCTCAGTCAATCACAGTCATTGATGTAAACATTTCAATTTCTGTTTTGCAAAACTTTTGTAACAACCCCTTACAAGAGTTTTGTACAAAATATCGAAACATATTTAACAAAATTTATGTAACAATAAGGATGCATCTGTTAACAAACATATGTGGGTAATCAAAGTTTTTTTGTTGGACTGAGAAATAAGACATGAAAGTATAAGGAATTTTATCATTTTAAACTTTGAACTGATTTGTACTGAAAAGCATGAAGCTCTACAAATGAGCAATAATAACAGAACATTAAAAGTTAGGTTATATGTGCAGGGTAAATGATAATTTTAAATTTAGCTCATTATTATCTTATTAAAAACAATTTTTGTACAGAGAATAATCAGTTGACAACAACATATGGGTTGATAAACATGTATCAACATCAAGTTATGTTAAATCTAAGGCACACTGCATAACATGGCACTTTTTAAACTCAGTTCAACTGTTTCTATGTAACAGAAAAACATATAAAAACAAGAAACAACACAATGCTAACGTAATTCAACCCTTTTTCATAACTTCGTCTTACTTTCGATAGCCAGTGACAAGTTCAAGGTAGTTCATAGGTGTGACATAATTATGTCGTCTTAATTCAAGTAGCATTTTGTTAGAAAATAAGACGACAGATTTATGCATAGTCGCGAATATCAACCCGACTTTGACATTTCTCTCTTTCTGGTAAATATAGATAACAATACGAAGTATTAGTAAACTATTTTTTTTCTGTTTCCAGTCATTTTTGAAGGAGCTTTATTGAATGGAAATCTAATAAAATCAAATATACTTAATGTATATTAAACTTATAAATGAAATGAGATTTTAAACTTAAATTTCATATTTTTAATTGTAACATTTACAATGAATACAAATGAAAATCTCAGGTCAAGAATATTGACTGATAATTTTCAATCAGCTATCAAAATTAACTCTTTTTGAAATAATAACTAATTCAATAAGGTTTTAAAATCAGAGGCCAACTTTAAGACTAGTCACATCAGATTCAGAAAGCATGATTCCAAGGAGTACCTTCCATTTTTCAATGGTAATCAATGGCAACTTTTTCCACTTGCCCAAAATTGATAAATTAGTCAATGTTTTCATGAAGAAATCAGAAGTAGCAAGTACAAATGAAGAACAATTCCAAAACCCACTTCTTCAATAAAGGTATAAATTGTGACACAGTCTGAAAACTTACCTCTTCTTCACTTCCAAGAGAATCTTCATTTAAGTATTTGTCGGCAACTTCCAACAAGGCATCAAGAGGCCATTCACTGAACCAGTCAATGGTTGTACAATTGACAAATGCTGGGTACATACGAATACGATTCCTGTGTAAAATGAAGTAAAATATCTCAGAATCAAGGGTGATCAATTAGGAATTTGACTCAGAGAAAATCTTTTTTTGGTTGCCATATTAAGAAGATGTTTTATCACGTAAAAGTATATATATTTACCTGAATGGCTCCCCTACAGGACTCATACACAAGACTACATGGAGGTTACTGCGTACTCGTTCAATCAACAATGCAAATATACTCTGAGGTGAGTCATCAATACCTTCCTTCTTAGCTGTGTCACTTAATGCGGTACGAACCTTTGAAAATAAGATGATAGATAACAATTAAAAAAATGTCAAAATACTTCGTTTTCAAAATCAAACATTATAATTAACCATTCAACATATGATTCTTGCGAAAATCAGAGTCTCTAGCTTTTCATGCAGGCAATATTATACCACAGCTCTGGAGATCTGCCTTGGCCATCATTATAAGAATTGGTTAGTTTAGTTTAAACTTATTTGTTTTACATCGAATGTAGAGAAGTTCTTTCAACTTATGTTATCTACTCTCCATGACTGCTTCCTGGATTCTGACCAGTACTCACGCCAAAAGAAGGGAGTGTGACGGTTCCGGTCACTGATGGGATTCAAATCCGCAACCTCTGGGTTATGAGTACCACGCACTAGCCCTACACCACTGCTCCTCAAATTGAATTGGTTCATTTAACAATTGTTTAATAATTTATATATAGTTGCTATGACTATCTAACATCATCATTACAAGTTTACCAACCTCTTCAAATTCATCAGCTTTGTAAAGATTAGGAACTTCACCACTACTGAGAACGTTATTAATGTCTTCTAGAAAACCTTCTTCAACAACTTGAATGTCATTAAACAAGAACACTGTTGGTTTATTCTCAACACCAGCTTGCCAATACAACTTCTTCAAATCTGATCAAATAGAAATAAATAACATTGTTTGTGAGTTTTGAAAATAAACCTCAAGGTCCAATGTTCTAAGAATTAAGTTAAGAGAGTTATCTAAGAGTCTTAGAATGAAGCCATTCCATTGGTCAACTTTGAGAGTTCATAAAAATCAACCAATCAGAGATGATTTGAGAAAGGTTTCAAAACTCATTAACTTAATTTAAGACTAAAAACTTCCTACTTCATAAATATATTACGATGATAATAATGTTACATTGAAAAATGTTTTGCATCAATTATTGTTGATAAAAAACCATCAGTGAAAAGGCGAATAAATGCAAAAAATATTTTAATTTATGATTATATATACATTCAAATAGATCAACCTTAATGTCTTAAACAAGGTATAAAATTTACCATCTCTGAATTCTGCTTTCCTGTAATGTTTCGTCACTTCAATCTGGAATGTTGTGTATTCACAAATGCTGGCCGAGAGTCGTGTCAAACTTTGACGTCCAGACCCACCAATACCAACCAATAACATGTTACCTCTTGGCTGTCTGATTACACGCACAATCTTAGAAACTGGAGAAAGAAAAGTTTTATTTCAATACATGGACAAATAGATTATTTTTATTGTGACAGTTCATTTAATGAATTATTCATACACTAGAATTTCATTATCAATTATTGATTAATAAAAATATTATTGCAACTAATATGTTTATTAACCATTAGTAAGGTATTTGTTTAACTGCAATTAAGAATTCCAATTTATGAATTTCTCTAGAAGAATAAGCCTTCGTCAAACAAAATATCTCTTTCTATAGGGCAAACGGTAGAAATATAAAGAAGGCCAAACAATCAGACCTTATGCTCAAGACTAACAACAACTGTCCCCTTGTGTTTTATAAATTAACAAAGCAACTAAAACGGCCCCTAATGAGCTGTAACTGTTCAAAACAGTAAGACACATTAATATACAGACAAATAAATAGACCGACATAATGATGAACAAGGCAGACAGACAAATGAACAGACATAGATAAAAATGACAGACAAACAAACTTACTATGTTCAATAGCATCTCTAAACAGTACAAGATCCATATTAACAACACCAGGAGTTTCATTATAGTCTTCTAATTTCTCCTGCATAAGTTTTTTCAATGCTACAATATCTGTTATGTCTTCATACACATTATTTGATCCATAATAATCACCTGTAAAAGTAAACAAATGTATTTGTAAGATTTTTTAAAAGTTCAATCAAACTCTAGTTTAGTGACCATAAAAATTTAATGCAACTTTTTGAACTATGATTCTTATTGAGCTCATATTTATACATATGAAGTTTTTTTTATGTCTGACAATATCTGACTTATTTGAAGCAGGACTAAAGTTTCTGTGGTCAGTTTGATAAATTATTCAAGATTATTCTACAACTAAAAAATTCCTATTTTGTTAATAATGAAAATTGCTTATCTATCGGTCCTACAAATGTGGTCGCTAAATTATCAAAGAAGTCTAAATATGATTTACATGATTTTGACACAGTTACAATAATGTCTGAGCCTAAAATTGATCAATCCAACTTATTTGCATATAAATGGGAGGAGCCAGATTGAAAATGGGGTGTGGCCAAAATGAAAGAGATGGAGATAGAAATTTATCATACCAAATATGGGAGGTTGTCTGTTGGGACAGATGTTATGATAAGTCTGATCAAACAAAGTTCCTAATTTTTCTGTGATCAACAACACAAAGTTTTCCTTGTCTGCATCATCAATCAAACGATCAGAAAATACTCTGAAAAAAGAGAGAGAAAAAATTCAATGACATGTAGAATTCAAAAGTGGGTATAGGGCGAGTGAAACCTGAATATCAAAACTGCATTTGGGTCATGACAAAATGGCCTGATTGTCAGGTTGTAATGTAAAACAAATGTGAGAAGAAACCGGTTGTTATAATGAGATGGTCGTAAACTGAGGTTGAACTGTAGATGTACTGTATAAGTTCAATACAACCTCTCCAGAGTGGCCCTCTCTTAAGCAACAACCACCCTTCAACAATAGCATGATTTTTCCCACTGCACGATTAAACTTTTAATTTAACCTCTCTAAAGCAACAACCTCTCAACAACAACATAATTTTGCTACTCCCGCTGGGTGTTGCTTTGGAGAGGTTGCACTGTAGTTCATTTCTTATGGGACTTTCTGCTACTCATACAAATATTGAAGTCATCAGAAATAACTGCTAACAAGGCATAAGATACATTTATATTCAGACATGAAGTATAATGTGCAAATTTAATAATAAAAACAATGATTACAAATTGAGGGTTCAACGCAAGAGTGTCGTAACTCATATTGAAATAAGAACAAGTTACGATAGTGTTGCGCTGAGCCCTCGAAATATTGTCAAACCCATGTTTCTGGCCACCTCAGAAGAAAGGCCACCCTGTGAATAAAGGCCATACTTTTAAAAGAAGAACAAAATGATTTTCGACTAAATGCCATAAACAAAACTGTCAAAGAAGGCAAAAATTGGCTTTCCCAAGGAGACCATTGATCATAGGTTTGAGTGTAAACAAAATGTAATGATTTACCTGAAGGATTCATGGATCCATAATCTTGTCATGGCATGTCTTGTATCATGGAAATCTTTGTCTGCTCTTAATAAACCTTGGAACAACTACAATAAACAATATAAGAAGACAATATCAATGTCTATCAATGTTGAAGTTTGCCAAAGCATGTATGAGATGGTGCATTTGATTGGCTGCATTCATCAATGTTGAAGATTTGCAAAAGCATAAATAGTACGACATATTTCAATGGCTACCTACCAATTCAGCTTTATTCTGATTGGCTAACACTTAATTTGAATTCGATTATATTGAATAAATTAAACATAGCCTAAATGAGTAATAAATTACATGTTGCGACCTTACAAATCAGAGTTTAACCAGTCTAGTAATGCAGTCACCCCATTGGTCAAATTCAAACCTGTGTTCAAAACTAACCAATCGGTAGCTAGACATCCCAACCTGGTACTCCAACAACAAATTTTGAAATAACTTACTCTGGAGATATCTCTCAAGTTAAACAGATAGTGAATCTTTGTTGGAGTGGGGAGGAATTTTCCAACAACCGACTGGTACAACTCAATGGTTGCTTGTGTCATGATGTCACCGATGGGTTTCACTTCTTCCTCAAAATTCTGGAGTTTCTGATTAATCATGCTGCCAAAGATTCTCTTGATTTGGGTATCCTAAAATACATTATAATTAGAAATGTATGCAATCATAATATTAGTAACAGGATTGTGCAAAAATAAGAAAAAATGAAATCTAAGGGACACAATTCAACCCTGACTTAACTATGATGTCTTATGATTTCTGAACTATTCATAAAGTTAAAACAAAGATATTGTCTGAATATGAAATTAAAATATTGTAAAACCTTGACATAAAAACCACCTATGGGGCCAAAAGTGTCGGTCTTAATATTAAGGTGGCCTCTATATCAAGTTTAAATACAAAGTAAATATTAAGAACAGGTTCAAAAGTGTGATCATTATAAAGAGGTAGTCTTAAAGATTGAAGGTGGTCCCTAAGTGAGGTTTTACTGTAAAACTTACATGAGGGAATGTCATATTGATTAGGTTAAACTTGCTCTGTAGACGAGCTGAGATCTTCTGTCTACCACCTCCTGGTGGACCCATGGCTGCTACCAAGAACATGTCCTAAATAATACAAAAATGTCTCATATAAATTCTTTTGTCATACAGTATTCCTGGTTACAACAGAATTTCTGTTCCGTACTGTTTGGCAGTTCAATTAATATATATAGTATCCTGGATTCAGTACCAATATTAACATTGATACATATCAAGTGGATTGGTTCCCAAGTTTCCAATTCTGTATTCTGACCCTTTAATTCATCAATTGGAATCCGAACCAGGAGTCAATCCCTGAACCCCTAATCCACTATACAAGCTCCCTTAAGAATGTCTACATATATGTTGAAAGGCCTTATTCAAGGTGTCAGAGCATCATTTTTATCAAATGATGGCACACTGTAACTTTCTGAACACCTAAATTCCACAGAAATTCTAGTATTCCAAAGTAGATTGTACAGAAATCAGAACAAAAAACTAGGATTGAGCAACTTTATAAATCTTTGGAAGTTTCCAGTTTTTAAGGGCCTCAGTATTCAAAAGTTACACTGTACAGACAAACTAATCAATATTTAATGAATTGCATTGATTTTTTAAATTTATTTTGTGATATACAGTTGAGTAAAACTATGCTGTTACTATTTCAGTGTAGTCAGAAGCTCATACTTAACACTTCTTATCTTACCTTGATATATTTCTGTGTCTGTTTCAATCTGTCATACCAGAATCCATAGTCTAGCCATAACTTGATCAACTCCAACGGTGGTTGAGAACCGAATGTGTCCTTGCCAGGCATGTTGAAGTCATCCAAAAATGTTAGTAATTTCTTGCCGCCGATAGGAACGTACACACCTTTAGTTCTCTTCTCAACACGACTCTCAATAATATCTTGTACATTGTTTGAAGTTGTCTACAAATAGTTTAAGACAAATATTCTATTTTTAATTTGTACAATTTGCATAACTCATCAATGAATTATTGAGTTGGTTGATTTTGGACGAATACTTGAGTATTAAAAAGACTTTTCATGGAAGAGAGACAAATGAATGGTTCGAATAGACATATAAAGACATCATTTGGCATTAAAGAATGACTTAAATGACATTACTGAAGAAAGTTTTAATAACCAATACTGTCAAAGGGCAATAACTCGGTTAAAAAAAGAATAAAATTGAAAATCTGATCAATAATGCTTAATATCATATGTGCACAGTATGACTGAACTTCATATTAAGAAATGCTTCACCCTTACAAACCAGGAAAAAAAGAAACATAGTTTATACCAACAAAGGACATTAACTCCTTCAATATGACAAAACAACAAACCTGGGCAGACATGTTCACTGTGAGTACACTGTAGGATTTAGCATCAAGTTTTGACAAAGTGTTCTCAGCGACTGATGTTTTTCCTGTTCCTACAGGTCCAACAAGCATGACTGGACAAAGGTGCTTGATCAAGGACTGTGTAAGATATTGATATCTAACAGTATCTACAGTGGGTACCATCAATTTGAAGAATGGCAAGCTGAAAATTACAAGATTGAGTGTAAACCATGGCAACAACTTTGACTTATGCTCAATGCTTCATGCGTAAGCAGTGTGATGCTAAAGTCATCATCTAACAATACTTCAAAATTTTTAGTCAAATTAGATTTTATAAGTCTTATTTTCGCAAACATTAAGATGTAATCATCAAACAAAATTGGAGTCACATTGGATAAATTAAATGATATTTTATCCTTAAGTTCACCTTGGATTGTATTTCCAGCCATGTTTCAACTTCTCCTCAAAGTGGACCCATGTTTTACCCTTCGGATCAACAAAATATTCATAGATTGAGTCTTTGTTGGGGAAGGTTCCCTCCATTTCACGGATGTAGGTGTCGATCTTCTTGCGTCCATCTTCATCAACTGTACAACATACAGACCAGATCATACAGAACTGGAACCAGAGCTCGACCATACGGGTGAAATTTTCGGTGTCATGTTCGTCAACCTGAAAAAAGAGTAAATATAGAATTGATCATAGATGGCACTATAATTATAATAATAAACAAGAGGGCCATGATGGCCCTATAAATGCTCACCAGGAAAAAAGGTCATTTGGAGACGAACATTGTTAAAATATTTCTACACGAGTCCAAGTAAAATCAAGTGACCCTAAGGTCAGGGCCAATTTTTACCCTAGGGCCATAATATGAACAAATTTGGAAGAGGTCTGCTAGACAATACTACATACAAAATATCTTAACTCTAGGCCTTGTGGTTTCGGAAAAGATTTTTTAAATTTTCCTACATAAGCCTATATAAATCAAGTGATCCCCGGGGCGGGGCTAATTTTGACCCTAAAGCAATAATTTGAACAAACTTGGTAGAGGTCCACTAGACAATGCTACATACCAAATATCTTAGCTCTAGGCAGAAGAAGATTTTTCAAATTTTCCTATATAAAATAGAATAAATCCCAGGGCAGGGCCAATTTTGACCCCGGGGTCATAATTTGAACAAACTTGGTAGAGGTCCACTAGATAATGCCACATACAAAATATCTATAAGCTCTAGGCCTTGCGGTTTCGGAGAAGAAGATTTTTAAAATTTTCTATAATAAGTCTATATAAATCAAGTGACCCCCGGGGTGCGGCCAATTTTGACCCTAGGGCAATAATTTGAACAAACTTGGTAGAGGTCCACTAGACTATGCTACACACCAAATATCAAAGCTCTAGGCACTGTAGTTTTTGACAAGAAGATTTTTTAAATTTCCTGTATAAGTCTATGTAAAATCAAGTGACCCCCGGGGCGGGGCCAATTTTGACCCTAGGGCAATAATTTGAACAAACTTGGTAGATGACCACTAGACAATGCCATATGTCAAATATCTTAGCTCTAGGCCTTGTGGTTTCGGAGAAGAAGATTTTTCAAATTTTCCTATATAAAATAGAATAAACCCCAGGGCGGGGCCAATTTTGACCCCGGGGCCATAATTTGAACAAACTTGGTAGAGGTCCACTAGACAATGCCACATACAAAATATCTAAGCTCTAGGCCTTGCGGTTTCGGAGAAGAAGATTTTTTTAATTTTCCTATATAAGTCTATATAAATCAAGTGACCCCCGGGGCGGGGCCAATTTTGACCCTAGGGCAATAATTTGAACAAACTTGGTAGAGGTCTACTAGACTATGCTACACACCAAATATCAAAGCTCTAGGCATTGTAGTTTTTGACAAGAAGATTTTTTAAATTTCTTATATAAGTCTATGTAAAATCAAGTTACCCCCGGGGCGGAGCCAATTTTGACCCCAGGGGAATAATTTGAACAAACTTTGTAGAGTTCCATTAGACAATGCTACATACCAAATATCTCAGCTCTAGGCCCTGTGGTTTCGGACAAGAAGATTTTTTAAGTTTTTTCTATTTGTTGCCATAGCAACCAGTTTTTAATGAAATTTAATTTTTTGAACAATTTTGAAAGGGGACCACCCAAGGATCATTTCAGCAAAGTTTGGTTGCAATCGGAATAGCGGTGTAGGATGAGATGTTGTTTTAAGTAAATATTGACGCCGCTTCACGACGAACGACGCACAATGGACGCAGGGCGATCACAAAAGCTCACCCTGAGCACATTCGTGCTCTGGTGAGCTAAAAAACAAATTAACATACTTTCACAAACAAATATTATGACAAAAGCTTTCAGCAAATGAATCTATTATCCAAATAAGCAAACTCAGATTTTAATTAAGAACAAATAACATGAAAAAATGATCTCCAACAAAATTGGGTATTTTGCTATGACCTTTGATAAATGACCTTGTAAGTCCTTGACCTTAAACTGATTCTGCTTCAACTTGTGATTCTGCTCATCATACCACATTTCTAGACAGACATACAAGTGGCCATTACCAAAAAAAAATAATTATGATACAAATAACTTCGTGGAGACATGAATAAAAACTTTGTTAAACTTTTTTTCTAAAATTTTACCCCATTTTCTTCTGTAGCCAAAGCATCAAACAATCGGGTAAGGGAGGCAACTATGTTCAGTTCTGCAGCAGGTACAAGTTCCTCACAGTTTCTGTTTTTGAATGTCAGGATTTTGTCCAAGTATTTATCTAACATGCGTCTAAGTTCTTCAACAAGATTCTACAAAGAAAACAAACGAAAATAAAAGGCAGAGATACAAAAAGGGACCTCCATGGTTCAGTGCACCAGTCTCTCAATGCTGTAAGTCAGGAACTATACACATTTTTCTATTTCCAGTGTGTGAAGGCTGCCAAGCTGGCTTACAGAAGGTCACTTAAGGGATCTACAAAGGAGTACACCTGGGGTTTTACCTCTACTTGTTAAGCTTGGCTGTTGGTGAAGTTTAAACCCCAGGGTAAATAGAGATATAAAACCTTAAACCTATGAACAAAGGCCAATGGAGGAAATGAAAAATGCAGTCTTTATTCATAGGGCTATTTAGAGTAAATGGCAGTCTTTATTATCAGGCGTGTTTGTTCCTTCAGATTTGACTGCATGATAAAAAGAATTACATACAGTCCAACATGTCTTAAGCAGCCAGTCAAGGGAAATGACTGAATTGGCTGCTTAAGGCAGGTGACCACTTAACAGAGGTGTAGAATATCAGTACCATTTTTCGCTAATCTTTGTTTTATTAATACAGGTGTAGTACACTATGATTACCCAGTAAATATAATAATCAGTACATGTTTCAACATTTAGTACAGAAAAATAAATAAAAAAAAAAGCAAGAAAAATTAACAATTTATGTATTACAATCCAAAAATTAGGCAGACGACAGTATTTTCCCCTACATTTTCCTTAAGATACGTACATACGTCTCCGTACTTTTTAATACCGGACAATCTGACCGTAGAGCGGGCGTTTATTCATTATTATTATAATTAGTTTTATTCGGCGATGTTTCGACTTTATCCTTTAACATAGACAAAGCGAAAGTAGATTTTCGGAAAGTCGTTTGGTCATCTGGTAGAATTAAAACAACTGTGACGTGTATTTAAGTAAAAACATATTTGTCAATTGTTTGTTTCTGAACAACTGCTTTTGAATTAATAAGTGATGAAAATTTGCATGTTGCATTTCCATTTTGGTTTACGATCATCACAAATTATAATGTCCCTTAATTGATTACAACAATAAGTGTTATTTTCTTTTGTTTAAGTGCCTTAGATTTAATTGCATTAACGACAAACTTCTCAACACCTCACCTTTTTAATAATTACAGCATAATTTGCACTTTGCTTACATCAAAACACCGACCTAATTCAATAGAACTGTGGTAAACACGTCGTATGTTGCATAGAGGAAACATCGTATCTGATAGGATGCCGATATATGGCAGTGTGTCGTTAATCTCCGCCAAATTGTGGGTCAAAGGTTATCTAAATTTAGCGGGGTTTTTTTGTGACATAATGTGTATTTCAGCGATGTTTATATTGGAATTTCACGCATTGCTGGTGACCGTTTAATGCGGATTAAATATGGTATTTAGGATGAAATTACCTGGCCGCTGGCCGGTGACCGTTTAATGTGAATAAAATATGGTATTTGGGATGAAATTAACTGGCCACTGGCCGCGTTTGCCAGGTGACCGTTTAATCCATGGTAAATATAGAATGAATTTTGTTGGGGGGAATGAAACTGGCCGTTAAATGGAGGTGACCGCTGATTCCAGGTGACCGTAAGGCCAGGTTAGACTGTACAAACATAAAATTGATAAATTCAAATAATTTCCAAGCAAAGAAATGTGAGTATTAACATAATACCCATGACATTGTCTTAAGGTAAATATGAGTAACTTGTTGTCTAAATGCATTTAGAATGAGTTATACAACTTTGATAAAACAGTTTAAACTAACCTTTGAAGTTTTCTTTTGTAGCCAACTTTCAATGTACGGTTTCCATCCCCAATCAACGTAGTCACTGTAAACCATACCACATCTGGACACGGTAGCTGGAGATGCCACAGCCAAATCACCAACCTGTGCAATTGTTATCAGTTTTAATAATAATGCATTTTTACTCATGGTTTATAAATAAGTGAATTCTCAAATATTGAGTTCTCTAAATATTAATCATGGGTGATGAAATATTAATCATGGATGATACAATACATGTTAAATGTCTTTAAAAAAGGAATCATAAGTGCAATAGAGACCATCTCATACATATTGACCATGCATGTTCCGTTCTTATATACTGCATATTCCTTAATAAATAGCAATTTCATAATGACAAAGACAAAATACACACCTCAAACAACAAGGACACTTGTTCAGGCATTGAGATACGTTCACCGTTGATCAATGTAAGAATCTTGTTGTCATCCATCACAGAGTTCATACTTTCAATCCACAATGTGTCGACTGGTCCATCAAATATTATCCATTTCTCATCCATTTTCTCATCTGAATAGGATAAAAAATTAAAGAATCATAGAACATGTATAGAAAATTTCCTGATTTTAATGAAATATCTATAGAAACTTGTGAAGGGTGTCTCCATGGTCAAGTGGTTAGTATATGACATTGTGATTTGTGATCACTAGCCCCTCACCAGTGTGACTATGAATGTCATACGGAACAAAATTCCCCATGAGGGGAAGTTATCCAGCTAGCTTGTATGGTAGGTGGTACTGACTCAGAATGTTTGAAAAGTGGTAACTGCATCCACAATAAAGTGAGTTACTCAGCTAAAATGAAGAAGTGAAATACTGCTTACCTCAATAATTGGGCTAACTCAGCTTTCTTGAAAAGGGAAGTAACTCTACTAATACAGACAAAATTAGAAATTCTGCCGACTTGAAAAAGGTCAATATTTCTTACCTGCACATGTCTGTCTCATCACACTAGACAGAACACCATCTGTCCATTCATTGGTGTTCAAATCAAACTCTCCGTACAGTTCACCAAGTGACAAGGCTTTTGGATTGAGTGGAAAATCCTAAAACATTACAGAATAGATTGAAACATGATTGACGTCTTGATATAATTCAATTATTAAATCCCTTTTATTTTGTAAAAGGTATTAGTACATTTCTGTGATCTTGATTATGACTCTTCAAGATACTGACATTGGATATAAGTAGTTTGCATTCCTGATATCTGCCTTATATGTAGTGGTCACTGTAGTTTAGATCCAGTATACAGAGATTAACCCTGTTAAATTCCTTTTTTTCTGAAGTTATACTTCAATATAGGACACAACATATTTTTGAAGAGTTTTAAATATCTTTAAGTCTTCATTAGATGCCTCAATAATAATAAGAGATTTGTGTAATTAAAAAGATTAAAAATAAATGAATAATTGCATACACATGGGTGTGATTATGTGAGATGGCAAACAAAGAGTCAAAACAAATCCATTGAGCTGGGAGCTTCAGGGCCAGTAGCACAGTGGGTCCCAGGGATGATCACCATGGAATTCTACAAATCCACCCCTGATACACCCACATTGAATGTTTCTCATATATTTCTATTCAGATCTTCATTTACAGACTGTGTATGATTAAAATTCCAGTTCAGTTTAGTTCTGGGTAACTAACGTACCTTGACTGGTTGGTATTGTGCACTGGACTCAGGAACCTTGTTCAAAGCAGTCATTGAGGCTTGTAGAAGACGCCATGTCGTTGACTTAGCAGATTGTGTACCACCGACTATCATGACGGAATGACGAGATGTCTTGGTTTCATAAAGTTGAATAACTTTAGTAATTGAATGATCATTTATCATAAGATTCATATTCTTCATTTCCGCAGTGATTGCATTCTTCAACTGAAAGAATAAATGGCAGGAGTCATATAAACAATAATAAATGGTAGAAATAAGTGAACGATAAAAACATTCCTTCTTATATTGTAAGTTATAATAGAGGTGTGTGATAGCTTAAAACATATGTGAGCAGAGAAATACATTAAAACTATAAAGTAGAAACATCAGTTTCAAGCAGAACTGACTGACTCAAAACTTCTGTTTAGAATATAGTAAGTCTAAACAGATGATATTCTCTAAAAAGTGGAAAAAGTAACACCTCTGTTTTACTTTAACATGTTTGATTAATTTACCAGCTTTATTTCCTATAAAGATTCTCCAATACAGATATTGCGATGGATCACACAGATCAAGCAACAAATTTTTGAGATTGGGAAAAGATCTCATTTGACACAAGCTTACCTTAGAATAATCCATTATTGGAGTCTCAACACCAGGGAACAAGTCTGACATGATACCATTGAACAATGGAAGATCTACTGATGATAACTTGGCAATATTCATGTCCTTCATTGATAGTAACAGGATCTGAAAAAAAACAGTTTTTTAAAAAAAAAAGACATTTTGAGACTCAGTTAATTTTGTTTGTTTGTTTATTTGAGTTTTACGCCCCTTTTCAACAAACAAAGTCATATGAGGTGGAAAGTTCATCTAATCATCGCTCCTGGGAAGAACCAGTATTAACTTCCATTCTCCATAAGCAACTGCATGCGATGGACGGTAGCAAGGCTTGAACCCAGGACCCTCTATCAGTGAGAGGTAACAGTGATTTGAATGCAGCGACCTTAACCATATGACCATGGAGGCGAATGGAGCCTCAGATAATGAGCCATTATGTAACAAATTTAAAGCAATTAGGAAATCACATTTGTTTTTCGATTACTATTAGTAAATGATTGCAAAATTACAAAGAAGAACATTTACATCTTCATTTTGACATTTAACAGCAAGTGATTTCAGCTTTTGAAACTGGACATTTAATATATTGTAAAAGTCTGTTGTATAATATTGGATATGAGGACAAAAATTTACGTTTCTAAGTTTTATTTGTCTCGTACATTACGCATGTGATTCTCCTTGTATTATGCATGTATAGATAAATCTGTTATCTACTGTTCAGACAGAAATAAACATCAAGAACACAGAAAAAATCATGGCAGTCAAAATTTCCTCAAAATGATTTGACTGAGATTCTGGTGAAATCTCAAAGTTAATAAATGAGATTAAATGCAAGACTCACCTCTTCATCAGGCATGTTAGGGTTGCCTCTCTTCTTTCGTCCGGCGTATCTCAACACAGACACAAGAGCACGGAGACCAAAGTCATAATGATCTTGTTTTGATAACTGCTGCGTAGCCAGAGTGTACAGTGTGAACACTTTCTTAGCCAGAATCTAAAATTTATAAAAAAAAGAATTTAACTAATTTCTTTAAATTCCTTCCACCAAAACAAGATCTGAGTCATAGATTTATTACAAGATTAACAAAGTGATTGATTGATTGATTGATTGATTGATTGATTGATTGATTGATTGATTAATTGACAAACCTTTGTGTTTCCAAATCCTTCACCAAAGAGAATGATTTCAGCAATGAGATTGGAGTCTGGAACGACCATAGCAATTGGTCTGAACATAGATTTCAAGTTGTCAGGAAGCTCTGTACGTCCAGCATAACCTGAAAAGAATTCAACAAAGCAGAATGAGTTTCAGCTAAACAATGTCTAGTATACAGTGTCTGGACTGGGGAGAATTACCTCCCTTTGTTGAATGGTCTTTTTGACTGGTGGATTTTATCCATCTCGCTATTGTTTTATTGCTCTTTAATTCTGTTGGTTCCTTCAAGAGATTCCAAGGACAAAAGGAAAGATAAACATTGTCAACTTCCTGTCTTACTGTTTGCCAAGGGAAACAATCACTTCTATATTAGGTTATAATGAAAATGGAGTTTGTTCCCTTACATGAAATTAAATGTTCTGCTAAAATAAAGAAGCATTATTGCAAAATGCCATAAGCTGTATTGTTTTACCAGCATTGATGAAAACTAATCAATCCATGTTTGAAGTCTAGTGAAAGTGTATGCATGAACAGAACTTAACGGGCACGAACTTTGAGCTTTAAATAACAACTTAATTAACCTGTGAAACATGAAGTATTTAGAGCTCAAAAAACCCCACACTTTTCAAAAACCTTTTTACATGAGTCATTATCAATATTCTTATCTGTAGCAGTCTCAAATCAGCTTATTAAAAGTTACTACACATTATAAAGCCAAAAAAACTAAACCACCAGTACTTTTTAAAGCTGCATGATGAAAATTATGATTAATGAATTTTGAACCAAATTGATGTTTTAATTTTAAAAATATTTTTCTACATGATACAACAGTACTACTGCACATAACAACTCCAAAGGTTCGATTTTTAATAGGATCTGAAAATTAATTGGTTTTATTGGTTAAGCATTCTAAAGTTTCTAATGAGGTAAGTATTTTTAATGAGGTAAAAAAATGTTAAAGACTAATTTAATGAATGTTTTATAAAGAGAATGACTTCAATGAGTAAACATTTTAATGGGTTTGTAAATGAGATTTTAATGGGATGGTGAACAGAATCAATCAGGGATGATTTGATTCTAACAGAACAGTGCTTTAATGGGGAGGTGAACTACATAATTATATTGGGATGATTGAATTTGGATAGGGCAGTGAAAGACTTCAGAATGTGTGAATGACCTAAATAGGGATGTGAAACACTGTTTTTGTTGTTCATGAGTTTAATGGAACTTTTTTTTTTCTAAAATCAAATATATACTTTATATTAAACTACAGCACAAAATTTAGTGCATATACAATGACTCTACAAACACCATACTGATGTACTGTATACAAAGTCACAACCTGAACAGAGACTACAGGTACATGAAGTGTTTATAAAGCAATTTTAACAAACGATGATGACCTAAGAAACTACTTCTTTGCTGTCTCCATGTAATGATCGAACACAATACATTCATCAAAAAGAAGTGTTTGTGAAACATGGATGCCCCCTGTTACTTTGACCTGTGACATACTGACTTCAAAATCAATAGGGGTCATCTACATGTGATGACCAACTTTCCTACCAAATTTGTAGAGCTTAGCCCAAATCATACTCTAGTTATTTGTCGGACCGACTGATCGACATGTGCGAAGCAATATACCCCCTTTATAATGAATAAGAAGGCCATTAAAAAATTAATGGTAAAAAGATGACATCATGTGATTAAATACTTAATGATGTCATTAATTGCAAACAAATTTTTTCTTAATAAACCAGCAGTGTAGTTCTCCACAGACATACGGACAGACAGACAGACAAACAGGACAAAATCAAAACCTTTTCCACAACTTATTACATATAAATCATAAAAACACTTGTGTCCATCTTTGAAAAAAATGACAACACAGAAATAAACCTACGGTATATATGAGCTGGTCTCACTGTTATTAAATAAAGCAAGAAAAGTATAAAAGCCACATTTGGTTTAGAAACTCAGTTCAGAAACTTCTATTACATCAGGCTGATTCAGCTATAATTAGCTTACAAAATGGTTTGTGTAGGACCCCTTTCCCAAAAGTACTTATGTCTAACCCAATAAAAAAGTATGAAATTCTGTTATAATTTAAATATGATTTAAATGAATGATAACTTAATTAATCCTTAGTAAGTCAGTTAGCAAGAAGGAAGTGTTAATTAATCTCTATGACAAACGTTTAAAAGCCAGTTAAATATTAATATAGATATAGAAAATAGTTGTAAATATTTGAAAGTCCAGCATTGACTTACCTGGATTCATGGTAATGAAGATACCACATGACCAGACAAGAGTGATTTCACGTCCTTCAAACACGAATCTCTCAGATCCGGCGGCTAAGGCACTGAGAATGGACAGAATCTGTTGGGCGACCACAGACAACACTTCAATGTTGATTCTGTTGAACTCATCAAAACATCCCCAGGCTCCTGTCTGTAGACATAAATAATAACATCATTAAAGGGACTTGAATCAAGATATTGATTTAATTAAAGGGACTAGACTCATGATACATGTCTAATTTTTAAAGTCAGTCAACTTATTTCAATTGAAACAATGCTCAGAAGCAGTCAAGATATTCCACTCCATTTACAAGCAAAGAACTAATAAAAATATTAAGGCAATTTTGAAATATTTTACTGAATGATTCTTCAAAGTTTGATAAAATTTACTTTATTTTTGTGGTGAATCAACGCATAATGGTAGCAATATTGCTATGTAAGGCAAGTGCATCCAAAATTTAAAATAACAGTTTGAATAAATTTGAATGTTGAGTACTGATTTACCTGAGCAAGACCTGAGAACATTCTACCCATAGATTTGTAATCAAGACCTTCGGAACAGTTGACAACAATAACATACATTCCAAGACCTTTTCCTAAATCCTTAACAGTTTCTGTTTTACCAGTACCTGAAATATTAATAAAAGTTAATATAATGTTTATTTTGCAGAATTTTGAGATAGATTTTAATAAATGAGAGAGTTATACACCTTTTGTACTCTTAAGAATGAGCAGACAAGACAGTTTTTAAAAACTCAAGTGAAATCTATATTATCTGCTTCCTGTGTGAAGGCAGCCACCACGTAAATAATGGCCAATTTTCAGCCAATATTTACTGATAAAATAGCCAAATTAAACCTTTGAATACTACTGAATACATTTTCTAACTTAAGGCCCTAACCAAAAACTAGAGCTTTGTTACAGAAGTGATTAATAACCCGCCACCACTTTGACCACTAAGAACACAATAGTACACTATATGGCTAAGTTCAAGGGCACATTACTCTGGAATGTGTGAATCAATGAGCATGAAAATTGTGTCTTGCACATTTACACTTCATGGTGATAACATATTTTTTTAAGTTTCATTGCAATCGCTTAAAGAATATGGAAGTAGTTCGCTCCATAAACTTGTAATATTGTATGCAGACGGACCGACTGACCAACGAATGACCAGTGACTCCAATATACTCCTATCAAACTTCGTTTGCAGGAGTATAATATAATAACATGATTGACCATAGGGACAATCAATTAGACAAGAAAGTTATTTTACTCAACAACAGACAAATTTCTAATTATTAATCCAATTACCAGCAGGTCCCTTTGGACTGCCACCTCTGTGTAAATGAAGGGCAGTGGTAAGAGTCATGTAACATCTGTCTGTCAGTGGTGTGATGACAAGACGTCCTGAATTACCCAAATACTCGTAACCATACTGGAACTGGGTGTTTGTCTGCTTGACAACACAGTCATCTATGTCCTATAAAAAAGCAAGACAAATACGACATCAAAATAATGAATTCAGGACTTCTTGAGCTCATATAAGTGTGCGAGTTAGAATTTTGGCCCAACAATCATTTTTTGGTTGTGCTGAAGCAATGGTGCCTACTTGTGACAAATGCCAGGTACTGACAACAAATTTCATCTTGTGACAGACATGTGACAATAAACACAAGATAAACAAAACACAGCACTAGCCTCATTGTGTCAAACATTTATTAGGATGTTATTTGTAATTTTTGAATGTCAAACAAAAGATGCAAAACAATGCATGATTAATTAAGGCTTCACAACCAACCATAATTCAGATGTTACGGTTCACAAAATTACCGATATTTCACCCGAGGGTGTTTTAAACATTTATGTACAGTTCTGAACTTGTTATTTTCAACAAAAAAAGCATGCACTTCTTGAATCAGCCATGGCTGAATTAAACTTCACAATTCAGCATACACAAAATTAAGAATATTCCCAAAGCAAGGGTACCTTACACTAGACTGAATATTACATACATTATGACAAACAGCGAAAAAATCATCTTAAAAATATACCTTTTCCCAATAAAATCTGAGTTGACTCAACCAGTCAAAAGCATATTGGTCAGAGCAACCACCCTTGATAAGCTTGTCGATGATGTCACGGGCGTGAACTTCAATGGTTACCAAGGCGACGACCTTGAGACGTTGGATCTTGGTCAAGTTTCCACGAATGGCTTCAGAGAATTTGTTCAACATAGAGATCTAAAATGTGAAATTATAAGAGATCATTATGATCCTGTATTGTCACCAATTTTCACAGGTTTGACTTATAACAAGGCAGCTCACCATACTGAACACCTTGTAATGTTTCTAACAGCATATAGTCCTATACTCAAATAACTGCTGAAATAACATGTACGCCAAGAAAAGGGTGTCAAAAATATCTTCAATCAGGAAAAGATGAAAACACGAATTAAATAAAAAAGTTCTGGATCACTTACAGGTATATTTCAATAATGATCAGTCCATGTTATTTTGTAATCTGAATTTTTGATAAAGGGTTGTAGAAATTTATAAAGGTACCTGTTTCTTTTTCATGGTCTTCAAAGCTCTCTTGTCACCTCTCTCCTTTGTTGTGGCCAATGCTCGTGTGACATCCTGTGTCCACTGTATCTGACTAGCGGTAATACATAACTGAAATAGATATCAAACATATACGGTCAAACCTACGTTTGTAGCCATCTTCATGTAAAGACTACCCTGTAAATAAAGGCCATTATTTAAAAAAAAAAAATATTTATATATGTTAGAACAAACTGACTACCAAATAAAGGCCATTTGTCAATAAAGGTCACATTTTGTCTATCCTAAGGGTGACCTTTGTTCAAAGGTTTGAACGTTCATTACTATACATATTACAAAACTGGAAATGTGAGGGGTAACTTGACCCTATTTTGTTATCATTATACTAGATTTTATTAAAAATCTTAGGAAAAATTACAAAACATTTCCAATACCTGTCCTGGCCATTCCTTCACCCACTTGTCTCTCTTAGTCAAGCTCTTTTTCAAAGCATTTCTGCACTCTGGAAGTCGCTTTTTCAAAGTAAATCTCATGTTTTTCTCAACATCACAGAGCCAAGCTTCAACAGGCCCATCCAAGGTCACAACCTTGATGAATTCTACATATTCACCTTCTGTTGAAGACATGCCTGCGGCTTCCCATTTCATGTTCATGCCTTGCTGTAAACAGAAAAATACAGTTCAACCCTGAGCTAACAAACACCTCAAAATAAGGAACGCCTTCAAATAAAGACAAAGGAGCCACTATGTGTAATCACATGAAAACCATCTGTATTTAAAGACAGTATTTTTTCTCCTGCTCTGTTCCCTTGAATGGCTCAAAATCATGTCATGTGTTAGGATATGGTGAAATAGGTAAACAAATATATGGTTGATTTGAAATAAGCACAATTTGTCAATTGTTTCAAACCAATAAGGTCAATACTAATTCCAAAGACAATACTGCATACTTGTTCATTTTTCCAAATGCATATTTATTACCATTTCATCAAAGACCAATGCTAGTTATTTTCACAGAACATCTACACACAATTTTGGGTATTAGAAAATTTAACCAATCATTGTGATTTTTCTTATGATATTTTATATTAGGAAAACATCCTGAAATCTAAACCTTGCTATTGTTTATTTGAAATGAAAGTGACAATGGTCACTGCTGTTTTGTGCAGAAACTAACACAGAGATTTTCATAAAACTTAATAAGAAAAAAATGCACACAGAATAAACAAATAAAAACAATTCTAGACAGTCAAGATCTGCAGTTATTAATCAAAATAAGCAACCAGTCATAAGTCTAATCTGATTGGATAATTTTAAACATGGTCATGAAATTAGCCAATCAAAAGGCTTCATTTTCAGACTAGGTCCAAATCTCTGATTTTAAACTGATTATATTACTGAAAATCATTTTGCTAACAAAAAAAGCTCTCCACAATATAATAATATTATCATCAAATTCATTTCACTTGTTTGAAACAAAAACAATGACTTCTTAAACTGAATAGCATAGAAATGAAGACACGAATCAAGGCAAAACAGCACTAAAAATAAAATTTTGCAGGAAAATTTGTGGTCAAACTGCACAATAACTGAACAATAGAAAGACAGCTTTCACACTTTGTCATAGAATTTTTTAAGCAAAATAAATGATGGCTGTGCAGAAAGTAAGATAAAGCCATTCTCTTTCTATCACATAATGCTCCATTACCTTCCCGTGGTCTGAAATCTGATCATAACATAAATATGGAATGAAAAAAGCATAATTTTTCAGTTGTTATAAAACACTCAGAAAAATCTCTATTCTCAAACCTGAATTTTGTTCTCATAGACATTTGAGCAAATTAGAGTGAGTATTAACAGTTTTCTGAAACACATTGAGAATATGTCAATCCTAAATGATTTGCCATTCACTTTATTCAATAATTCATACCAGGTTATGTAAAACCAAAACGTGATACGTCTCTAGCCAATGCAAGGAAATTAGACTGTATCTTAACAATATGTGTGGTACTTCCTAGGGTATATTAAGGTTAAACAATGAGTTTGGAAACCAGTCTAGGAAATTCAAACGCTTCATTGGTTAATTTCAAAATGGTCGACAGAATGAACCAATCAGAAGCCAATCCTTGAGACTGGTTTCCACAATCAGAATTTAACTTCAAACTCAGTTTCAGCACTCATTACAAACATTACAAATGCTCAAATGTCAGCAACAGCTTATAATTTGAAACAAAAACAACTTTATGAACAATTTATACCATTGTAGTTTCAATTCTATTCTGAAAAATGGATACAGTTTGTGCAATGAAATATGGTACATTAATTATCACAAGAAGAATAAAATTCATATTCTTATTTAATTATAAAACTAACAGAATTTTTTTATGCTCAAGTGTCATGGTCAAAATGAAATCAAACATCAAAGTTTTTGTTTATTTATGTGCTCAAGGGTCCAATACTATCAGCCATGTCAAAAGATTAGTCTCAGACTTGCTGTGCAATTAAAGGTAAGTACCTATGACATCAACAACAACCTTTCTAATGTGGAATATTATAATGAACATCCAATCTTAGATCTAAAATTGTAACTAAAATTAATATATCACTACACTACCTGATTTTGTCTATAAGATTGATCAAACTTTATTCTCACATGAAATAATTTTTTTTTAAAAATGGTTTTGAGTCACAACTTGGAATTCTTACAAGTTTAACCCACTACTAATGCATGTTTAGTTCATCATACCACAAACTATTAAGACATCCAATGAAGAAAATAATAATACCTTAGCCATCTTCAGTGACTTAATGTTATCAAAGCATTTCTTAAGATGTGGTTGCACAGCCTCTGGGTTTTTGGACTGTCCGAGAATCTCAAGCAAGTCATCATTGGACAAGAAGTAGAATCGTGGGAAGATTTGTCTCTTAGTCTCGAGGTACATATCCAATGATTTCTGAATCTCCTCAAGTTTGACATTCATGTTATTTAACTGTTCCAACATGCCTGAAATTACATATAATATAGATAAAAGTATGTCTAGAAATTGTTTAAATTGTAAAGAACATTTTAAATGAAAAGTTAAAGCTTATATCTTTTTTATGACTTTTAATGACACTGATTTATTTTGAGACAAATTTGATAAAGACAAACAAAATCAGCTCAACCAACAAAGATATGTAAAAATGCAAGAATTTGTAAGATTTGTATACCTTCAAAATGTGTTCCTCGAAGAGCATTTCTTTCTTTGTTGAGGCGGGTCATGATCACTTTCCATTTAGAGTTAACGTCATCAAACTCGGCTGACTCACGTGGCAACTGTTTACGAATGTCTTCACCAAGGAAAATGTTCTGAAATAATAGAATGTAGTCATTTTATACCATTTAAACAGTCTTCACAAACACATTTTTAAACACTGGACTTATGGATCCAGTGAAAATGCAAACTTTACTAGACCAAATGAACTTAAAGTGGACCAACATTAAAAAAGAAATTGTATTGATATTTTCACTAAGATAATAAAAAACATATTTTTCAAGAGTGACTAAAATGATTCAATTTTGTTACGATATATGATTAAATAATGACTGAAAACTTAACTGGACTGTCGGACTACTGACTGAAAATACTGCCAGAATTTCACTGAAATGCCAGCATTCCGTAACATCACCAAACAGAATAAAAGCAAGTATCAGTCCAGACCAGGCTAAAAGCAAGACATCCAGGTAAAATCAGAGTGAAATAAATTTTCAGAGTAGAGTGGAAAACTGCAAAGCATTAAATACCTCTAAGTACATCCATTGTCTCTGGACTGTCAACAGCATTTCCACAACTTCCAGGATATGAGACAGAGTTCTCTCCCATTTGTCAACATCTTGTTCAAATGCTTTAACAAATCTTGAGGCTTTCATGGTAGATAACTGTACTTGATTATCTTCAAGAGCTGCAAACACTTCATCAGTACTCCTATAAGTAAGCATTGATAATAATCATTAAGGATTAAATCCGATGAAAAAATCCTTTCAAATAATAACTTGGGAGTGGTCAGGCTTTTAAGTTTAATCAGTTGTCTTGGCTTCAGTGGTCAAGTGGTTGCCTCAGACTGGTAATCACTAGCCCCTCAGCACCGGAAGTTCGAAACCCATCGAAGGACCCAAAATATTTAGGTAAATAGTTCTATACAGGTTGTCCCACCACCATAATAAAACTGGAAAAGTTGACATACGATCCTAGCATTTGCAAGGAAAATGAAGTAATACCTAAGAGACTAGCCCACTTATTGAAAGTAAACATTTACCTGACTTTGAAGCAACCTTTGTATGGGGCAATATCAAGTTCAGTAACGTTCCATGTTTGTGTGATAGCATCCAGAGCCTAAAATAAATAAAACATTTTTTTTTAAATTACAGTTGAAGTTAAAACCTGCAAAAGTTTTTTATCTCACTATTTTATAAATCTAAAATTGCTTTTGTTCAATGATACAAAAGAGAAATTTCTGAATCACAAAACTTAACATTTTCATCTTGCACTGATAAAAGTATTAACTCAACAGGCGATTTCCTGATTCTATGATAATATCTGATAAGAATGCATTAAGTAACAAATTTGAAATTTTTTTTTAAGAATTTCAAGTTCTTATTCAATTTCTGAAAACAGACAAGCTAACCCTAACAAAAAAGACAGATGAAATAGTCTTGACCTAGAAGGGTCATAGTGTCCCCATCCAATAAAGTCCCCCAAATAATTCAAACATATGGAAGACCAATTGATTAACAAGTGTCACTTACCAATTCAATGGCCAACTCCTTCGTGGCAGCACCAGAAACTTCATTGATAGATTCAGCATACTGATCAAATCCATATTCAATGATTTTCTCCAAAGTGAAATCATCAGCCTCGTGATTGAATTGTCTCTGCATCTTGGTCTGAAAATAAGGTAAGAGAATTTTCATTCAAAGAAATTTTTAAGTTAAACTGAATTATACTAGTTTTGGATTTAACAAGCTGTTCAACCAATGACTTGTAAAAGAAATACTGCCCAAATGACTCCATGCTATTTGAAAAATTTCGGTTATTTTTGTTTACTTCATCAATCCATCAACCATGATATAAGTAAAAATTTCATATAAGTCTCTCTCAAATAAAATGCTTCCAAACCATTACTAGCATCTCATATAAGGGTTTTTAGAGATAAATAAGAATTTCAGATTTCAGCTGACAAACCCCAGTTTTTGGGTTCATTTTCTTAATTCTTGATTTACAACAATTTCTTCAGAACTTTAAATATAAGTCACATACCTGTATTTTGTCCCAATGTCTGGGTCTCATAGCCTTATTCTTCATGTCCTGAATCAATGGCATAGTTCTCTTGAATTGATCCACACGGTTTTTGCTAGTATCGACTACTTCCCAATTCTTGTCCTGAAAAGTAAATGTCAGTCAATATTGATAAGAAAAGTAATCCTAGAAAATAAACATATAAAACATCCCATCAAAATATGACCTTCCCAAATCTCCCAACCAAAATCCTAAAAAACATTCAGGACCATACAAAAATAATTCCACTAAGACTGTAAACATTGTAATACTATTTATAAGACTATACAATTTACTTGGGTGCTATTTCAAGAACAAAGAAATTTTGGTGTCTATGAAACAATATTGTAAATTGATCCATTTTTTTCTAGAATTAAAAATGTGAAGAATTTTCAAACAAAAATGAACAATAATAAAGGACTATACCTCATAAAAGTGACACTTCGAAGGAAGATTAATGATTCATACAATTATTAAGCAAAGGGAGACAAATCATGCAGAAAAACTAAAAGATAAATCATGATAGATAAACTTCCTAAGTCACTAATAAACATAATAGATTCATTTTCAAAGGGAGATGACTGCAATTCAACTTATCAAGCGAGGTAAATCATGAGATTTTTACCTTTAATTCTCTGCTGTATTTGTTCAACTTCTTGAATATTGTAACACACTGAGTTTCCATACTGTCTGTCTGTAGTGCCACAAACTTGCCGTCTTTCCAGCTAGCCCATAAACCTTCCCATTCATTGTTCAAGTTCCATATTGTCTCAATCAGCTCAAGGTCCTACAATAAATAGCAATTTTTTATTCGTTTTCTGTGTGGTTTAACATCACACTGGCAGTCAGTATCATTTGGTAATTTTTCCAGATTTAGCAGTGGAGGAAGACCTGAGACATAAACTGCATAGAACCACCAACATTTAGTTAGTCATTGCAGCTCATCTCAAGAAATTTGAATTACATTTACTTAAAATTGATAAATTTCACCTATCATCAATGATAAGTTACCAGTCAATCAATATGATTCTAGTATTAATCAGACACTAGAATAAGCTTTATACATCATTATCTTAAAATACAGATTTTACCCCAAAAAAGACACTTAAAACAAAAGCAACCCATATGACAAAAAGAATTTTTTTCATTGAAATAAATAATTATGATTTCAAAATAAATCAATAAATCTGCCTGTTGTCAGCTCTTACCTTATCAAGTGTGGCAATTTCCTTAGATGGTGGCTGATCAATTTTGAAAATGTTAAGTCCACGTCTGATGTCAGCTTCCTGTTTCTTAAGGGCTTCCATCTGGGCCCTAATATTGGCAATGTTCTCGAGGGCTTCTGGAGTCTGAATAGAACTTGTAAAGGGACCTTTTGTGGTGAATTCGTCCAACAGATTGTGGACCTGCTTCTTGAACTCTTCTGATTGGCCTAGCAAGTTGCTCTTGAATTTTTCCTAAAAGAGCAAAAACATTTTTTTATTGTCAGTGTCATAGATTCTGTTTCTCTAAGATAAAATGAGCTCTAAAGATTTATTATTGCTATTCATTTCTAATTTATACTAAGAATTTCATTAACATGTTGTATCAAATCTTGTATTCATTTAAACTTTTTAGACAGCATTCAGAAACAGACTGGTATAAAACCAGACTTGTCTTACTAGATCACAGTCATATTTCAGATATTGAAAAGTTTCTCCTCACTTACCTTGTGTTTCTTGAGCATTCCTTCTGCTTCTATCAATTTCTCCTGGAATGTCACCCACTCACTGCTCAAGTCATTCAACATTTGCTTCACCTCTTCTGGTATGCTCACTTCATACTTCTCCAAAATTCCGAACTGATCGTGTAGAGGAGGGAATTTGGCTTCTGTTGTTGTAAGGCCATTGTTTAATGAATCCCAGAGTTCCAGGCTTGTACCTAATTCATCTAAAGTCTGTGGAGGTTTGCTCACCCTGGTGATTAGAAAATCAGAATTTATCAGAAATGATGGAATAAAATTTTAGAAGTGTATTTTTAGAACTTCAACTGCCTGATCTTATTTATACATGTGTAAAACACACTGACTTTAAAATCATGTTAGCATATGAAGAAAAAATGAAACTGTTGTTCCAATAACTAAATGGACCATCCTTACCCCATCTTTTCAAGTAAATGAAAAGCTAAAAATAGAAAGATAGATATGAGAAACAATGCCATAAAATGTATAGGTTTCTCTTCAGTCAGGCATCAGGGTACATTACAAAATTTCTAACATGTGTTAGACTAATATCAATTTTACAACACTCACTTTTCAGCATTATCTTTCAAGAATTCATTCAGTTCCTTCAGTCTGCTGGTAGCAATCTCACTGAGCAGAGTTGTGAATTTATTCTGCCATTCTGTACAATGTGAGAGAATGGAGTACTTCAAGGGTGAGCAATCCAGCAGTACAAACTGTATGTTCAAAATTGTCTCCTGTGTCTGAACATTGTTGGCCACTTCAGTGTATCTGAAAATTACAGAAAAAAATGAAAATTTGAAAAAAAAATTGAATTTATAAGAAATCATGCCATGAAATAATCAAAATTACCTAGCTTACGTGTATCATTTTTAAAACTGTCAGTTCTCCAACCCTGGCTGATAAAAACGGATTTATACTGGCAGAATTCTGCCTATTATAGCATAGATCTTTTATCTGCTGTCATACATAGTGGACTCAGATATAGAAGTATCAGATACAGTAACATATTAAATTTCGCCAAACATACATGTCTTTATGACATTGTTTTGGATATAGTATTCTATGAATAGATTAGAATGAAGTCATTATTTCAGGCTAGGATTTTACTATAACAGCATAGTATTACTACCATACTTGACAGTTTAATGTGTGGCACATTCCAAGACAGTTTTACAATGAATTCTCTCAATTAGATGTCAATACTCAATTTCAATTCAAAATCTAGCATAATATACAAGTAAGCCATTTCTTTAACATGAGAGAGTATCTGCAGACTGCCGAGGAATAAATTTTGTATAGTCACCTAGCAATATCAGCATCAAAAGAGGACACTTGTGGGTTAAGTCTCTGGTATCTTCGGATGAATGCATCTTTGTGGATCTCCCAAATTTCTCTGTAGTTGTCCCAAGTACTGAGGTAGTTTTGCAGATTTTGGGCATTACTCTGCATTCCAGCACCAATAACTCCCTGTATCTTCTTTGTGTCTTCATCACGAGCGATAACTTGATGAACCGGCTGGAATATAAATCAAAGCACTGAGAGAACTGTTGTGGACAGGTGTGCAAATGTTTTAGATAATTTCATTACTCACATAGATAAAATCAAAGTTACTGCAATGTCTTCCTATTTTATTAGATTTACGAATGAAAGAGTAAGTCATGCAGAACTGTACTTATTTTTCTTGAACATAGTAAGTTTACAGAAGCATTATTAGGACATTTCTTTTTGTTAGTAGAACATTATTTCTTTAATTAAAACTTTAACTTACATCTCTGGTAGATTTCTTCTTTGTTAGAACAGTAGGTAATCTAGGTATGTCAGAGATGGAGTTGGTGAGATGAGATCCTATACTACCAACGATGGTAGCCAATTGTTTCAATGTTGGTGCAAATTCAACCTGAAACCATGACAATATAAAATATCAATGAATAATAAGAAGAAATAATATTTCATTACTAATCCAATGTTACAGTATATCATAGCCATTCAATTATTGCCTTAATATATATCAATTATTTTATATACAAGTGTGTTGGATGAACCCGGATCACAGGGGAAGACATTTTTTGTCAGGGTAGGGACTAACTTCAAAGCCAGTATAATCTTTTTTTCTAAACCCACTTATATGCTCCACTATATAACCATTGTGGGCCAAGAAGCACATCCAACAATGGTATATTTTTCAATGGGTAGGTGTGATGGGTATACAAAAAATATTAAGAATAATACCAGGTAGCGTTCATGCCACTCTGATCTAGAATAAAAAAAAACCAACATGTTAATATGGAAATATCAGTTTTTAAAAGTAAATACAAGTTACACTCAGATTCTTTTTATTACAGCTATTTTCATACCTTGTCTCCTTCCAGACAGACTTTGACCCTGAATAAAGGATTTGGCGCAGATTTTCCATCACCATTAATGGCTTTGGATAACTCTTGTAACGACCATTTCACATTAAGCCTGAAAGCTTCCTCCACCATCTTATCTTGTTTCTCTGTATATCTATGCCAGTGTGACTGGACCTGTAATTGAAAAAATGATGTAGCAGTGCACAGGCTAAGGAAAAACATTTTGCTTACAAATTTTAGCATGAAGTTCATGTAGTTACCCATCAAGGATTATGACTATTTCATCATTAACTCATTCTTAGCAAATAGATCAACAGGCCTGAGAAAGCAGATTTCAATTTTGTCAATCAGCAAATAATTTCAATTTTTAAGTAGTCTATGAAAAATTCTAAGACAAACTTCTGAGGGCAGGCTAGAAAAAATTCAGATTTAAGGGTTCAGACAGAAAAGGTGTACCAATGACCCTATTTTATAGATATAAAATGACCCTAAAATGTAGCAGATTAAGAAGTCAATGCCGCCCCTTAGCAAAACTCCTAGAAAAAATTATCTGTCTGATATGTACCTCAGCACCGTCACTTTTAAACACGTCATAAGTTCTTCTCATTGTTGCAATAATCTCATCATGGAATTGTTTCAGTCTCTTCTGTACAATTCCTCTATGACTCGCCTGAGCTTCGTCAAATTCCATATTTTCATAAACTTTACGACTGTCAATTTTCACTAATAACATTTCACTGATATTCACACATTTTGTTGAGATGTCCATGTTAGCTCCCTATCAAGGATAATAGTACCAGTAAAAATCGTTGAAAACAAGATTTAGACTTAAATTAAAATTTGTTTTTGACAACTTTTCGGTCAATCCAATTAAAACAGAATAGATAAATTAATGAACAAACAAAGCATTTTATAAATTAATATGATTTTTTATTCATTATTTTTTATTTATTGATTCCAACATTTCTCAACCAACCACAGAATCTGGACATATGGGTGACCTAAATTATATAACTAAGGAAATCAAAATATTCAAAATGATTTTTTTTTCATTACATAATACATAAGTTAAATACATGATTTTAACTTTTTTAATGAAAATGTATAGCAATAAGGCAATTAGTACAGTGATTTTTAACATACAAGCTGTAACTAAAATTATCTTAGGAATATTTCACTTAATTTGGTAATCATTCTAAATTCTATAATTATAAGTTTTATGATCTCAAGTGCCTTGAACTTACCTTGTAATCATCAACAACGCTCTGTATTTTGCTGGAATGAAGGCGGCATTCTGTCACAAAGAAGTCTGAGATACCCTTTGAAGCCCATGTGAGTTTTGTCAACCCTGGATGTATCTTCTTGTCCAGGAATCTAATTCTTTCTCTAAATAATCCCCTTTCTTCTGGAGACAATGCAGCTATGATTCTGTGAAAATAATTAAGTATTTTTGTATATATTTATCAGAAAATGGCTTTGGCTGTTCTGGGATACTGGGAACATTACTTTTCTTAATTCAATGTAAATGATTGAGCACCTAAAATAAAAGTTTTGGCATATTCCCCCAATAGATATAAGACTGTTTAAAACGATATATATGAGTGAATCAGATACATATTTTATTAGTTTTGAAATATTTTCTGAGTCTCTGGTTTTAGTAACATACTGGCAGGTTATCATGTAGCCAGCTTTCCTGGATCCCGTCCCAGTACTCTGTAGTAACTTTTCACATGTATGATCAGCATTGCAGGACTTATATTGGCCTTAAACAAACAGGCTTCAACTTAAATGACATAATATAAAGGAACATTAAGAAATTTATGGTGATTCATGACATCTCATATTTCTCAAGAAGCGTGGGGTATTTATTAATGAATATTTAGAGAACAAATCTACCAACACACCTGTTGTAGTCTCTGACCACCAACATGACATGCTCTCTCAGACCACGTAAATCTTCTCTCTTATTGTACACATCAACAGCATAATGAGGAGTTTCAAACATGAGTCTTTCCCAGTAATGGATCTCCTGAAACATCTTCAGAAGTTCTCTGAAAAATTTTAGCAAAATTTAACATTATATAAAAATGTATTTTATAAGATTACAAGCCTTATGAATTCATACTTGCAATTCCTTTCTGAAACTAATATTATGAACATACAGCTGCTCTTGAAGTGTATAAAGTTATATCTCATTCTGACAAGAAATGCTACTTGAATTTCAAAACATGTAAAATCACATTATTTTCAAAACACATTCAAGAAGAAAAAAAAATCTCACAATGTCTACCAACCTGACCTGACTTTTCTCTTGTATCATAAAAAATATTACCATATCATCACGCAACCTCATTCAGTTACTGCAAGATTATGCATTATAAGCATCTCAGTAATGTACAGGTTTCTGATAACTTTTTATGAAATAAATGGCAGTAAAACAACTCCATACCTGTTAAAGTTAATGTCCAACATTGGAGGTCTCTCCGTACTTCTACACATCAAAGGTACTTCCAACTGTTTCATTGGTTCCTTTAATAACAAACATCCAAAAAGTTTACCAGTTATATAGGTTTGTTTGCTAAGGAGCAATCTCATATGGTCATTCAAGCTTTTTACTTTATTTTACTACTAAGTATAAAATTCAACATATTCATTTACCAAATTTTTCCAGCAGTCCATGACTCAGTTATAATTCAGTCAGGTTGTAGGAAATTTCAACACAAGATATACCACAGTATAGAACATAAGATTTTTACTTTCGAATAAGGAATTCAAGACTTTTAGCTTACATACCAAATAAAGGAATTTCTCCCTACACTCTAATTTTATGTTTCTTAGCAATATAATTACAATCATGATAGATTTATTTAGAAATTTAAAAGGTACCACCCTTAGATATATATTTTCATACATATAAATATTTCTATTTCTTCAATAATTCACAATAATAAAACAATTACGCTCACTATATTCTTGAACTTTACATGAGTTTCTAACTATTTTTCAAATATCTATATATTAAAAGATATGTACAGTAATAACATGACATGCACAATAGATAAATAAGCCTTTTAATGGTTTTGATTTGAATATTACCCAACAAAATTTAAACCATGCATAAATAAATATTGATATTTCAAACTCAATAGAAACACATATTTCAACAAAATATCATTTCACTACCTTTTAAAGAATTTTCTACAATAATTTCTACACTACAAAAAATTCTTAAAATAAAATTAAAATTTTCAAAACTCAAATAAAAATGATGGTTTTCATTTAAAATGTCCAAATTATTGAAAGAAACTATACGGATAGAGGCAGTAAGTCTGAATTTTAAGACCAACCTCTGAATGGACAATTCTGAGATTTTTCTAAAAATTGACCAAAGGTAAGGTAGTATCTAAAACATGACCTGAAACTCAGTAGTTTGTTAATGAATCTATCAAATACAGAGTGACAGTGCAAAAATTGAAAAAATGTTAAGACAAATAACTTATTTTGTGTTCGTCGAAATAAAATTTTGACTATAAGTGATCAGCAAAATAAAGTTTTATTGTGCACACAAATGTTTTGTTTACACTAAGATTCATATTTTCATCATCAACATCTAGTTGCGCCATCATCATGGCATTTTGTATGTAAGTCTGTAAAAGCACAGAGCAAAAGCTTGATATCTATAAAATTTCATGTCAGATTTTATTTATTTCAAAAATATTAAGTATTAAATTGAAGTGAGATTCGAGAATAAAGCAAATATTTTAAGTATAACAGTTATTCATGATACAAAGAGTTTTACAATAACAAATGCTCTTTCCAGGGCTAGAGAATCAAGAAGACAGAAAATGTAAAAATGCTTATTCCAGGGCCTCAGTATTAAATAGATTTAAAAAGTATTTTGGAAATAAACCAACATTCTTTCTTACCTTGTCAATAGTAAGAGTCCATTCATGGAATGTTTTTCTGATATACTCATCCAATGCCATACAAAGTTGTTGGTACTGAGTCATAACTTCCTTACCAGATCCAATGACAGGCAAGAAAAATGCTCGATCCAGGGACTGAAAATCAGAAAGAGATCAAATGAATACATGTTTGAAAGTTTGAAAAATGCACCTCCCAGGGCCAGTAGATACGATCAGTTAATTCTAACAAATTCACAATCCAGGTCCAAATAATCAGACTAGAAAAACTGGAACAGAAGCTTGGCCATGCAATCAGATTTTAAAAATGCTTATTCTAGGGCCAGAACTTCAAAGAATTGGTGGCATTCAGATTGAAACACATCAAGTTTTAAAAAGGTGACTATATAGTCCACACTAGGGCATTTTGAACAGAAGAAATTGTTGTAACTCATTCAGTAAATAAATAAGATATACAATCAAATTTGCTCACTTACCATCATACTGCGTTCAATACGCCTCTTCAGTTGTCTTGCCCATAAGGCCTGGCCTGCAAACTTAGGGTGCGATGAAGACTGAGGTATAGTCTTCTGTGTAAGTTCTTTCTTCACAGCATTCAATTCATCATTGAACATTGAATAAACCTCTACAGTCTTCTTGTCAATGGTCCTCTTAATAGCCTGAAAATTTAATAAAGATAAAATGGTAAAACCTCACATAGAGACCACCCCAATATCACAACTACCTCATAATACTAACCATATATTTTCAGACCAGTCAGTGCCTTTTTTCCAAATATTGGGAAGGGGCCTTAGCCTTTCATTTTGGGAAATTAAAGCCCGATTTTGGGCCAAATTTGGAAAAGGTTAGACAACCAAGTTAGAATAACATTTCATTTTTGGGAATTTCTTTCCCCAAATTAGGAAAAAGGAACCTTTTTTCAATTGGGAAGTCACTGAATTTCGGTCTCTGTTATAGAAGGAAAAAAGGCCCTGCCAGTAGTAAATATTTCCTCTTCAATCATTTTGATTATGTGACCACTTCAATATTAAGACCATTTTCATTGAACATTTCAAAGGGACCCGCCGCCGTGGTCGAGTGGCTAAGGATGCCGACTTCAAATTACTGTAGCCTCTCACTGATAGAGGATCGTGGGTTCGAGTCCAACTACTGACCATGTCTCTTTATGTGAAAAAGTAGTCAGTTGCTTACGGAGGATGGGAGTCTAGTACTGGTTCTTTCCAGGAACGATGGTTAGGTTAACTGTCTGCCTCATATGACTTTGTTGAAAAGGGGGCATAAAACTTAAACAAAAAATCTGGTGGATTCTGAGAGCAGTCTTAAAATTCTTTTTTTATTTGATGATTTCATATTAAATTCTTGTCACATTTGTAAAAATTCAGCCAGTCATCACTCAAGAAAGAATCATAAAATCAAGGACAGTGGAAAGTCTGTTAAACAATGTAAAATATCATTGCCTTCCACAGCATTTGAGATGAGAAGACTTAAGACAGGCTTACCAGCTGACAGATGAACAAACAGAGAATAACAATAACATCTAAATAAACATAAATGGTAACAGGAATTAGAATGGCAAATAAGAAAACAATCTGAAAGCCTTGGGTTAAGGGGGGCACCTCAGCCAATTTCCGATCTCGAATGAAAAGTGGATCTATTGAAAATTATCATCCCAGTAATTAAGTATGCATGGTAATATGACAAACAAGACTACAAGATTACCTCTCTGCCTGATAGATGCATGAAGATATCAAGAAGTTCTACGCCTCCTTCAACAGTAGTAACTGTCTCAAAGGCTGATGTAATCACATTCTGCATCATCACTTCTAAATCTTTTATGCCAGCACGGAATCTATGAATAAAGGAATGTTCCATTGATTAAAGACATGATAGTCAATTAAACAATGCCTCTAACATAAAACGGTGTTTGTATATACAGTGTTCTTAGGCAATCTATCAAAAGATTTTAAATATGAACAGCAGTCAGCTAACTTTAACAAAGTTCTGCTGTTTGAAACCAATACTAACCAGTCCCCTATGTTCTATGTTAAAATGAATTTCAGATTGACCAAAAAAAAATAAGATTTAATATAAAAGGTATTGCAAATATGCGGAAAATACCTTACCAAAAGACGGCTATAAACCACTGACCTCTGTATTAACAGACAATCCAAGAAACATGCCTCACTCAAAACAACAGAAAATATCTTACCTGTTATAATCATCATGCCAAGATGTAGCTTTTACATCTAGAATTGTTTTCTTCACGCCTCTCAATAAAGAGAGATTTTTTTCAAACGTGTTCTCAATCTCAGTCAAGCCCCTAACAATTTCAGGCCCCTTTTGTCCCGCAAAATGTGGCATTTCCGTTTTATCTCCTTCTTGGCGACGAGCGAAATGAATCTGGGCCTGACACACCTGTAATTGAATAAAAAAATTATTTCATATTGACCATTCCTTTTTCCTATATTAGTCTATCAATAGATTCAATCAAACAAGAAAAATATTCAACAAATTATAAAGTAGTAATTTTTTGCTTTTAGAGCTAATTTCTGCAAAAAATTACCAATCACAAGCCTTCATTCAGAGATGAATCATAATTTTTTTTTCTGTATTAAAATTATCAAAACCTTATTTCAAGGAACAATGAAAATACAGTCACAATATAGTACAACCTCTCCAGAGTTGTCCTCTCTTGAGCAACAACTTCCCTCTAACAACAGTATGATTCTTTCCCACTGCACAATTCAACTATTAATTTAACCTCTCTAGAGCAACAACCTCTCAACAACAATGTAATTTTGCTACTCCCAAAGGTGCTACTTAGGAGCAGTTGCACTGTATAGTGGATAGTCTATTCAGTATGCATGAATAACTTAAACACAATAGTCTTTTTATAGCAAAATATCTTAATTCTTGAAAATTTAGAATCTTGAAGAACCTTTTAAAAGTGCTTAAAATGTTAACTTCATATCAAAACAGACCGCACTTACCTCAATCAAATCTTTACATCTTTGTACAAAGGCGTCAATTTGAGCAAATATGCTACTTTTATCCAGTACCCATCCTACTGGTGAGAATTTGTGGTGAAGTTTAGCTGTCTGAAATGGAAAAATGTCATTACCATTATTTTTTTAGTCTGAAATCTTCTATAAAGATACTTCACATGTACAGTTGAGCTTTAGCCTTAGAATACTGAAAATATATAACTAAGATTTGAGCTGCAAAATCTAGGGCTGTGTATTGCCAGGCCACTTCTGAATCAATTTGTATAGCAGTACGGGACTGGAGATATGCTATACAGTACAATACACTTAACCTCTTCACAAGAAAGCATGTTTTTCACTCACTATACGATAAATGTATTATGATCTTACCCAGTAATATGTAAGAAACAGACTTCATTTATATTTTTTTGACAGTTTGTTAAAATCTTGTTTATTTGAATATTTTCTAAATGATTCCTCGCAGCATACAGGTTAAATAAACACAGAAATTAACTAATAATCAGTATAACATGTTAACATTCCTTTTTGGACAAATCTTATAATTTGATGTTTTTTTTGCATGAAATTTATGTAAAATGAAATGTGCTGATACAACCAAAACAAACCCTCTCAATATGGTACAGATATATTTGTTTAACAACATACTGCTATATACCAAAATATAATCAGAAACAGCACAGCAAAATTTCAGAGCATGTCAAGATGTATGATCAATCTTTACCTTGTTGTAGATTTCTTTCCACTGTTCACAACAATCAATACATTCATTGAGAGATTTTATACCACTCTGGACATGTCCATCAAAAATCTTGTCTAAGTTGATCTCACTACAGCAACGTCTTATGATCTCGTTACTCAACTAAAAAATATAGATAATTAGTTAACAAGCATAGCTGGAAATGTGGCTGGAAATACATCAAAATGCAGTATGAAAAGACAAACACAATGTACATTCATCACTCCATATCACTTTATGTGAACTATCTGTACACAGACCTTATGTATCATATTTATGTCATTTATGAAATTATGAAACTGTCTGACTTGATCCTCATACTACAATACACAATAACATCCCTTAGGTATGACAAGTTTGCTGTTTACATGTATTCTTCAAACAATTAAATCCTAAATATCAGTCTTTTCAGCCTGCCCACTTAGATCACCAGGTAAGGTGTTTGGGCAAAGGACCTCACATTAATGAGATCTAGCCCTGAGTTGGGCATGTGTACTACAATAATTTAATTGAAGACCTTTCATCCTCTACCGGTAATCAAGAGGAGAGTCAGCAGTTACTTGCAGAAGAAAGATAAGAACTGGTCCAAAATCTAGGATAGCTTGATAGATTATCAATCCATTGGCATGCAACTAAACTATTATTGACAACAGCCTAAAACCTGAACAAGTTATTTCATTTATTTTCCGAATCATTTTTAATGAAATCTACCTTTTTCAGAATACCGGTCAGTCTTTCTCTTGTCTTGTAGAATTCAGAGTTCACCCAGATCATTCTGATTAAGTTGAGGATTTTAGGAATCATGGCAGGTATTTTAGATGGCTTTCCATCAGCAAGTTCATAGCATGGGTCTTTTAACACCATCAAAAACTTCAAATTGCTCTCAGCTTGTCTTGAGCCTTCCTGTATGTGAGAAATAAATAATCATAAGTAATAAGTGTATACAGCCACCTCCCTGTTGCAGCCAGTATACTAGCAATGCAAATTGATGCTTTCCTTTATTTTCACTCTCTCAACATCAGCCGCCTGTCCTCCTTACAACAGGCATTTTTATCCTTCCCAATTAGTGGTTGTTGCAGGGGATTGTGCACTGCATTGACTAGAGTAATAGATAGGAGTTGAAATCATTACAAAACCATATGTGACTAAATCCTTTTAGAATTACAGTCAATTTAAAACAAAAACATAAGATTCAAATTTTAACACTTTACAAACCTTTATTTGACTTGAAAGTTTACGGAAAGGTCCAACATATGATGACTTGGCTGTCTCGAGAATGTGTTCAATTTTCTTGACTCCCTGTTTGTCAAGCTGTGAGCTAATACCAGACAAGTCCTGGCAGCGATTTTTCCAGAATTCGATTTCGTCAAGTGGTCCTGAGGACTCGGCCATTTCAAAAGCATCCTGGGTATTTAATACCTCTTTGATTTGTCTCGCCCAGTGGATCATGGCAGCTGAATAATTCAATAATATTTTTTTTCAAATATGTGAAGAGCTTTTATTTAAATCATTATGCCAAAGAGATATAAGTTTGAAAATTTCAATGTTCAACTAGCATACAAGGAAACCATGAGGAAAAGTGAAAATTGGGGACAAGAGTGAAGCAATCAATCCAAGTATTTAATTTTATCATGAGCAACACATAAATAAAGTTTAGTAGCAAATATCAAGAGTAGTTCCTGAGATATAGAATTCCACGCAAAACTATTATTTAGATGCTGATGAAGTACACATGTAACATGAGTTTCTGGAATGGAAGCACAATAACTGGAATGCATTTGACATCTAAGGTTTCTGGTTACCAGACCTACCTCAATTTTTCCTGTGTCCCTAGACTTTGTATTAGCCTGAAGAATGGATAATCCACATCCTCGCTTGTTTTACCTTTCCACATGCTTTCAACAGCAAAAAAAACAAAACAATGCTTGACCTTTCTACCTAATATTTCTAACGAGCATGTAACTAGAAAGAAACATTCTTAAGCCTAACCTGAGTTTTAGGCAGTATATTGGCAAGGACATCTAATACTTACTTTCCAGTCTCTGAACAAGTTCTTTGTTCTTTGCAGCTTCTTCTGTTGGTATTCTCGTTCCCTCAGTAGGAATGTACAGAACTGTTTTTCCCTCCAATTTCCATCGTGTGTCTGTCAGTGTAGCTAAGAACTTATGTAACTGAGCTGAGAAATCATTTTTAATACTATCTGGCCATGACGTGTTCTCGAAGAAGATGGGTGCATAAATTCCCATCATGACACGAAGCAAACTTTCAATATGCATGCCTTTTAATGATCCATACTGTACTGTCTGTAATTAAGAAATTAAAATTAAGTGTTTTTCCCCTATATTTCACATGCTCATCAGAACTGGTAAATTTGGATTGGTGAAAGATCCAGTTAATATCTGACTAATTTCTTCAACTTTATACCTAGAATTTAAAATAGAGCTTCTTTAATTATTTCTTTAATTTTACTCAGAATTTAAAAAGATCTTTTTTCTAATTCTAATACAAATCAATATACCAGAAAATATATTCCCATCAATGTAAATTTATAGCAATTTTTTTTATTTATGAGACTATTTTAATAATAAAACCAACTTTTCTGTCTACAAGGTGGACTTAATAATGAAGCTTTTAGTAAATAGTACACAATCAGACAAAGTACCATAATGATAAAGTAACTTGCCAACTACAGGTATTTGAGACCGCACATCTTTAAGATTATCATATAGAAACTTATACCTAATCATTATGAGTGTTTCCTGCAGAGCATAAGTGAGGCAAGGCATTTTTTTGTACTTAAAGGACACAGTGAGTTTCAGAGTTTGGTTCTTACCATGCAGGGCATGTTGGCTGGTTTCTTATTTAGTTAGCTATGCTACTTATCACTGCATAGTGTAATTTGCTATCACAGCATTCTGTACAAGATTATGTTTGAAGTTATTATGCAGCTGTATTTAATAATTGAATACTAGCTGTTTTTTTTCTTATAAGTGCATAATAAGACACAGGTTGACAAAAAGGGCATATTTTTTACACATGACGCTAAGTACAATTGAGAGGGGCAGCATCGCACATGTTTATGAGGCATTGCACAGTATGTGCCATCCTAAAAAGGCCTGAAGGAAACACTAGCCTAATCTTGAGTCTCAAATCCACAAGAACTCAAAGTCCAACAACAGAGCATACTAATTAAGGAATTATGATACACTGGAATACTGTACATATTTTTTTTAAGTACCGATTCAAATTGAAATGTTTATCTTAGGAATGACAAGGCATTTTAAACTTCACAGATTTTGAATAACAAAAAGGTGACTCATCACATGAATTCATATCAAATATGGGTATTTTTATTTGGCATTCTACCAAGTAAAGATAAAAGCAAAAATTTACACAGTGCATAATTCATTTATAGACCAAGTTTACAATACTATCTGAAGGCATTATGGTTTAAGGATATCTAATAAAATCATGGCAAAATATTATGCATATAACATTGCAATATCATCAACTATTAATAAATAGGACTTATCATTTATCTTACTTAAAAAATATGTGAAAATTTCAGCACATATGATTTTATGTACCAGTAGATTATGAAAAGACTAAATCTTACAAATTAAGAATCAGTTTTACTTATGTAACTAGAAACTAACATTTTTAGGCCTTAGGTATAATTTTAAAAGCGCTACCTTGTAGTAGTATGTTAAAAACTAATTCCATTGTAAATACAGTTATGATAACTACATTTTAGATTTACAGTTCATTACAAGTGACTTAAATGTTTGACACAAGATGTCAAATTCTTTAATTCATCTGTTAGTTTGCTTGTCCTGGAAGTCAAAGAAGTGGCTAAGTCACTAACTAGATTTAATTAAACCTTGAAGTACTCTTTCCAGTAAACTCCAGTTCTATTTTACTGAATTCTCTACTTACCTCTAAGAAATTGTCTCCAGTAATTTCATCCACATTTTCTTTCTTAATGAAATAAGTTAACTGGTCCACAAGATGGGGTGGAACAATCTGATCAATAACGAAGCCTTTGTACTGATCATGGTAAGCAATGATCAGTTTGAATGTTGGGTCTTCAATAAACTTTTTAATCATTTCTTCATGGGCCTCCGTCCATTCTTCTTCTTTTAGGTTGGCTACAGATGCCCTATTTTTTATCATGTCAACCTGCGATGAAGAAGGGAAAATAAAAGATTCATTTTGATAAAACCAATTTTCAAATTGCCACACTTCCTGAAAAAAATTCAATTGGTAATAAAAGACTGTTACAGCAAGATTCAGCTTTTGCTGGTCCCTCTTTCTTTCCACTTTAATTATCTACACTTACCACATTTGGTTTAAATTCTTCAGGTTCTTTCTCCCCTTCTTGTTCTTCTTCTGGCGTTTCACCCTCTTCAGCATCGCCATCAGTAACAATCGGAGGTTCAACAACATCAGTGCCCTCTGCAGTTATTGCTGCAAGAATATAGAAAACAAGTTTAAGAGTTTGGTTTCCCTCAATAAAAACATACTTCTGATCTTCATATTAAACTTAGTTTCATTTTCAGAATCCATCTCAGAAACAAATGAAACTGGTATAAGAAGATAATTAATTTTAGTTTAACTCACTATCATAATTATACTGTCATCTTTCAACCTACTTGAACTTATTGAGGGTAGATGAGAAGGTAGATTTTAAAGAATATATCAAACTTCAAACGAACATCAACAAAAAATCTGAGTCTGTATACAGACTGAAAAAGTGTCTTCATTGATCAAAATAATACTATCAAGTTTTTTACTGCACTGAATAATTTTCAACAGAACACAAGTCATGTCATACTGGTAGATGATAGATCTTGAGATAAGTACATGACAAATGTGCCACTGTCTGATTTGACAAATTTCACAAACCTTGTGGTTCTTGTTCTACATCTTCATTTGCAGTAGCATCAGGTAGTGGTGTGTTGCTTTTAGATCCTTTCGGAGTACTAGCTTTAGAGCTTCTTGGAGTACCAGCTTTAGACCCCTTAACAGAACCCTTTGGGGTTCCTGTTCTTGAGCCTTTATCAGACATTATTGCTCTAGAATATCATTATCTGCAAGTGTAAAGAGTTTGGAATGGATATAAAAAAAACCCCGTCAGTTTATCTGTTTACTAATTTTCTGGAACAACAGTGAACATACATGCATAAATGGAAATTTACGGCCTAACAATACATGTATAATTATATAGAATACCGTATGAAAACTGGCTTCTGGACCATACTTAGCTTCAATCACTAACACTTGCAATGAAATGTATCACATCAACCAAAGACCTTTAGATATATATCAATGCATATATCTTTGCATCAGCTAACAAATCCCAAAGAAAACATTCAAGTTCAGCTAAGGATTTTCTTTTTGTTTTGGGTCTTATATACAAAGGCATCCTAGTCACTAATATGGGAATAAAATAGCAAGTTAAAGCCTCTTTTGCAGAAAAAAATTCTCACCTGAAATCAATTTGGGGATAATTTTCAACCTAAAAAATGGGGAAAATTGCTTTACTTCAAAGAAATTTTGAGAGGGGAATGCGTCTTTACAGGCTGCAGCTTTTTCATAATGAAAACCCCTGAAGTTTGACATGATTAGAAAACTTCAAGTTGTTTAACACAATCATATTCTTTGAAAGTTTACTGACAGTGAGTCAGTCACAGCATGTTCGTGTTTATTGAGATCAATGGGGGTAGATTTTCTATTCATGCAATCAATACAGGCTGGTCGAGATAAATATGATATTTTACAAAAAATAGATTAAACATTATTTTCACAAAGATCATGTATCAGAATAAACTTAACTCTTTACAGAATGGAAAACAGTACAGTTTAACGTTTATCTAATGCATGTAAAGACGGTATCCTTGTGAAGTTGAGTCGACATGGTCGAAATTATTAAGGACGAATCCGAACAGGATTCCTGTAAGCGAGAAAAATTGCTTCCCAAGCACCTTAATAAAATATGTTCAACCCAAAAGGTTAAGTACTGAACAAATATATAAATAATAAACTAAAAACAATATTTTATGCGCAAATAACACCAAAGTTCATAAACGCATACCTGCTAGAATAGGAACGTGCACTTGTTTGCTTACCCTAGCGACAGATCTCGCAAAATCACGGTGGGGACTAAACACCGGCATCCGGTATCCTGCTTTAAACCGGTTCTCGTTGCAAGTCGCAGTGCACCAAAGCCTTTGTACAGGGAACCAATTTATACAATGGCTAAAACCTGTCTGAAATCCGTACTAAGGAATATACCGTACATCAACCACATACATTACAATGACAAAAACCCTTATATACTTTCTCAAGTTAAGATTCACATAATTCATAATCAAAATGTACACTTAGCTGTCGACAAAAACTTATATTTACTCTACATCACCAACAATTTTGGAGTGTTGGTTTTTAAAAATAAGATTCATGTTCACCAACTTGATTTTTGACGATAGGAAAGAAAGGAAGGGAAAGGAACTTCGCAATTATTGTAATATAATTATCATAATATAACAATAAGTGATGAATTCAATAAGAATTAGAGAGACTAAAATATAATGTTGTATTCCAATTCATGTGGATCAGTGTTCAAACTAATTTTTTAAAGCACTAGCCCGAACCATATGTAGACTGTTGAAAATAAACAATTTACCACTAGTCCGAATACACAATTTTTAGAAAATTCACGAGCCCGATAGGAAATTTATTAGCCCCGGGCTGTGGGCTATTGGGTTAGCGTGAAGACTGTTAGATTTAAGGTCCTTATAATATCTCATATGACACGGGAATTGGTTGTACATAATTAGAGCAAGTATTCGAAGTAGAGCTATAATATTTAATAATGCACACTCCAAAATTGTTAGTAATGTAGTATATAGATATGCATGAATATAACGTGTTTAAAAATTCCAATGATATTTTTAATGAAGTTAAAATTTATCACTTATGACAACGAATACATGTATCTAAATTAAAAAAAAAACATACATCCACATATTCATGCACATAACAATTAATCTATTAGCGAGACTATATTAATGGCCAATAAATTACATTTCTATAAGTACCTTAAATTTGTCGAAAGGTAGTTGTGTCAAGGACTTATATATAAGTCCTTGGTTGTGTTGATATATATATCGTGAATATAATTATATCCACATGTCTGTGTTCTTCAGTTGTAATATTAATATAAATACGTAAAATGATGTGCTGTATTGGACAAATACAATAATTATGGTTGATGTTAAAGTTCCTTTCGCTACATTGGGACCATATACACTACATGTATAGTACCAACCTGAAATATTACATATTTTGAAACTATGATGGAATACAGCCAGTAACATCAAGATTGGACTCCTGCTAGAACATCGATCTGTTACATTAGCTTAAAAGGCAAAAAAAATGTTAAAGATAAACCATTCAAGATTTATCAACAGTCAAAAAGTTAATCACAGAAAATACAATAGCAATTTAATGTAAATTTAGTTGAATATGAAAAGGCCGTGTCTAGATTTGTTTGAGTTTTACAACCCTTTTCAACAGTCAGAGTCGTATGAGGCGGACAGCTCTGCTGTCATTCCTCGGAAGAACCAGAACTAGTCTTCTGTCACATAGAGTGCCATGGTCGGTAGGTGGGCTCGAACCCACGACCATCTATCAGTGAAAGGTTACAGTAATTTGGAGTCAGCGACCTTGTCCACTCGACCACGGAGGCAGGTCACACTGCCTAAAACAGGGATAGACTTATCTATTTGTCAAAATAAGAAAATGGGATTTAATTAGTCATATGTAGATAAACTTGTATTTAATTCTTTTAATTAGAACAGCTTACCTTGAAGTAATTACACTACCCCCCCCCCCCCCCCTGCAATCTCAAAACCAATTGAAACTGTACAAACTAAGTTCACAAGTTTGAAATGTTAACATTTACTCATGAAAGTCAGATCGGGATTCGAACCCGAATGTCTCCATAACCAATTACCGGCCTGTGTTGCTCTATCCAGTTAAGCTATCTGACCGTAAAATTATAGGTAAACTGCAATTCTGCATTGAAGGAAATTAAGAAATATAAAACATTTGTTTTGAAATAAACGATGATTATTACAGAATCCCTCTAGATAAGCTGTGCAAAATATGAATAGTTAAGATAAGATATTGTTTTCCCAGAACACCCCCATTTACAGAAAATACCGAAATACACGAATTCCGAATTATGGGAATACTCCTGTTTTATACTTTCTAAGTTTCTGTGTTGTGAATAAGTTTTAGGTAGATAGAATGTGAAGCATGGAAGTTATTACTGATTTACCTCAGTGGAATCGATTCGAGTGTTTGAATACGCGGGAAAAGAACAATGCAATTATGCAATTTAGAAAGGCAAGATTTTATTGCTAGTTTTATTGACGAAAAACTTATACCTATGTTTGATGAAGTTATCATAAATTCATAAGATCTGAGCAAGTCTCTTACAAAAAAACTCTTGGACAAATGAACAACAAAATTGGTCAGGTGGTTACTTTTTCTCAAACAGAGCTAACAAGAGCATTTCGAGGGTTCAGCGCAACACTGTCGTAACTCATATTGAAATAAGAACAAGTTACGACAGTGTTGCGTTGAACCCTCGATTTGGCGTACAAGTCTATAGACTTAATTAGAGGTTCGATCCAGGAGAAACAATTTATTCTTAGTGGAATAGTTGAAAACAGACAAGATATATGTTTTACACTGATCAGAGAATTCCTGGAGTCTAAACTAGGGGTATTTGGGAAAACCGAAATCTAACATTTACCGAAATCTAACCGAAATCTAACTTCATAACCGAAATCTAACTGTGATAGTTAGACAGATACGCTTATGTGGTGTGTGTGACTTGTTTTCTTTGTCAAATACAATAATCAATCATACTGCAAAATTTCAGAGGGTAGTTTTGTCTTAAAATGATTTTATTATACTTTTTAAATTTTCATTAACCTAGTTACAGAGTTACTTCCCTTAGTTCCCCTGACTCGACAAACCGAAATCTAAATTAATAACCGAAATCTAACTGTGATAGTTAGACAGATACGCTTATGTGGTGTGTGTGATTTGTTTTCTTTGTCAAATACAATAATCAATCATACTGCAAAATTTCAGAGAATAGTTTTGTCATAAAATGATTTTATTCAACTTTTTAAAATCATTAACCTAGTTACAGAGTTGCTTCCCTTAGTTCCCTGACTCGACAAACCGAAATCTAAATTCATAACCGAAATCTAACTGTTACAATAAAACCACACTAAGTTTCATGCTTTTATCTTCAGGTTATGTTATTATGGTATATTTGCGTATAGTATACGAAATTTCAGAACAAACAAATCAAAATTAGTGATTTGAACGATCGATTTGTGTGTTCCCCGTGTGAATTATATCAACCGAAAACAACTTACTAACATAAACATGTAAAATTATAGACAAACACGATTTTGGGGGTTGTCTTACTGTTTTCAATTATCAAACATATTAATTCATAGATCATATATTTTAAGACAAAACTATCTTCTGAAATTTTGCAGTAGGCCTATGATTGATTATTGTATTTGACAAAGAAAACAATTAAGTCACAAACACCACAAAAGCGCATCTGTCTAACCATCACAGTTAGATTTCGGTTATGAAGTTAGATTTCGGTTAGATATACCAATTAAACTATTATTAAAGGATGTTTGTTTTTGGACATGTATTTATTAATCCAATCGAGTGGTGGAAATTGTCATTATCAAACACGTGCCCCATATTGATACGTGTACGCCATTTCCACATATGGGTGCCGATGGATAAAGCTGACAATTATCTTGAACGAGATTGTCAGTCCAAAAATATTTAATGAGCAAAATAAAATCAACATTTAATCACAAAAAAGGCTGAAATTTGATTTTATCCATAAAAATATGCTACTACGAAAAAAGTAATGAGTCTATGGGAAATTATACATAATGTATAGATAATAATATGATATTTGGAAAGCTGAAACTATCACAGTCTATAGTTGTCATCCATTTTCTAAATAGTGTAAGATATAATATATTAACTATGTGTGTACATATAACCAATACACAACAACAACAAAACAAAAAAAAACAAAAAAAAAAACAATTAAAAATACAATTAATCATTATGTAACATTTTATTGATTACGCTTCCTGATATTTGTCACATATATTCACACAATCAATTCACACAAACAGAAGTGCAAGCAGTTACATAGATGATTAATTATACAAAATGCGTGCGTCCTTGCAAATAGGTAAAAAAATATTCGTAAGAAAATTAAGGGAAGTAACTCTGTAACTATGTTTGATAAAAAAAATTTTTTTTCAAGACAAATATATCCTTTGCAATTTTGTCATATGATTTATGAATTAATATGTTTGATAATTAAAAACAGTAAGACAACCCCCAAAAATCGTGTTTGTCTATAATTTTACACGTTTATGTTAGTCAGTTGTTTTCGTTTGATACAATTCACACTGGAACACACAAATCGATCGTTCAAATTACTAATTTTGATTTTTTTGTTCTCAAATTTCGTATACTATACGCAAATATACCATAATAACATAATCTGAAGATAAAAGTATGAAACTTAGTGTGGTTTTATTGTAACAGTTAGATTTCGGTTATGAAGTTAGATTTCGGTTAGATTTCGGTAAATGTTAGATTTCGGTTTTCCCAAATACCGCTAAACTAGAGATTGATAAACGTGAGATTTATATATAAGTCGTGCACACAGGCTTGGGGGTAGGATTCACGATAGGAACTTTAATAAGAGATCCATCAAAGACAATTTTAAAGATTATGGAGATGTAGAATACATTATGGATAGGGTTTATATGCTCAAGAACCGTCCTGGCTGTATCCTGATTTCCGAAGGAAATACAGTCTGCAACAGATTACAACTTTGGCTAAAATACAAAGCTTACCGTGTTCAAAACCCTAGGTCAAGTCAGCATAAGATATCTTGCGAAGGTCATAGCTGATGGCAGGGTTATTTATGATGAACTACCACAGTGGAATCATTATGTAAACTATAACTACTCACATTGAATTCATTAATAGTCATGACAAGAGGAGTTCATCTACAGGCAGTGACAATCTTGTGATGGACACAACTCATCAAATACCTAACAACACGGCACAGCCTGAACGTTTCAGACAAGTGCAAAATGATATGTCTCCATCAAACGCGAATTGTGTTAGCCACCCCCCTGCAGTTCCTATGACTGGATACGCAACTGCTCAATCAAGTCAACAAAATACCTTCACAAATCTGTTACATAACACATGCATGTTAAATCAACCGTGTACAACTTCTAGATCTACTACAATAACTACCGATTATTGCCATCCATCAGTGTCTAATGTAAATAGTGCGTGTGTAAATACCGACTTACACAATCAGGATTATATAATGTATAATAATTTGAGAAATTTAATCAAACGTCAAATAACAAGAACAACTATAACAAAACGTTATAGGTAGACGAATAACAAGAAACATTGGTTTAAGTTTTTTGTATGAAGTTGCTTTTTTCATAAAGGATATTGACCGTCTACTTTATTCATTCCTCCATTATGGAGAGTATAACATATTCACAAGTCATAGATAATACACATATTTTGACAATCATGAGTATTTGACAAATGAATATATTCATATATATAGTTCACATGTACATGGTATTACCATACCATACATCAATGGAATAAAGTACACACTAAATACTACCAAATCCACCACAGTCTGATATGAATCATATGATACAACCATATTAAACTTACATCTAATGATGTTCCCGATATTATGCCACGTTAACATCATAGAACGATGCCTACAGTACTTACTTGCGTTTCAACAACAGAGCAGACGAACAGATTCAGTCAAACATGACAGGTAACGCAACGAATAGCCAGTCCAATGATTGACCAATCAAAAATGACCGAAATCACCATTAGCCAATTAAATGGCCAGGATTAGCCAAACTAGTAATAGACAATACAGTAAGTACTCGCAAACAGCTATAATAAACAAATACTCGTAAGTATAATTCGTCTAGAAAATTTCATACAATACTGATTACATTAAACATATTCTAGGTATCAAATATACAAATAGTGATACCGACAATTGCAGTTCCAGGTTTAATACTAAAAACTTTTCAGCCTTCTAAAGAGCGCAAAACAAGACACAACCGGAATAGCAACACTGTCTAACAGATCATCCAAAACAACCAAATCAGACAAGGAAAGGGCTGATATTTTAAATGAACAGTTCCAGTCAGTTTTTACTACATTGTACCCATAACTCTGTCTCAGTCTTGCCTTTCAACTTTAAGAAACACATCGTCTTATAATGACACAAACAGTTCTTCTTTTTGTAGTAAATTTCCAGTTATGCTATGTATTACAATCTGCGTCAATGGTGATGTGTCTCCGACCTGAACCCAGACAAAGCTGCAGGACAAGATAACATTAAGCCTTTACTTCTAAAAACTCGCAGAGAACAGTTCTCACCTATCTTACAAGTTATTTTTCAGACATCTTTAGACTCCGACACTCTACAAAAAAATCTGGACTTCTGCAAATGTAGTACCTCTTGACAAGAAAGGTGACAAGACAGACCCTGCAAACTACAGACCAGTCTCTTTAACTTGCATTCTGTGTAAAGTCTTGGAACACATTGTGGCTTCAAACCTTGCATCTCATCTAAATAAATATAATTTTCTTTATAACCTCCAGCATAACATCAGCATAGTCGGACAGGTATTAAAATGATGGCAAGTATGACTCCTCCTCAATCGTATTTTGGATTTTGAGTGCGATGTTTGAATGTGATATTTGTTTCAATCAGTTTCGAATACGGGATGATATGACTGTTACGTCATAAAAAATAAGTGCATTCAGACTCAGAATATGACGACATGTCAAACAATTCTGCAGAAGAGGACAATTTTGTACCCATTCACGATAATGATTCTGACAATATGTCTATCACCTCTGATGATTCCATAGAATTTGATCCTCGGCAAGACATAGTAGATGAAGCGTTTAATAAGTGTCAGAGCAGTTTCAAGACAATGTTGATAAACTTATGAAGAAAGAGGCTGAAATCAGCGGAAGTGCAGCCGAAGAAAATGTCTTTAGGGATATGAAAAGCAAATACAGGAAAGCTGTGATGAACGCTTTCGACAGTAAAATGGTATGGTTTGACGGTAAGAAGAAAGATCCTATCCATAAGACAATAGATAAGACGATAAATCAACTCATCTCGGAAGAAGAATACGAACCACAAGAAGCGGTGAAATATGCCATCCTTAAACGAAAATTTCTCTTCGATAAAGTGCTGGACACTTACGATAGTTGAATGAAGATATTGAAGTAAAACAAGAAGAGGTTTTTAGAGTGAATGAAAGGATTCACCATTGCTACTCGCGAATGTTTTGAGACTAAAACTGTATTAAGAAATGCAGAAGCCATGACCCATCATTAAAAGACTTACTTGACAATCGATCGTTACAGCACAGTACTATGGCTCACTGCCGATTGAAGATAAAATCATGCACTATTTGAACGTTTAGTATCCAGGTCAGTCAGTGGAGAAGGAAAACGAAATTGATTTATTGTGATATCATTCACTTTTTAAAAAAGTGCTAAGATAACATTGAAACGATCTATGTTGGCATTTTTACACATACAAATATGACTTTCAGAACAGTGACACATTTTATTCTATAGAATTGCAATCTAATAATAGTTCAAGTTATTATATTTAACAATGTCATTGTCGTAGAACAATAAAATATCATTAAACGTATTGAAATGTTGATTTGTTCATTTCTCCAACCATTTTCTATTTCATAGCATATACAGAATCATACATGCAACTATTTTTTGCCTTAAATGACCATCCCGAGTCTATCGAACTGGTCTACGACTGTTTCTAACTCACTCGCAGACTTCAAGGAATCTTGGTACCAACCCAGGTGAGACTGGTTTTGGCATTAAGAGACGTTCTGGAATCTATTGCCCTGGACTACGGCTGTTTAAAGTACACTCGCAGACTTTCAGGAATATTGGTGCCAACCGAGTTTTGACTAGTTTTGGAATTTAGGGACTCTCCCGAGTCTATTGCCCTGGTCTGCGACAGTTTTTGACGTACTCGCAGACTTCCAGGAATATTGGTAGCAATCGAGTTATGACTAATTTTAGCATTTAGTGACCCTCCCGAGTCTATTGCACTGGTCTGCGACAGTTTCTAGCGCACTCGTAGACATTTAGGAATCTTGCCGCCAATTGAGTTTAATGACCCTTCCGAGTCCATTGCAATGGTCTGCGACTGTTTTTGACGCACTCACAGACTTTCAGGAATTCCGGTGCCAATCCATTTTAGATTACTCCCGACCATCGTGATTTACCCCTTTGTCATGTTTGTCGCCCTTTTCGCGCATGCGCAGAACGCCAAAGGGCAAATCTTCGGGACCCGAGGTCAATTTATACACTACGTACATGAACTAATATACAAAAACAGGATTTTGAAATAATTTTCAATTCTGAAGATACGCATGTATAGTTGATATCAAAATGGAAAACATCGATAAGATAATTAATGACTGAGAGCTGAATATGATACAAAAATGTGTTAGATTAACATGGAAATGGGTCTGTCAGGTTAATGAAAACCAGAAATTTCTTGTTTTACGCCTGCATGGCCTAGTTTTGGTGTAACTCCTTCTAGTTGTTTTGTAAACTTAGTTGCTTTGGACTTTTGAAAGAGTATATTGTAAGCATGCGCCGTATTTGCGGATTTGCTTTTTTCCAGGTTCTCTGCTTTCCATACACTTGTATGTTAGTATGTGTTTCGTAGTGGTCGATTTACTAGCATGGCTATGTTTTCTATGTGTGGTGTGGTAGCTATTTTGTATGTGTGGTTTTCTTGGAATACGTTTTTTTTTCATAGCAGTCAAGGGTCAGAAAGTTCTAGGTGTAAATGACTTTTTAAAGCTTGTGGTTCCAGGCCCGGGCAAATCCATGTGTCCAGTGGACGGAAGCTCCAAAAATATTGATATTCAAATACTTCAGAGAGACTAGTAACTAGTGATAAAGCTAACATTATTTCCCCGATCTGAAATTCATTCATAAATAAAAAATACAATTGAAAACTTCGGCAGTTTTCGGCAGATTTCTTAAATTGAGTGTGACATCTATAGATTCCTTAGCAGGTGAGCGTGATTCAGACTGAGTGACTTGACATAAGTTACTTTCTTTTCTAGAATCAAGATACATAAACTACTAACCAATATATTGAACGGAGTATAAACTGTTGTTGTTTGTGTATGTTTCCACGTATGCTAATAAAAACATTTGTGCTTTGGAACGAGCAACTGATTCCATTTTGCACTTAAGTCGAATATAGGATCAAAGGTAAAGAAATTGCCGATATTGATAAAGTCATTACCTATATACACCCACGAGTGAATGAATGATTCAATTCAATCCAGAAATATAAACATGTAGAAAAGTTATTTTTCATTCAATCGACACAAAAGCCCCCATAGAATTCGAAATCCCAACAGTACTAACATAACAATAGACTTTCAAATTGTATTCAAATAGAACAAACGCGTATAAAATATGCGAAAATTCATTAATTCAAATTCAAAAGAATGCCTATAAAATGTGGACGACCGTAATTAGGAATCGAATCTATTTTATCGCCATACGTTCCTTCAGTCACGTAAACATCGTCTCCTTTCTTTAACTGGGTCACAAATGTCTTAGAGGCACATGCTGTGTACGCGTCATCACCAGCAAGCAGACGACCGATTGTCGTACTGTTTTTTACGAGATCAAGGACAATGGCGTGGGCATCTCCACTGCATACGGTCAAAGAGAACAGATACGTGCCATCCACCGGGGTTATCATGTTACCATGGTGAACATTGTATGCATTTCCAATATTCAGCTCCACTGTGTCGAAAATGATAACTTGGTTCTGACCTCCGGAAATGGCATGCGACAATGAAGCTTGGAAAGCCACGTCTGAAAATAAAATAAAATATACAAAGGTACATACAGTATTTAAGATAGAATCCCTATAAAGTGTTTCTTCTTCTTATAGAACTCTATTTATCAAATTACTTACACAAATCAGTATCGTTATTATTTTCAGCATCAGCAAACGACCCTCCTCACAACGAACTCCATAACTATCTTAGTATAAATACAAATGTATACATTAGTGAATAGATAGGAAAGGCATCTAGAAATAAAAACACATACAAAACATGCAAGAACTTTTCCAAACTGTAATACCCTCCTCCAAATTCCCCAACAAAAACAGCCGTTTGCGGCCCCTCTGACCCAATAAATGTGGTCCCATAATATACTAATCTGTATTTACTCTGTGGAGACTGAAGTCTCTGAACTTGCAGGGTCAAAGCCGCATTTTCCGTTTTCAATGATTGCACCTCGTGCTCAAGATTATCCAGTCTGTTGATAATGGAAGAATAATTGTCGTCCATAAGAATCCTTTTATTTCCAGCACATTCAGTTGCAAATAATGCAATGACAAACAGAAATATACATTGTCCCACAAACATTGTAGCCGCCGTTGTTTAGTTAAGATGTGTTTATACTGGTTTAGCTACGCCGATAAGGGATTCTAAGGTGATAACCTCCAGCAGGTCATGTGTAAGCAGATAAGAGTAATGTTTACGTTACATGTACAATTCGTTTTGTATTAACCTCACGATTTTGTAATTGCACTTTCTGACTGGGTCTCCATTATTGCCAATGTAAAATAATATGTAGGTAATCAGCCCATACCTTTTTCTACGATTAAGCACGGCTATTGATCTAAGTTTACACATCCGAATGAAACGTAGCATTTAGAATGAGTTATGATATAAATGAAAGAGAACAGTCAGTCCTAAATGATATCCGCCAGCATAAATTTTGCCCTCGTCATGCGTTCAATTAGATGAGCTCAAGGCCGGGACACAATCCAATAGTAATTTTGGTATCAACATTATAATCTAAATGGAGTTACAAAAATAGTCATGTTGCATTCATGATATGCAAGTATCTTTGAAAATAATCAAAATTCATTTCTTATGTATGTAATCCAAAATCGACGATAATGCCATATAGAATAAAAAGTGATCATTATCAAATTTTGAGTAGTATATAGTAATTTTTGTATCAACATTATAATCTAAATGGAGTTACAAAAATAGTCATACATGCTTGTGCTAAGATAGGAATATTGACTATATTATTATACGTAATGGTGTAGCGGATGTCATTCGATATTAGCATTGTTTATTCATACTTCGGTCAACGAAATCTGACCTATTATAAATGACAAGTTAACTATTCATTGAACATTCGTCAATATTTGGTCTGTTTTTATTCCATTCTGAGCTAATTGTAGACTCGTGACATACCGAAAGCAGAGCATGAAAATATAATGTAGCATTTTGGTTGCGCACAGTAACTCTTACATCGTAAGGACCATTTATTACCACCTCTGATAAATTGAAGCAGTGCCATTTTAATCAATATTCCATGTTGAGTAAATTTGAAGACAATAATTTGAGCAAAAAAAACCCCAACAGTCAGCCGGGACCATGTGTTCCTAGGGTGGCACAACTGACGATTCCTGTGACGATTAAGCGGAAGACATCGCGGCTGATCATCATATTGAGAAGTGGACGACAATGTTGATACTGGTACAGAATCCATCAACACTTGTTAGGTTTACAGCCTATTTTACAATTATTTTATCATATCAAGATCACGGATGTGTATGAACCAAAAATGTTTATTATTTGTGTGATGTGATTTTCTTGTATTACATGGTTGATTGTGACATTGCAGTAAAGTATCTACATCTGTACATGTTGATCAAAATCACCTTTAGACAAGGGTCCATGTCAATAAAACACATGATCTGTCTCTAAATTCAAAACTTATTATTTTAGCTGAGGAATTTCATGTATCGTAAAACAATGGCGATATTAATCATATTATATGATGACCCGTATTACCTGACATGTATCCAGTAGTTCTAATGAAATGGTCTGATTAATAAAGTGGTCAACAAGTGAAGTTAAACATTAACTTGATCAACCCTCGTATATAATATTGTTTCAAAAGCAAGCTCATTGACGAAAAATTATCCTAAATTATCTGATGAATAAGCCAAACCGAGCGATATTGACACACCGTATAAGGTTAATCACCTCATCCAAAGAATTAAGCTGAACTAAAAACTTATTTATCTTTCATTGAAAAGAGACCTGTTAAGTGCATTGTTGTAAATCATATGACTTTAATGTTTCCAGTATCCTTATCACCGTCATTGTTAGTGTCGTGAACATAAAACAGTCAATTATTAAATGAAATTTCTCTTGAACGTCTAGAGTGTTCATCCTCTCTCCGAAAAATATCTGAAATTTGTGCCGTCATTTTTTAATTCGTACATGAAAAATTATGTCATAAAAATAATTGTTAGCTTTTACTAGACACTATACTGAATGCTTTCAATGCTAGCATTTCACTAATAACTTTTAGGAACTTGTTTGAAATAATATTTGCAGGAAACGTTTTTATTATTCTTCGCGTTTCAGTGTTGGTGATAAATTATTAATGGACATTTGTAAAAAAATCGTTGAAAGTGAGACATCTTCAATATGAGAGACAATCAGCATTAGTTAGGAATCAACAATCGTGGTAGATAGGCATTCGTGACAGGTCATTAATTGGTATTTGTGAGAAATCGACATTCATGAGACACACTTTTAAGGCATGGAATTTCTAGTGGTATTCGGGCTTTTACTAAAGCTAGCGTGTGTTATGTCTCTGTCAGTGAATCCCGTGTTTGCAGGTGCAACTATGGACGACGTTTACAACTTACATTCTAATCTATTCGCTAATTACAATAAAAATGTTCGACCGATTGTTGACCAAGATTCTGCAATAACCGCAAATGTTATCATGTTCATGAAAACAATACAAAGTTTTGATGAAGTAAATGAGAAATTTTCATTCGTCGCCGCAATACATGTATCCTGGCCAGACGAAAAATTAAAGTGGAACTCATCTGACTACAACGGAACGACAACAATCACGGTCTCACTTGAAGAAGTCTGGGCACCAAATCTCATTTTATCAAGTCCTGCAGATAAGACTTCAACAATTGGGAGCTCATCTGACAGGGTCAGAATTGAGGATACCGGCTCCGTGGAATGGATGCCCGCTGGGTTGATAGAGAGTACATGCTCTGTGAATATGCGTAACTACCCTTTTGATAGTCAATCGTGTTCAGTAACGTTCGCGTCAGTTGGGTATACAAAAACAGAAGTACTGCTGATCTCATCGATGTTGAAAATCAAGCTGGACGTATATTCGCCCAATGCTTTATGGGATCTAACCGGTTCTGACATCACAACCAATGCTTTGGTTTCAGGTGCCAAGTCAGAGCTGATTTTCAACATTCATCTGAAGAGAAAATCTGCACTTGTTGTTATAAATCTACTTATGCCAATTTTGTTGTTGAATATTGTTAACGTTTTTGTTTTCCTTCTGTCTCCCGAGTCTGGAGAGCGGATTGGATTCTGTATCACCACCTTGTTGGCAATAGCCGTGTACATGACAATCGTTAGTGACATTCTACCACAAAATCCTGAACCAATTCCGTTAATTTCATACAAACTCTTTGTGGATTTACTTATTTGTGTAATGATTGTTCTTTGTACAATTCTGAATGTCAGTCTTTATCACAAAGATGAGCATTGTCCAGTGCCGAAATGGTTGCAAACTTTATTCCGTAAGTTAACGTGTTATTCTTGTAGATTCACCAAGGTTCAGCCACTCAAGAATAAGGTAGCGAAGAAGAGCAAGCCCAAAGCAAGGATGTATCCAACATTGAGAATGAGGCTCATTTGAATGATATGCATGAGATAACATCTGATGGTTTGCCGATCACATGGAAGAAAATCAGTTACATGTGTGACTGGATAGCTTTATTTACGTTCATATTTCTGAATATCATTAATTTTTCTGTGTACATCATTAATGCAAATACCTCCACGTTTTGAGTGATTGCAGCAAAATGTTTTGATGAATTCTAACAGCAAGATTGTTGAAATGATGTCAACGCCTACAGACGGATAAATCTGGAATTACTGGACCTCACTGAAGACTATATCTATCATTCACAGCACTCTGATCCTAACTGTACTTGATCACGTGAATGAAACATCATTTCATTATATTTTTCCTTAAACAACAATTAATTCAGTTCATTTATAGAGATACATGTATAGCCCTATAACCTAACGAGTTTCATTGTATTTTACGGCTATTGTAGTTCCTGGGGTTTACGTCTTACGCTCGTCCATTAACTGAACAAATATTTTCATTTATTACTTAAACGTGTGTGATAGGAAAGCAAAACACACTCTATTACCTATGTTTGATATGTATCACACTTAAATGTTTGTGTACATGGTTAATGGCATTACATTGAATTAGATTTCTTATACTGCTGAGAGATCTATCTATATCAATATTTAGGCTCTCTTCTCATCGTTTAAGAATTGATACAGGTCGTTGGAATAACACCCCTAAAATGAATGATTATGTCCTTGTTATCTTAAACTTGAAGATGAAACGCATTTTAGATCTCAATATATTCTATCATATTATAGAATGCACCCAACTATGTTTAAAGCAGAACATTTACTTAATTCCAGTAATACCCTAATAATGGAAACCTATCCTTATCTATTTATAAATCTTTCGAGATAAGGTCGTTATTTAGTAATCAAACTTAATATACGTGTAAACATACGAACTTATATGTCATGACGCTTTATTAACTAAATAATACTCAGTTTTATCTTACATTCGTATCTGCTATTTTACTTTTGATGTGCTTTTATCTTACATTCGTATCTGCATTTTTACTTTTGATGTGCTTTTATCTTACATTCGTATCTGCTACTTTACTTTTGATGTGCTTTTATCTTAAATTCGTATCTGCTATTTTACTTTTGATGTGCTTTTATCTTACATTCGTATCTGCATTTTTACTTTTGATGTGCTTTTATCTTACATTCGTATCTGCTACTTTACTTTTGATGTGCTTTTGCATGAATTGCTAGGCATCAGCTGATCTGTTGAATATCTTGATACATATTTCAATGCATGGCTTGTACAATATGTATGCTTGTTTTAGTATCATTTGCATCATTTGACAAAAAAATGTATTAAATTTTAGATAATGTTTAAGCATTATTCGTATTATTAAACGCATCGGTCAAATTGCCAGGCATTTCTTTTCTTTTGTTTCTTGTATGTTCTGTTTCTTTTGAAGCATAATGTATGTTTCAACATAATAATGTCTTCGTTCGCATGTCTATAATCTATAATTAATACAATATATTTGTTAAGCAATAATTTCTGTATACGTCCAATCGCTAAAAGTCTGGGCACTAAATCTCACTTTATCAAGTCCTACAGACAAGACTTCAACAATTGGGAGCTTATCAGACAGGTTCAGAATTCAGGATACCGTCTCCGTGGAATGGATGCCCGCTGGGTTGATAGAGAGTACATGCTCTGTAAAAATGCGTAACTCCCGTTTTGATAGTCAATCTTGTTCAATAACGTTTGCGTCAGTAGGGTATACAAAAACAGAAGTACTGCTGATCTCATCGATGTTGAAATTAAAGCTGGACGTATATTCGCCCAATTTCTGCATTCGTCAAATCGCTTAAAGTGCCAAGCACTTCTTTTTTTTTTGTTGTTTTCTGGATGTATTAACTTACACATTCTTTTGTATGTATTTCTATAATTATGTTTTGTGTAAATGTATTTGTCATTTTTGACGGTCATGGGCTTTTTAGTATGGTGGCTGATTTCTGCCATTTCATATCTTCGTGTGTTCCAACTAAGGTCGAAGGCGAAGACACGATAAATGAGCAATTTAACTTGCGTTCGTGTCGTCGTGCTTCGACTTTTGGGGGCGAACACACGATGATATGAAATGGCAGAAATCAGCCACCATAGTTTAGCCTTTATCGGTCTGTTGTAAATATGTATGTGGTGTTGTAATAAACTATTTTCTATGTTATCTATTGCCTGCACACACCATGCATAATACTTTGTCATTGTTTTTGTCTGACTTTACTCCAACACACATGTATTTCGCGAGGAGATATTTTATGAACAGTGTACCATTAACAGTTTAACACTAATATGTTATTAAAATTGCATCAAAAAACTGATTCTCGTTGACTCTGTCTTTTTGCATTACAATTAATATGGTTACACCAACAATCAGAAACGTTCGGAACACTCGGCCGATTGAAAACAGGACAACAGGCAGAACTGCTGTCAATAACATTTCTTGGGCTTGCCTCTCATAAAGCATGCGCCATATTTGCGGATTCGCTTTTTTCCAGGTTCTCTGCTTTTCATACACTTGTATGTAAGTGTGTGTTTCGTAGAGGTCGATTTAGTAGCATGGCTATGTTTTCAATGTGTGGTGTGGTAGCTATTTTGTATGTGTGGTTTTCTTGGAATGCGTTTTTACTTCATAGCTGTCAAGGGTCAGAAAGTTCTAGGTGTATATGACTTTTTAAAGCTTGTGGTTCCAGGCCCGGGCAAATCCATATGTCCAGTGGACGGAAGCTCCAGAAATATTGATATTCAAATACTTCAGAGAGACTAGTAACTAGTGATGAAGCTAGCATTATTTCTCCGATCTGAAATTCATTTATAAATAAAAAATACAATTGAAAACTTGCTATAGTTTTCGGCAGATTTCTTAAATTGAGTGCGGCATCTATAGATTCCTTAGCAGGTGAGCGTGATTCAGACTGAGTGACTTGACATTAGTTACTTTCTTTTCTAGAATCAAGATACATATACTACTAACCAATATATTGAACGGAGTATAAACTGTTGTTGTTTGTGTATGTTTCCACGTATGCTAATAAAAACATTTGTGCTTTGGAACAACCGATACCACTTTGCACTTAAGTCGAATATAGGATCCAAGGTAAAGACATCGCCGATGTTGAGAAAGTCATTACCTATATATATAATGAATGAATCAATTCAATCTAGAAATATAAACATGTATAAAAATTATTTTTCATCCAATCGACACAAAAGCCCACATAGAATTCGAAATCCCAACAGCTCAAACATAACATTAGACTTTCAAATTGTATTCAAATAAAACAAACGCGTATAAAATATGCGAAAATTCATTAATTCAAATTCAAAAGAATGCCTATGAAATGTGGACGACCGTAATTAGGAATCGAATCTATTTTATCGCCAAACGTTCCTTCGGTCACGTAAACATCGTCTCCTTTTTTTAACTGGGTCACAAATGTCTTAGAGGCACATGCTGTGTACGCGTCATCACCAGCAAGCAGACGACCGATTGTCGTGCTGTTTTTTACGAGATCAAGGACAATGGCGTGGTCACCTCCACTGCATACGGTCAAAGAAAACAGATACGTGCCATCCACTGGGGTTATCATGTTACCATGGTGAACATTGTATGTCGAAAAGTATAACTCTGTTCTGACCTCCGGAAATGCCATGCGACAATGGAGCTTGGAAAGCCACGTCTGAAAATAAAAAAATATATACAAAGGTACACGTACAGGGCCAACAAGACAGGTACAAAACAACAGCCGTTTGTGGCCCCTCTGACCCAATAAATGTGGTCCCATAATATACTTATCTGTATTTACTCTGTGGTGACTGAAGTCTCTGAACTTGCAGGGTCAAAGCCGCATTTTCCGTTTTCAATGATTGCACCTCGTGCTCCAGATTATCCAGTCTGCTGATAATGGAAGAATAATTGTCGTCCATAAGAATCCTTTTATTTCAAATAATGCAATGGCAAACAGAAATATACATTGTCCCACAAACATTGTAGCCGCCGTTGTTATGTTAAGATGTGTTTATACTGGTTTAGCTACGCCGATAAGGGATTTTAAGGTGATAACCTCCAGCAGGTCATGTTTAAGCAGATAAGAGTAATGCTTACGTTACATGTACAATTCGTTTTGTAATTAACCTCACGATTTTGTAATTGCACTTTCTGACTGGGTCTCCATTATTGCCAATGTAAAATAATATTTAGGTAATCAGCCAATACCTTTTTCTATGATTAAGCACGGCCATTGGTCTAAGTTTACACATCCGTATGAAATGTAGCATTTAGAATGGCTTATGATACAAATGAAAGAGAACAGTCAGTCCTAAATGATATCCGCCAGCATAAATTTTGCCCTGCATCATGCGTTCAATTAGATGAGCTCAAGGCCGGGAAACAACCAAATATACTACTCAAAATTTGATAAGGATCACTTTTTATTCTATATGGCATTATCATCGATTTTGGATTACATACATAAGAAATGAATTTTGTTTATTTTCAAAGACACTTGCATATCATGAGTGCAACATGTAATCCATACATTAAATCATTCGAGCGTAACGAGCGTCGAAATAAGGGCAGGGTCAAAATTGGACATTTATGAATATGTGTTGGGAATAGAAACTTTGAGGAAAATGGGAAAAAGTGCTAACTTTTGTGTTTAGTATCGAGACTGATGTCCTCGTGCGTCAAAAACAGCCTGACATCGACTCCTCATGCTTCTAATGAGCCGTCGAATCTTAAATTATGGGATTCGAACCCATTCTTCCGGAAGTGCCTCTTTGAGCTGTCTGGTGGTTGTTGGCTGGACAGGACGCTCTCTGCAGCATATCCCAGACGTGTTCGATGGGATTTAGGTCCGGAGATCGAGCGGGCCAGTCCATTCGAGCAATGGTTTCCCTTTTAAGGTACTGATTGGTGTCAGTGACCCTATCAGCACGGGTATTATCGTCCATGAAAATGAACTCCGGACCAATAGAACCTGCGTATGGACGAACATGAACTTCCAAGATCTCATTTACGTGCCATTTTCAACGACGTGTAGGTCCTTTTGTGACCGCAACATGTTAGAGAGCATCTACAATGGGCTCATGACCATGTTGGATGGACCCTACAAGACTGGACTCCTGTATTCTTCTCTGACGAGTCCATGATCTGTGTTGATTTCACAAATAGACGTGCTAGAGTCTGGAGAATGAGAACTTACCGCTTTGAGCCAGTTTGTATTGCCGAGCATGACCGCTATGGTAGTGGCTCAGTTATGGTTTGGGCAGGCATTAACGTCAAGGGAAAAACAGACATACAAGTCGTTGATAATGGCACGCGCACAGCTGCTAGGTACGTAAATGAGGTCTTGGAAGTTTATGTTCGTCCATACGAAGGTGTTATTGGTCCGGAATTCATTTTCATCGACGATACTGCCCGCGCTCATAGGGTCATTAACACCAATCAGTACCTTGAATGGGAAACTATTGCTCGAATGGACTGGTCCGCTCGATCTCAGGACCTAAATCCCATCGAACACGTCTGGGATATGCTGCAGAGAGCGATATCTGAGCGTCCTATCCAGCCAACAACCACCAGTCAGCTCAGAGAGGCACATCCGGAAAAATGGGTTCGAATCCCATAATTTAAGATTCGACGGCTCATTAGAAGCATGAGGAGTCGATGTCAGGCTGTTTTTGACGCACGAGGACATCAGTCTCGATACTATACACAAAAGTTAGCACTTTTTCCCATTTTCCTCAAAGTTTCTATTCCCAACACATATACCCATAAAATGTCTAATTTTGACCCTGTCCTCATTTCGACGCTCGTAACGCTCGAATGATTTAATGTATGGATTACATGTTGCATTCATGATATGCAAGTATCTTTGAAAATAATCAAAATTCATTTCTTATGTATGTAATCCAAAATCGACGATAATGCCATATAGAATAAAAAGTGATCCTTATCAAATTTTGAGTAGTATAGTAATTTTTGTATCAACATTATAATCTAAATGGAGTTACAAAAATAGTCATACATGCTTGTGCTAAGATAGGAATATTGACTACTAGTATATGATTATACGTAATAGTGTAGCGGATGTTATTCGATATTAGCATTGTTTATTCACTTCGGTCAACGAAATCTGACCTATTATAAATGACAAGTTAACTATTCATTGAACATTCGTCAATATTTGGTCTGTTTTTATTCCATGCTGAGCTAAATATAGACCCCTGACATACCGAAAGCAGCTTCATGAAAATATAATGTAGCATTTTGGTTGCGCACAGTAACTCTTACATCCTAAGGACCATTTATTAACACCTCTGATAAATTGAAGCAGAGCCATTTTAATCAATATTCCATGTAGAGTAAACTTGAAGACAATAATTTGATAAAAAAAACACCAGTCAGCCGGGACCCTGTGATCCTTGGGTGGCACAACTTTCCTGTGACGATTAAGCGGAAGACATCGCGGCTGATCATCCATGTTGAGAAGTGGACGACAATGTTGATACTGGTACAGAATCCATCAACACTTGTAAGGTTTACAGCCTGAAATTTACCCAAAAAGTCTTTAAACATAATGCACATGTATTGCAATTATTTTATGATATCAAGATCACGGGCGTGTATGAGCTTTCGATATATTTGTAAAGCCGAAGATGTATATTATTTGTGTGATGTGACTTTCCTGTATTACATGATTTGTTGTGACACTGGAGTAAAATATGTACATTTGTACATGTTGATCAAAGTCACCTTTATTACCATAAGACAAGGGTTCATGTCAATAAAACGCACGATCTGTCTCTAAATTCAAAACTTATTATTTTAGCTGAGGAATCATACATAGCTGTATCATAAAACAATGGCGATATTAATCATATTACTAGTATATCATGACCTGTATTACCTGACATGTATCCAGTAGTTCTAATAAAATGGTCTGATTAATAAAGTGGTCCTCAAGTGAAGTTAAACATTAACTTGATCAACCCTCGTATATACTGTTTCCAAAGCAAGCTCATTGACGAACAATTATCCTCAATTATCTAATAAATAATCCGAGCGACACACCGTATAAGGTTAATCACCTCGTCCGAAGAATTAAACTGAACTACAAACATATTTGTCTTTCATCGAAAAGAGACCTGTTGAGTGCATTGTTGTAAATCATATGACCTTAATGTTTCCAGTATCCTTAACACCGCCATTGTTAGTGTCGTTAACATAAAACAGTCAATTATTAAATGAAATTTCTCTTGGACGTCTGACTAGAGTGTTCATACTGTGTCCGAAAAATATCTGAAATTTGTGCCATCATTTTTTAATTCGTTCATGAAAAATTATGTTATATAAATAATTGTTAGCTTTTACTAGACACTATACTGAATGTTTTCAATGCTAGCATTTCATTTATAACTTTTAGGAAATTGTTTGAAATAATAGTTGTAGGAAACTTTTTTATTATTCTTCGCGTTTCAGTATTGGTGATAAATTATTAATGGACATTCGTCAGAAATTTTTAAAAGTGAGACATCTTCAATGTTAGAGACAATTGAATCAGCATTAGTTAGGAATCAACATTCGTGGTAGATTATTTAATAGGCATTCGTGATAGGTCAATAATTGGCATTTGTGAGAAATCGACATTCGTGAAACACAATTTAAAGGTATGGAATTGAGGGGGTGCATGCAAAACCATACATAACTACATTTAGCAAATATGTTGGAAAAACGCATTTTTGTAAAATTTTGGAAAAGTGTGTAATATTAAAAGATCATTGCTACAATAGATTGATATCTATTTAAGCAGTGCTATTACAAAGTTTCCCGTCTTTGGCAGTATTGTTATAGCAAAGAATCAGTTTTTCGTCACAAAATGTTATGCAAGAAAGGTCCTAAGTCAATAAAATCATGTCGGGGTTTGCATTTAAGGCTTGTTTAAGAGCTGCAAAGCTTGATATGTCCTATAAACTTTATCTTGTATTTACAATATATTCAATAAGGATTGAAAACGTTCTTTAAATACCGAATATTAAAACTTTTTGACATCTTAATACATAATACAATCTATGTTTTCACTTGAATGCTTTATGTTATGCAACCGCATTAAAGTAACTTCCTGAATTCTGAGTACTATTAAAAGCTACTGCTTGAAATACTGAATAAGCTATTAAAAATACCATTTAAAAGACCTGGATAATGAATAATGAATTGGGAAGGGGCTGCATCATCCTTAATATTTAAACATCAGGCATCATGTATTTTTGTGTTGAGTAGGTAGTTAGTACTTATTCATTAATAAAAACATTATGCTATCTTGCTTTCAAACAGTTTCTTTCTATTTCAATGGAAAGACAATACATAATATAGATTTTTAGAAATATCAATGCTAAAGGTCATAGAAAATTTGTTTATGCAAGAAAAGACCTCCATCATACAAAAAAAACACATGTTTTGCAATTTCAAATCCTTTTGTGCTGTTGTTTGTGCAAAATATAAGACAAATAGGTAGATAAATATTAGTTAAACATAAAAGATATATTATAGCTGTAAATCTTACCAATTTAGTGCTAAAAATTGCGAAAAAAGATAACTTGGTAAGTCGTGCATGCAAACGGTTTTCACAACATCAAATGTATCAAGTTTGTGCTAGAAATGACCTAAGTTCAATATGATGAGTTAGGTTCAATCTTGTATTGACAAAATACCATTTTTAACTCTAAAACAGGAGAATATGCGGATAGAGGAGAGTTAATCAGGTGGGAAATGTTCTGTTGTATGTAAAAAAAGGTTCTAACTCATTTTTGACCAAAAGTGTAGTTATGCATGGTTTTGCATGGACCCCTTCAATTTCTAGTGGTATTCGGGCTTTTACTGAAGCTAGCGTGTGTTATGTCTCTGTCAGTGAATCCTGTGTTTGCAGGTGCAACCATGGACGACGTTTACACCTTACATTCTAATCTATTCGCTAATTACAATAAGAATGTTCGACCGATTGTTGACCAAGATTCTGCGATAACCGCAAATGTTGTCATGTTCATGAAAACAATACAAAGTTTTGATGAAGTAAATGAGACATTTTCATTCGTCGCAATACATGTATTCTGGCCAGATGAAAAATTAAAGTGGAACTCATCTGACTACAACGGAACGACAACAATCACGGTCTCATCTGAAGAGAAAATCCGCACTTGTTCTTATAAATCTACTTATAAATGCCAATTCTGTTGTTGAGTATTGTTAACATTTTTGTTTTCCGTCTCTCTTCCGAGTCTGGGGAGCGGTTTGGATAGTGTATCACCACTTTGTTGGCTATAACCGTGTACATGACAATCGTAAGTGACATGCTACCTCAACATTTTGAACCAATTCCGTTAATTTCATACAAACTCTTTGTGGATTTACTTATTTGTGTAATGATTGTTCTTTGTACAATTCTGAATGTCAGTCTTTATCACAAAGATGAGCATTGTCCAGTGCCGAAATGGTTGCAATGTTTGTTCCGTAAGTTAACGTGTTATTCTCGTAGATTCACCAAGGTTCAGCCGCTCAAGAATAAACTGAACGAAAAAGAGCAAGCCCAAAGCAAGTGGCGATCTGATCCAATCCACGATTCAACACTTACGATCCACAAATCGAATTACGAATCTTTTGTTATCAAGTAACCAATCTAAAACTTAAAAACCGCAGCCCTGAAGACAGTTAAATTTGATTTCTTTTAGGAATAATGAAGTAAATCAATATAAATTGTTCTATGGCTTAAATTTACACATACTCTCTTCCAGTTAATTAATTTACCAGCATCGATATTTAAAGAACCGATTGGACATCTTGGCAAACAAAGTAGTCCATGATGTGACAATATTTATTCGGAGAAAAGGGATTTTTAAGAACAAAGAATACACTTTTAATTGATAAAAAAACCAGATCGCGAACCACGAATCTTAATAATCACGATTATTCATAATCGATTTTTCAATTTGATTCGTGATTACCCGAGTACTCGGATACTCGCCACAGTCAGAATTAATTACTGACCAACATGCTGCACAAATGCCAATAAATGTGTCCTATTAACAGGACCAAAGGCACAAATGGGTTTTAGACAGCAAAATTTGGAAATCACGTACATGCATACCACAACCCACCAAATACAATTATATATCTATACATCGATATATCTATACATCGATACACCCATTTTATGTATATTTGTTCAGTGATCATTTCTGATCAAAACAAATATGATGGCTTTATACATGTTACAACATTAATAAACTTTGAAAACTATACAAAAATATCTAATATAATTATTTTGTGCGATACAAAACGTTTTGGATACGTGTTTTCTTCCTGCCAAAGGCTAAGATATTAATGTTGACAAATTAATTATACGTAATGGTGTACCGAATGTCATTCGATAGTACCATTGTTTATTCATACTTCTGCCATTCTAAATAACAAGTTAATTATTGGAATTAAACTGCCGGATAATTTGTTTTTATTATTTTATACTGAGCTAAATCTGGACTCTTGACAAAGCGAAAGCAGCTTCACGACAGTATAATTTAGCATGGTGATCGAGCACCGTCTTTCTTACATCAAAATGATCCATTTGGCCAGGTTTTCCCTTTATCTGTCTCCCATCTCTTTTGGATGGTCCTGAAAGAATTATTATTATTATAACATACTTACATACACAAATGTACTTACTTCTTTCGTTAAAAATATCATTCAAAGGCGCTTTACAGTTTTACATATCATTAAAACAGATTACGTACGGTATACTAAAAGCATGTGTACATGACCATAGCTGTCGCATGGGCCGATAAACAACAGATAAACAAGTTCATGATGTTTTTGAAATAACATTTATAATGATAAAACAGTTGCATTATAAATGATATTATAGTAATATCCTTACTTGCATTACCTGACATACATGTACATTTTTGTAATCGATTTTATGAAGTGGTCTAAATATCAAAAGTTGTTCTTAAATGAGGTTTAACCTTAATTTTTTATCAACCCTCGTATACACTTTTTTCAAAGCATGATTATTGCCAACGTCAAATAATCTTAAATCTTAATACGATATTGATTTAATTAATAGGTTAGGCTATATTTACCCATTGTATTACTTATTTTTAAAAGTTAATCACTTCATCAGAAAAAAATAATTGAACTTAAAAAAGTGTTTACCCTGCATTGAATACTTCGATTTACATGAGGACTGTAAAAGTGTTAAATGTATTGTTTTTGATCACATGACGTCCATGTTTCAGGTATCCAATATACCGATATTATTAGTGTAGTGAATATGAAAAAAAAATCAAATTGATATTAACATCAGACTAAAGAGCTCATCCTGTGTCTGAAAAAAAAAATCAGAAACTTGTGCCGTTATTTTTTAATTCGTTCACGACAAGTTTCTGTAATTTTCAGCTAATGTCTACTAGTTGTGGTTTTGCATGTTTTCAATGCAACCATTTCATACTTAACCGTTGAGGGATGGTTTAACATAAAATTCGAGGAAAACTGTTTCGTTATTCTCCGCGATAAGTCTTCATGTCTGCCTAGTATTGATGATTACTAGTAATTATCAAAGGACATTCATTAGTGAGAAATCTTCATTGGGAAATGTAATTTAATCGGCATTCGTGAAAAATCGACATTCGTAATAGCCTAATTAATCGGCATTCGTGAGAAATTGATATTCGTAATAGGCTAATTAATCAGCATTCGTGAGACACAATTTATATAACGGATAAAAAACATGGATTTTCGAGAAGTATTGGGGCTTTTACTGAAGCTAACGAGTATTATGTCTCTGTCAGTGAATTCTGTGATGGCAGGTCCAACCATGGACGACGTTTACACCTTGCATTCAAATCTATTCGCCAATTACAACAAGAATGTTCGACCGATTGTTGACCAAGATTCTACGATAAACGCAACGGTTTTAATGTTCCTGAAGACAATACAAAGTTTTGATGAAGTAAATGAGAAATTTTCAATTGTTGGCGCATTGCGTGTAGCCTGGACGGACGAAAAATTAAAGTGGAGCTCATCTGACTATAACGGAACGTCAACTATCACGGTCTCACTTGATGATGTCTGGTCACCAGAGCTCATTTTATCAACTCCTTCAGACAGGGTTTCGACTATTGGGAGCTCATCAGACAGGGTCAGAATTGAGGAAACTGGCTCTGTGGAATGGATGCCCGCCGGGTTGATAGAAAGTACATGCTCAGTGAATATGCGAAAATTCCCATTTGATAGTCAATCTTGTTCGATTAAGTTTGTATCAGTTGGTTATGCAAGAACAGAAGTAATGCTGATCCCATTGATGTCGAAAGTCAGGCTGGACATATATACGCCCAATGCTTTATGGGATCTAACCGGTTCGGATATCACGACCGAAACTATGGGTTCAGGTGGTAAACCAGAGCTTAATTTCACCATTCATCTAAAGAGAAAATCTGCACTTGTTGTTATGAACATACTTATGCCAATTCTGTTGTTGAGTATTGTTAACGTTTTTGTTTTCCTTCTTTCTCCCGAGTCTGGAGAGCGGATTGGATACTGTATCACTACCTTGTTGGCTATTGCCGTGTACATGACAATCGTAAGTGACATGCTACCTCAAAATCCTGAACCTACTCCGTTAATTTCATACAAACTCTTTGTGGATTTACTTATTTGTGTATTGATTGTTCTTTGTACAATTCTGAATCTCAATCTTTATCACAAAGATGAGCATTGTCCAGTGCCAAAATGGTTGCAATGTTTGTTCCGTATGTTGACGTGTTATTCTTGTAGAGTCACTAAGGTACAGCCGCTCAAGAATAAACTGAACGAAAAAGAGCAAGCCCAAAGCAAGGATGTATGCAACATTGAGGATGAGATTCGTTTAAAAGATATGCATGATATCAAATCTGATGGTTCGCCGATCACATGGAAGAACATCAGTTACATGTGTGACTGGATAGCTTTATCCATGTTCATTTTTATGAATGTTATCAACTCTGTTGTGTACATCATGAATACTAATACCTCTATGCTGTGAGTGATTCCTGCAAAATAATGTATGATTTCATTTTAGTATATTGAATGGTTTTATGTCAACGCCTACAGTCGGATAGATACAGATTAACTGGACTAATACCATATACATATTTTAAGACAGAGTCGTTCCCAGTATTCTGATGCTAGTTGTATGGGATCGCTTGAATACAACACCATTTTATAATCAATTTCTTTGGACATAATAATTGTTTTTTATTGTATTTCACTTCGATCGCATTGTTTCACGGGCAATATATATATATTGTGTATACATGTATATACATTGTTGTCCCTGATACTAGTGGTTAATATTATGCTTGTCCATTAGCTGAACAAATATTTCTGTCTCATTATTTGATTTTTTTAGATTATCTGAAACTCCTATAGATATGTAACGTATTTTTAAACGTTCAACCCCTGACCGTTTGTGTACATTCGTAATGGCAATGGTATACACCGCTGACTTATGTATTGTTTTTTTAATGTTTATATAAATATTTAATATTGAAGAGTTATGTCGTGTATGTTCAACTTCCAATAGCGACATACAACATAAAAGCATGTTCCTTTTCGTAATACTTAATCGTCATTTTCTTAATTTTGTGTGGCTTTTATTGTGTCAGGATTAACGTCGCGCCAATAAATCGATTCTTGTTGACTCTGTCTTTGCAATCTCTACCCAAAGTTGTCGTTTCCGCTACGCTCACACTAACCTCTGTCAACGTCTAAAAAGTAGTCCGGCTTCACAATGACATACACGTGATTTCAAATGGTGACAACACCTCGAAATAAAACTAAAATAGGTAGTTTTGTTTATATGAAAGTATATCGCATACTTAAACTAATTGATAGGAAACAGTATGAATTATTTAATTACGACATCTAATAAGTATGTATAAAGTATTCACAAAAGAATGTCATTGATCCAAGTGTAGTTGGCCAAGAATCTTGGCATTGAGACGCTGACAGAGGTGTGTCTGGATTGGAAAGGAACGACAACTCTGGGTAGAGATTGCTGTCTATGATGCACTGCAACATGTTCGCACCAACAACCATGCAGGCCGTCATATTTGTCAGTTTTACATCCATGAAATTCTAATTACGTGGTTTGAATGTCGGCTTACCAGGTACAGTCGTTCTAGTCCTGATTAGACGCCATCGAGGTGTACCAAATGCAACAGCTAGTATCGCGTTGTGTGTTGCAATATAACCTGCACGGCTGAACAAATACGTTGCGATATACCCTTGTAAGATTACCACTAACCTTAAAAGCATTGTCATCATTATTTATGCACAGAAATATTATTTTCACGAAACACGCAGAACTTTTCACGAATTAGTAATCATGGCGGATTTTTCATTTCTGTTGATTTCCATTGCCATTTCATACCACCGAAACATACCCTATCATAAAGAGAGTTAAATTCCGCGGAGATTACCTGTAAATCATTTCGTGGAGAACAATTTGACAAGCTAAACTTCACAGAACACTACCTGATGTGGATATTAAAAGGCAATGCAGATATGCAAGCTACAGTGGTCGCTACGCGGAATTTGACTAGCGATATGATAGGGCATGTTTCGGTGGTAAGAAATGGTAATAAAAATCAACAGAAATAGAAAAGTGTAACTTACCGAGAGCTGACATCCGCCATTTTCCGTGCAGTATAGCGTAATATAAAGTCACGTACGTGATTCGCTGATTCCCCGCCGTGGTAATTCTCAGCACGTTAGTATACGTAGAATTTTCTATCATATAATATCGATGTAGAATATACATAAATATGTATGTTCATTACAAGTATGTATATGTATCGCTGCAATATACCACCCGCGGACTATCGTCTTCCTATGCGACGCGATAACTTTTAGACCAGTATCTTAATTGTGAACAGACCATTGTAAAGGAGACTACCTTTGGAAATTTAACAAAATACAGTATAACCTCGTTATCTCGAGGAGTTATTGGACCAGACTTTTTGCTCGAGATAAACCTGGTGCTCGTAAAAAACGGGTTTTGTTCATTGAATGAAAAATAGACTATGTATCATGCGCGTTAATGGGCGTATTTACAGTAATAATACGAAATGCTTACGTAAACTTTACACCACGAAGTGTAAGATGAAAATATATGTTCGTTGAATGTATAGAATATTCATTGATCGTTTGAATAAAGTTTTTTAGCCATACATATGTTTGAGTGTTTTCAATTGTGCAATTCCATGTCCGAAAAACGTGTCTTTGACATAGGGTGAAACGTAATAGTGACACAACGTGAAAGTTACTTAATATGTCAATGTCACATACGTCTAAAATTAAAAGAGAATGAGCCTTTCACTGGATTACTCAAAATGTGTTTTTTGCGCTTTTTTCTCTTTATGCATATCAGTAAGTAACATAACATAACATAACATAATGTTTATTCAGCGTTAAATATTCACATATTTATAGCCTAACAAACAAACAATAGTGAAAAAAACACAAATTCAAACAACTCTAGAACTTTTTCTGAAGAACAAATTGGCTTGCATATATGTATATTTTTGTATGCATATATTTCAAGGCTTATACATGGATATCATTGATATTAAAAGTATTTTCTTATTGTACTTGTGATCTCAATCTAAAAGCATGGTAGACAAATTTTCCTAAGTTATTTATTGTGCGTTCGGACTTACAGCTTAATAAAGATATAAATTTATTCAATGTCGGCCATCTACAATATTATGGAGCAAAATACTTCAGTCTAAGATCTCTGTATTTAGGACAAGCTAATACAAAGTGGTATTCATTTTCTACCACATCCATCGAACAGGCTAAACATTTTCTATTCTGTCTATCAACATTGGTATACCTGCCTGTTTCTATAGCAAGGTCGTGTGCAGACATTCTTAACTTACTTAGAGAAATTCTATATTTGTTTTCAACTATTGAATTGAGATATGTTTCAATGTTAAAATCATGTTTAAATAAACAATAAGAAGAAAGTTTCGTTGAATTATTGATTCTTGCATACCATGATTGTTTGTACATATCAGTAATTCGTTGTTTAATAGGTGTACATGTAAACTGATTATTCCACACGTCAGTCATACCAATATTGTTTAATAATGTTTTAATATTAAAAGCCCAGTTCGTATTGTCATATGTGATATTCATATCAGCATCCATTGCTAACATTTTATAAACACTCTTCAATATGGGATTGGTGGTTGTCAAGAGTTTTAGCCAGTAACTAATTAAAATGAACTGCCTTACAACTTTCATTGAAAATCGCCCTGTTTCACCATATAAACAATCTAATTGTGGACTTTTTGACATGAATAATCTTTCTCAGGAACTTACAATGTATGAGTTCTATATGTTTAGAGTCATGAAAGCCCCATACCGCAGCATTATAGTTTAAGATAGACCCTACTAAACTATCAAATAGTCTACATTTATCATGTGAGGACATATTTAGTTGGTTAAAAACAATGAACAAGTTATGTAGAGCATAAGAAGAGTGCTGTGCTATCCGCTTTTGTGTTCTATACCACGAACCATTTTTGAACAGGTGGGTTCCTAAATATTTGAATGTTTTTACTTGTTCAAGTTCCGTTTCACAAAATACAAAATTGTGGGTAGTGCCTCTACCTTTCTCAAAAATCATTGTTTTTGTTTTGAGTGTATTGATTTTTATACCCCACATATAACAATATATTTCAACATCATCTAACATTGATTGAAGTGATTGTGATGTTAAGGCAAACAACACAGAGTCGTCTGCAAATAACAACATAAAAACTTGCATCTCATCAATTGAAAAAATTCCTTCCATATTCGTATTTATACTAGATAGCATGTCATTCACGAAAAAACAGGAAAAGCAAACTTGAACTTGGGTCTCCTTGCTTTACCCCAATATTTGAAGAAAAAAAATTCGATGTGCTGTTTTTGTATCGAATACAAGACCTAACTGAGTTATACATTGCCTGAAGAGCTCTAACAATTTTAGAGCTTACATGTTGTGATATCAGTTTTTGCCATAAGTAAGTTCTATTTATTTTATCAAAGCACTTTTCGTAGTCCAAAAATGCACAATGTAGCTTCCTTTTACTAACAAGCGTTTTTTGATATAATAGCATGTAATAAAAATATACAGCCTGTTGTAGACTTTCCTTTTTGGAAACCGAACTGATTATGTATTATAGACTCATGTAAGTGAATCATAGATTTATCTGCATATGTATTGTTGTTTAGTTTCTGCTTTTCAATCTTGTAATTAAGTGCTCAAAAATTAAGATCTCGTAAATTTCAAATTATCACAATAAATCAACTTCTAAAACTTTGATATTAAAAACTGGACTGCAAACTTGCAACAAACAAATCAAGCTTCGTTGTCATTTTAAGTCACGAGTACATTGTCCAATTTTAACGAGTTGTGAAAAACAAAGTACTCGATTAAAATTTGTTCTTTTATTTACCAATTTAAACAACGTGTAGAAAAACGGTGCTCGCTGGTCTACATGCAGGTGCAATGTGTACACTACGGTAGCGCTATGCTGTGCACTGACCTGTGTTATTCTGCTCGGGGCATTATGGGTATTTGCAGGAACTAATTACAAAATGGAAATTATAAACAATAACGGATAACGTGACGTCACCGTATGGTACACATTGGCGCAAAGCGTACTTCAACATTGCGTTTCATCGAATAATTAGTGTTATTGACGAAAGCACAAGAACAGAAATGGTACAACGTATTCATTTTACATAACTAAACAAATTTTGTTAAGAACATACAACCGATATGGTTGTTTTGACATTTTTAATCCTTCCGCGGAACTATACTTTTAGCGTATGTATAACTATCTACATGTGGATAGTAATCAGTTTTATGTATAGAGGTTAGACAAACGTAGTGACGTCACGCTATGTATAGAACGCCTGCAGGTGTGAACGATATCCAATGTGACACTCCTCGAGATAATTATGGTAATTTACGCTTAAAATTAAGTCAAGGGACTGTGATATGTGCTCGAGATTTCGAGATAACGATGCTCGTAATAAACATTGAAATTTATATACAAGAAAGAACACAAAGTGTCGGGACTTCAAGATCTCCTCGAGATAAGTCTAGTGCTCGTAATATTGATGCTCGTAATAAGGAAGTTTTACTGTGGTCCCATATAGGCGCTAAGACAGAAATAAATATATATAGATAATGTCAGTATACGTAATGGTGCGCCGGAGGCCATTAGATAGTACCATGATTGTTTATTCATACTTTGGTCAACCAAGACTGACCCATTGTACATGTAAAGTTATTCATTAAAATATAACTGCTGGATGAACATTTAAAGTTTCTCATTCCATACTGAGCTGAATCTGAACTCCTAACAAAGCGAAAGCAGCTTCATTAAAGGATAAGCGTGTATGTTGGCCCAAATTACCATGATTTATCACGTCCGATATAATCATTCTGTGTTACGATGATTAATTAGTCCTCGTGGAACAATATTTGAAACATACATACAGTAATAGATACGGACCTCGGGTTTACAAGTTCAATCCCTGGGCGTTGCACAAGTTTCCTATGACGATTTAGGGAAGACATCGCGGCTGAGCATTCATGTGGATGATAATGTTGATACTTGTAAATAATCCAGGTGCACTTGTTAACTTTACTGCTCGTAAACACGTGTGACTGATTGTTTGACGTTTCTTTTTGGTAGGCCTACATTAATTCAACCAAATTTATGTCAGCGCATAAGGTTTATTGTATAAATGGCGACTGCGTCATGAAGCTAAATACTATAATATAACCTATATCCTCAGACGCATCACTATCCAATTTGGATTTTTATTCATATGCGGCAGTGAATATAGTGATGCTGGTTTTTATTTATTCTGATATATATATGTATATATGCATTACACAGCTGCATCTTTTGAACTAAACTCCTTTGAGAATGGAGTTAAGATTTGAACTCGGCGAAGGTTTGATATTGAAGTGAGCTTATTAACAAATTTATATGTAGAGGAAATATCGAAATCTGGTAGTTCTTGTAGTCTATCTTATAAATGGTCTGGATATTAAAGTAGTGTAAAGTCAATTTAAACTAGAGCTGCAAAGAGGTGACTAATAACCCCGCCGCCGCTTTGATACTAAGAATGCAACAGTACACTATACGGCTAAGTTCAAGGGGACATAACTCTGCAATGAGTGAATCGCTGTGCATGCAAATTGTGTCTTGCTCATCTACACTTCATGGTGATAACATAGCTCAAGTTTCATTGCAATCGCTTAAAGAATGTGGAAGTAGTTCGATCTACAAACATTATGCGGACGGACCGACCGACCAACCAACCGACCGACCGACAGAGTGACTGCAATATACCCCTTCTCAAACTTCGTTTGCGGGGTATAACAACCCTCTCATATACTCTTTCCGAAGCATGATTTATACTGCCCACGACAAATGATCTTTAGGCCGGACCATATTGATGCATTGTTAACTTACTTATAAACAAACATAACCTCATCAAAAGAATTTAAATGAACTAAAAGGTGTTTATATTTCATTGGTTGACTATTTCGATTGAGAAGAAGCCTACAATCAAAGCACATTATGATCAATGACGTGACGTCAATGTTTGAAGTATCCAATACACCGCCCTTGTCTAATTTCGTGGATATGAAAATAAGTCAATTATTAAATGAAGTATGACTTGTACTTGGAACTGAAGTGTTGATCCTGCGTCTGAACAAAATCGTAAACTTGTGCCATTATTTTTTAATACGTTCATGGAGCATTTTGTAAAGTCTGGGTACCAGAGCTCATTTTATCAAGTCCTGCAGACAAGGTTTCAACTATTGGGAGCCCGTCAGACAGGGTCAGAATTCAGGATACCGGCTCTGTGGAATGGATGCCCGCTGGGTTGATAGAGAGTACATGCTCTGTGAATATGCGTAACTACCCTTTTGATAGTCAATATTGTTCTGTAACGTTTGCGTCAGTTGGGTATACAAAAAACAGAAGTACTGCTGATCCCGTCGGTGTTGAAAATCCCACTTGACGTCTATTCGCCCAATGCTTTATGGGATCTAACCGGTTCTGACATCACGACCAAAGCTTTGGGTTCAGAAGGCAAATCAGAGCTGATTTTCACCATTCATCTAAAGAGAAAATCTGCACTTGTTGTTATGAACATACTTATGCCGATTCTGTTGCTGAGTATTGTGAACGTTTTTGTTTTCCTTCTGTCTCCCGAGTCTGGAGAGCGGATTGGATTCTGCATCACTACCTTGTTGGCTATAGCCGTGTACATGGCAATCGTTAGTGACATGCTTCCTCAAAATCCTGAACCAATTCCGTTAATTTCATACAAACTCTTTGTTGATTTACTTATTTGTGTATTGATTGTTCTTTGTACAATTCTGAATGTTAGTCTCTATCACAGAGATGAGCATTGTCCAGTGCCAAACTGGTTGCAAAGTTTGTTCGGTAAGTTATCATGTTACTCTCGCAGATTTAGTAAGGTTCAACCGATAAAGAATGAATACAACGACAAAGAGCCACCACGAAGTAAGGATGTGTCCCACACAGAAGAAAAGACTGGTTTAAATGACATGCATGAAATCATATCTGATAGTGTGCCGATCACATGGAAGAAAATCAGTTACATGTGTGACTGGATAGCTTTATTTACGTTCATACTTATGAATATTATCAATTTTTCTGTGTTCATGATTATTGTTAAAACATCTGAGGCGTGAATGATTCTTTGACAACGTTATGACTTTTTGATGCATTAAATTAAACTTATCTTACAGCTTACAATAACCTCTATCACAAGACACATCTCAACCCATTTTGGACTTTTTCATACGTGGTCCAAGTGATAAGTCGGGGGAAAATGCTGCTGCATTTCATTTATTCTGAGACTAAACAAAGATGGACTAATTAAAAATCTTATTAAGTTTATATTTAGCTTTATAATTTATCATGTAGTTATTGTTACATTTTCAGAACATTTTTCATTTGTGTCAAATGTGAATTGAGTTGCATGGCGTCGCATCACGTCTTCATCGCGCAGTTCTGAGGTTAAAATAGTTCCTTTCTCTTCACTATAAGCGCAATGATACACATTAATGTGGGTAGTAGTCGTAGATCTACGTGACTCAGGTGTTAACATTGCCTACAAACGGATAATTCCGGAATTACTGGACTTGAAACAATCCTACGTTTATATTCAATATGGAGTCGTTCTCAGTAGTATCGGGTCACGTGAATAAAACACCATTTTTAAAATCGTTTTTTTATGTATCAGTCAGTTCAGCCCTGTTATATAGATACATAACGAAACGCATTTCAGTGTGTTTTTACGGTTGTATTGCTCCACAGTCCATACATGACTATGGAACGCATCCATTGACTTAATAATTCATAGAATATATCAATAAGAAATTTAATTAGGGATGCTGATATAAATTGGTTAAAATTGTTCTGTATAGTTATAAGTAATTAAAGAGTATGAGATAAATCACATTTACATTGTATTATTGTACATAGTTAAAAGGAACTCTTTTAAAAGGTATATCAGGATAATACATTGCCCGGTGCCCTTTATATAATTAATAATGTTTTTTTTTTCAGATCTGACAGTACAAACAGGGTCTTCGCTGACTTATATATCGCGTGTGTGTATTGTTCTTTTACGTATATAATTCAGCTGGTTTCTTTCACTAAGTAAATTGTAATCCATAATAGTTATACGTTTGAATAGTGCCAAATGCAGCGATCGTCAAGTGAAAATATCAATTCATCATTTGCAAATTGACTCATTTTTATATGGTAACATTAATGCATTAGGTAGTTAACTATAACAATTTGTAGTTCATTGGTAGACCAATTCGTTCTGCAGTAACATCGATTTGTTCTGAGAATCGCACATGACAAATTACTTTTACACACAAAGAATCAGTTTTACAATAGAACGAAGTGGTCTAACCACTTAACAAATTGTATTTGTACCTGACGAATTGACAGAACGAACTACAAATTGACTAATCAAACTGTTTTAACCCCACAACGAATTGATCTTGCGACATATCAAACTAATATTTGCTGATGAATATCACAATGTTCATGACTTATTAGTAATCACCTTGTCAACACAAATATTTCATATTGTGCGATATAAGTCAGTACTAATGGAGACGCTCCAAACATTTGAGTATAATGGTGTCCATTAGCTGAACAAATATTTAATGTATTATTATTTCAATGTTTGAGACTGGATGATAGCGCAATAAATCCCATTATGATTTTTGATACGCACTGCCATTGATTGTTGGTGTACCTAATAGTAAGCAAAAATTAAGGAATTATCACCGCTAAAACGAAAAAGTGTTTCACAATGTCTAATTATTATCCGGCCCACCCTAATCGTTATATTAGGCCCCGAAGAACGGTACGTCCACCCTTTCACTTTGTACATCACCAGAGCACAATGTGCTTAAGGTGAGCTTTTGTGATCACTGAGCGACCGTCGTTCGTCGTGAAGTGGCGTCCATATTTAGGGTGTTATTTACTTAAAACAACATCACCTCCTACATCGTTGTGCCGATTGCAACTAAACTTTGCTGGAATGATCCTTGGGTAGTCCCCTTTCCACGGTACATGTTGCGTAACTCGTGTGGGTCAATAAGACAAAGATTGCAAGCAGTCGTCGCAGGACACGGAGGCCATACTCGATACTGACATATTGGACAGGGCAATGTTTTTGTATCACCATTCTAAACATCAAAATGGCGATAAAAACAAATGAAATCTTGTATACATGTTTGCAAATCTCTATATTGGTATTTGACAAGTTGTAACTGTTACTACCATACCGTAGTAAATATGCATACATAAATACAGGTGTAGCGTTTCTTTTTGACGTCAGTGTATAAACTGCAAATTCTGCAAAGGATACGACAAGTGATACTATTTTCAACCCCGATGAAAGAGGTGTCACGTAACTATAAGTAGAAAATGTAATACATAGCTGTAGGAGCTTGCGATACTGCATCTTGTAAAATAAACAAGTAACAAAATAAAATCGTTGGGATAGATACATATAATTATTTACAAAGGTACATATGACTTCTTGTACAATAATTAAAGCGCTGGGAGGACTGTTGCATTGCAGTAAAAAATCGTTTGAGCGACTTAAGAATGGTAATGAACACCTGTCCGCCTTTGTCTATAAGAATGATTTTCATATATTTTCGTCGAAATCAATTCTAAGCTAGTTTAGTTTACAGTTTCGTTTATTTCCAAAAAAAGAGGTACATGCAAAACCATACCTGACTTCACTTTTTGGTCAAGTTTTGCATAAAACAGACCATTTCCCACCTGATTAACTCCCTCTAGCCATGTATTCTCCTGTTTCAGAGTTAAAAATGGTATTTTGTAAATGCAAGATTGGTCTAACTCATCATTGGACTTGGGACATTTCTTGCACAAACTTGACACAACTGATGTTATGAAAACCGTTTGCGTGCGTGCCTTACCAATTTGTGTTTTTTTCTCCCAATTTTTAGCGATAAATTGGTGATAAATCCAGCTATTATGTATTTATTATGTTTAACTTGCATTTCATTTATTGCTTCGACTAGTTTCGACTACACAATAGTCTTCATCAGGGATCAAAAGTATGAGATGTATATTGCATGATTCTGTTGATTTTGAAAGCATGGGAAATATTTTGGCAATTTAGACTGCAAAACTAGCAAGTATAATAATTAGAAATTCCCCGCACAAAAGTTTTATGCATAAACTGTTGAGGTAACCAACTTTACTACTTAATGGAAATTATTTCATTCAGTTAAGTAGTTCTGGAACACTGTATTTTTTCTGAGAGTAGTGAGATAAAATCATGGCACAAGGTCAGAAATTCAGTATACAGATTAACAAATGGTTCATATAGTTTACATATTAACAGTCTAAACATCAAAGCTCTGAACGCATTTGTGTACGGGTATAGCGCTATTTTATTAATCTGTCAAAGATGAATAATTACACGGTCATAGGATGAACGTGATTATTTTTAGCTTAGTACCCCAGTCGATAAGTTTTCGTTTATTTTACCGTTTGGGCATGTTCCATTCAGTATGTTTGTATAGTATTATGTAGCACATCTATAAATACATGATTACTTTCAATAACCGTTATGTTGAAAATTATTGTATAGATTACGAAAGTTACACACCTACCTCTTTGTTTGTGATAGGTCCATATCCTTTAGAAAGACCTGTATTGTCAAAAGAATTTCGTGCGCGGGTCTGTTTTATGCACGTGACCATGTCTATAATCGAAAGAAGCTAGACCTGCCCACGTGCACAATTATTTATATAAACGCTTTAAGAATTGATTGCTTGTATAAACAATATGTATGCTCCATGATTATACAAGCATGAATAATCAAAAATTGGACAGTCGAGTATACTCTAATTAATGATGGACAAAATACCTTAAATGTGTCATATGCATATAACGAACCAAACAGCTATATAGTTAGATCAATTACTTTTTAATCATACCGCAACGACACATACAAAGCTGACGAAAGCGCAATGCATTTCCTTCTTTGTTAGATTTGACGATATGAGTGTCGGTTCTAATAAAAGAAAAATGTTTGAGAACATGTGGAACTTCCGCTTCCAGTTGAAACAATAGCAATATCAGACAATAATCTGAAACTTGACGTGGGGTACAGGTTTCCAGTGATTTTTTTCACTACAGGGTTTTGATCTCTGGTTTTTCCTGGGCCATTCAGTTTGCACACTAGAATTTTGGAATGATTTGGCAGTCAATTTATGTTTTTGTAATTATGAATGAATGTTATGCTTATTACATTTTTATCATTTTAAATCAATCTTATGTAAGTTATGTTTTTGTTATTGTAAATAAATTTGATATAATTGTAAATAAATGTCATTTTGTTATTGTAAATGTAAATCAATGTAAATTACGTTTTTTGTTATTTTAAATAAATGTTATGTAAATTATGTTTTTGTTATTGTAAATAAATGTTATGTAAATTATGTTTTTTGGTTTGTATTATCTTGACATTAAATTGTCCGAACAGTTTTGATAAGTTACCACCTATATTTTTTCATTATTATTACTTATCTCTGGAAGGTTAATTTTAGTTCCTTTTTTCGCAGATATCCAAATAAAGATAGAAACCAGTCCTTGAGTTTGAAAAAAAGCAGAATTTTAATTAAGTATCAGCAAATATTTAGTTTAATATAAATGATAATCACAAATTCACTTATGACAAGTTATAATACTGAAAAATACTGGTGGTAACTAAGCAATTTTGTTAAGTGTATCAAGTGATACACAATACAATCCTGTGAACTCAATGGCAACAAGCAAACATTCAAACAAAGAAATTTAACCGCATTAAAATTTAGCTGTCACAAAGTCATGGCTAATATATAACTTATTAGTAGCAGAATAAATATAATAAAGCGTACATTAATGGTTATTTTATTATAAAACGTGTTTAGCTTTGTGGTAGTTACGCAGCAACTAACGTTAAATAATACAAGTATAGGCCAAGTCCTTCATGGTATCACTTTCTTTCATTGTTTTAATCGATGAACCACTGATGTAAAACGGATGACGATCTTGCCTGCGGGCGTAATGCTAGTCTTGCTTAATGAACCGTGATTCCACTGATTTCAGTGCTATCTAGGTATACCTAGGGTCCTTGTCTAAGGGACATAATCGAAATTTGATCCCAAGCTTCCCTTCGACCAAAAATCAAGGGAGGCTACTTTGTAAATTAGGCCTTGAAAGTTGGCAATGTTCATTAAAGTATAAGCATACAAGGTGGTTGCGCACAGTGTCTCAATTTTTACATCATTATAGGAACCATTTGTTACCACGTCCGATAAAATCAAGCAGTGCTGTGTTAATTAGACCACAATAAGCGAGCAAATTTTGAAAATATCGCCCGCCCGGTTAGCTTAGAGTTAGATCTACTGATCAAGGGGTTGAGAGTATGAACCCCGGACAAAGCTCACACTGTCCGTGACAAAGACTGAAGATATCATATCCTTTGTTAAACTGTTCTCCACCTCTGAAGTATGTGAGGTAGCTTAATTAGTAGTCATTGCGATTATTGAAATGTTGCGTTTTTGTACTATTCATATGATGGAAGCGTTTACTATGTATAATATATTTTTGATAAGAGTACATATAGACTAATACATGTACTTACATGTTTACAAACGAATTATAAGATTATTTATCATGAATAAACATTGCAGTGAACAAGATTCTATTTGTCAACAGTGTTAAATTTATGGTTTTCTTTCTCACAACACATAATAGTTTTTTCATGTAAACGGCTAAAGGCAACTGTATTGCTGATAGCCACAAAACTTGAAAGCAACTGTGTTGTTGGCGTCGAATGCCGAAAGCAATGACCGCGGTCAAAGGGGAACAATCCAATTATGGTTTTATACCCCATGATGTCAACAACAACAAAAAAATCTCAAAATGGAGCGGACATATTTTAGGAATCTTTATCATTTATAATAGTTTCTATGATAGAAAATGATTTAGCGAGAGATTTAAAAAAAAACAATGAATATTCTTTTATTTAAATTTGCATTGAAGTCTATGGGAGTGGCCCATTTTTTAAAGATGGAGGAGAAAAGGAGGTACATTCTAATGAAAACTCACGGTAAAAATATGCAAAAAAAACTGACATCAATCTAATTTGATAAAGAAAAATATAAGTCACCGTGCAATATCTTCAAAAATTAGCAATTTTCAACAAGGGCAACAACTCTTACAAATTTTTCAAAATGTGTTATAAAAAATTAAAGTATCAATTTAAATATTAAACAAATGACGATAATTAGGCAACACTTTAAATCATCAACATTTTAGTAGCTCTGAGCGGGAATGTCAAAAATGTACTATCTTATAACCACACTTCTTGGTAAACTGGTTCCCATTGACTCTAGTGTACATGGTACGGGAACCAGTTTAAACGTCTTGGATTCTTGCAGGATAGTACTGGTTCAGGGAAGCTGGCTAGGAATTAACTGCCCTCCAAGTTAATAATTAAGTTGAAATAAAGTTGAAAAATGGCGATAATTCCGATGAAATAAATAAGTTGAAGATATCTTTAGAATGTAGATGATATTCACCTACATACATTTCAGCCATTACTAAATGAATAAGGCTATATTTGTTTTGTTGTCGGTTTGAGGTTCTTCTTTGTATTTGGCACCTAGCTCTTTGCAAGTACTTTTTTTGTCACGCGCAGATTTTTTAGAACGGTTCAGCATGGATTTTATCCTATTCAGATTCGGAACGGAACCAGTTTTTTGCTTTACAACATGGCGGCGTCCATGGCTACTGGAGTATGAGTCGCGACTGAAGTGAGTGTTTCCTTACTGTTTATCAGGTATGTGCTTTAATGATAAATTAAACTAACGAAGTATACGTCTGGATATTGTTTGCAGTGAAAATATGCACTATTTACATTATATGACGTAAAAAGCTTATGTCCTAAATATTGACCCCAAATTGATGAGAGCAGCAAGGCATATTATAAGTTATTAACAGAAAACTGCCCCGTGACATTTATGTTATTAATTCAATTACTGTATTCTTGCATATATTTATGTGTTATTGTCATGTATTTTGTGGCGAAGCCCTTTTTTACAAATAAAATATTTTTTGTTGGTACTGCCAATTAAGGACTTATATATATACATGTATGTATTTAAGTCCTTGGTACTGCATATTTAATTATAAATATCTGTAATTTGATATTTTCGTCATACAAATACAAATTTTATTTAGAGTCGGTAAAGTCATAACATGTAAATAACATTAGTAAAATTAAGTTTGTTTGCCCTTTACTGACCGACCCGAAAAAATCATGCCGAATCAAAAAAAATTATTTCAAAATCTGGGAGAACTTTATTTTTATACTTGGGAAAATATACATGTACTCAGTGCTTTCGATAAAATGCTTTCGATAAACATTTAAAGTAGGTAAAGGGCAAACAAATATATTCTTAATTTAGGCCTGATTACTGTACGTTCTAGAGCAAAAAGGACAAATATAATATTAATGCAATTAAGCCCCTTAACAAAATCAAAGACCTATACTACCCGCCCCGGGGTCACTTGATTTTACATAGGCTCCTTTATAAAGGAAAAAAAGAAAAAATTCATCTCTAAGGGTCTTTTTTTCTGGTGAGTAAAGGAACATATTGTTTGTGTCTTTTTTGTTGTTGTTTGTTTCTGGTAATCAGACTGAACCTGGACTTTTATTAGGACCTATGTGCCAGTAGGTGGTATATCAGACTTGTTTTAAATTTCCACATACATGTATGCATATGCCTAATTTTAATGTGCATGTAACCAGAATTTTTTTTATATCTAATTATGAATATTTCGAGGGTTCAACGCAACAGTGTCGTAACTCATATTGAAATAAGAACAAGTTACGACTGTGTTGCGCTGAGCCCTCGATTTGAGTCTGAAGTGGACTTGTACATATTTTCATTGCAGAGCTACATGTAGAAGAACATCAGTCTATGAAAAAAAAGTTTAGTTTGGTCACAAAACTCAAACACCTAGTTAGATTTTTTTATTTCAGTAGGTTAAAAAAGATATAAAACCAAATGATGTGGATTTCAATTAGTAACATATCATGGGAATCTAAGACAGGAGTACTGAAGGTTAAAAAGTGGAACACTGTCTGTCCTTGGTTAAATACTTGAAGTTTAAAAACTAGAACACGATAAATTTAGTAATAAGTTTGTAATTATAATTTTACCATTAAATTGCTATATTAAATCAGAGTGATAAATTAGTTCAAATTATATAAAACGATGATAATAATTTCAATAAGGCAAAACAAAAATGTTTGTTTCTGGTTACCCGACCGATCCTAATTTGTCCCAGCGACCCTAGAATATTTATTTGGTCTAGTTACGATACCTCTGCCTGAATTCTCATTTTAAACTTTCTACACAATTTCAAGAAGACTTTCCAAAAAGCCCAGACCACCCTATCCTTTATCTTATGAGTATGTAATCAGAAACAAACAATTTTTAAGGCCTAAGTAACTTTATAGCTTAATTAACAAAAAAAATTTAAAACATATTTTTTCTAACATTTTCTGACTAACATAGCACAGATAAATTTCACACTCAAATAAAGAACATTTCTATATTCCAATGAGGTCAAACCCCTCGCAGGGACTCAGACATTTCAACAAGAGATTCTTTTTATACAAATTTACCTATCTCAAGAGCTCAGTCATTATCATTGTTGTATGTAAACACAGCATTTTAAATCCTTAATAATTATATATTCCATTGCTACAACTTTGAATCATCAGAAAAAGGGTTTACCAGATATGAAAGATCTTGTTAAGTCTTACTTTGACTTTTCTTTAGTTAAGGCCTTACAGAATTGTTTGTTACTGGTTACATGCTAATTATAAATAGGGTGGGTGGTTTGCGATGCTTCTGTTGTTTTTGAAAAGCAGAGCTAGCAGAGCTTTTCCTTGGTGATCATGGAGCATCTATTTGCCCCATCCCACTGCTGATAGCTAAGTCAGAAAATCGCTCAACCTCGGATCCATACATGGGAATGAAAACATACACCCTTGGACACTTCTTATTTTTGGCTCTTGTGAGCAGGCAGAAAGGTGAAAAAATGAGGAAGTCGATGTATAGCTTTCCTCAGGCCAAATAAAAAGTCTTGGATCGTGTGTAAACATTTGGGTAAGTCGAGGTAACTAGAAATGAACAATTTTCTTTTATGCCTTTAGAAATTAAATTCATTGAAGTTATTCAATTCAATTTTAAAGTAATCAGTTTGTCTAATGTGTTTAATATTAATTTAGATTTGTACAAAATATAGTGAGTGATCATGTAGAATGTTTTACTCTTACTTGTTTATATACAAAACATTAAATTAATGGTGTTATCATGATACGCTTCACAAAGCATAACTCTGCAGCTATTATAAGCCTATAACAGTATAAGATATCATTTATGAATACATTAATTAATTTTTGAAATGTGATGCATCTCCTAGATGTGTTTTGTTGTTGAAAATGTTTTTGTGTTAGTGTGACATTTTAGATTTTAGTGAGGTAGGACCAGACATAATGACACACGGGACCATCTCAAAACATTTTCTCTCTTTTATACCATAAGCATAGTTTGTCAACCTTGGATTTAATAGTGTACAATAAAATAGTGGTTAAATAATAGTGGTATGATATTCAAGTATCTATTTCATTTGAGCTTAAAACCTACATAAAATGTGTGTGACTTTATAGTTTGTTGTGATATAAGGTAAGAGTCAGATGTAGCAAAATATCATGAATTTAAAATTAATCTATTGATTAAGATTTGACGGTGATCTCATATAGCCTAGCAGTCTGCTGTAACTTCCTGGAAAGTTTGTCTGACTGTAGAATTTTATAAGGTAAGACTGAAATTTAGCAAGATTTAATGAGTTTGAAATTATTGTTGGGTTATTACTGAAGATTCATTTGTGATCTCGCAAACTCTGTAACACAGGGAAACCAAGTCTGAGGTTATTTAACTTGAGATAGCTCATGATGCACAAATCTTGATTCATAAATGTCCTCAACAGTTTTACTATTGTTAGTCCAATTAACTTATATGTTTGCTGAATGAAAAACTTGGCAACTTGATAAATGGACATGTATATAGAATACTGGGCTATGGCCTTAAAAAGATGTTTGTTTTTGGTAAATTTACTCAGACAATTGCCAGTGGGTAGGTGGGTAGGCAGAAAAAACATTTTTTTACAATTTATTTTTTATATTGAACCAAAAATACATATTAGAATGCTTTTTTTTTACCCATGACCAGAAAAAAGTTGGGTACAGGGTAGGGACGTTTCTGGTGAGTAGGTACATGTAGCATTACCACAAACATAATATTTCTTAAGGTTGTTTGTATTATTTTCATTATTTTATCAAAATTAGGTTAAACTATTGAAAACACAAAACTGAGATTAGAGAATAATTCTTAGTTTTATCACCTAAAACCTGGTATGCAGCCTTAAAGACTTTCACGGCAGTTTATTCTCACTTGTCATAATTTACCTGTACACCGGCTAAAATATCGATTTTCACGACTATAAATAATGGAAGTGATGTCATGTAACATTTGATGCTACGTTAATTGGCGGAAAATGTAAATAAAGCATGTATTAATGGGAAAGGTGCACATACGAAGTTAACTGTGTTTTGTACAATTTTATGTTGTTGTTTTTTTACATCTTTTTGTTTTAAATGATGAAATACTCAACTAATTTTCTGTTCTTAAGATTGAACCAACACTGGAGTTTGTAAAAGTGATAATGTATAGACATATGTAACAAGGTATAAAACTATGCCAAGAAATGTTTTTAATTTCAATGAATAATTTCATATTGTTGTATAAAAATTACTTTCTGTTAAGTTTCTTTATAATTATAATGTTATTGCTAGACACACAAAAATGTATTGCTTGTTCTAAGTTCTGTGTGTCAATCACTTAGTTTTCACATCAATCAATTTGACATATTTAAAATTCTAACTTCTATAGATATATGTTTTATCACCTTAGATTAGATGGTTATCAAAGCAGACTTAGGTCAATCTGCCACAGGGCTTCTATAATAAATTTATTATAAGCAAGTAGTTCTGCCATAGGGCTTCTAATAATCTTTTTTTTTAGTTCTATCAATAAGTTATTATAAGTTATCAATTAAGTATTTCCTGCCAATATGTTTTAATTCTATTGGTCAAATTTTATAAAGGGTCCAGCCCCTTTTCTCATTGATTACTTTGTTATTTATTATTAAGTTAGTCTTTACCAGGTCTTTGGAGAGTCTACACTAAGTTTTCAGTTAAGTAACATCTGGATTTATTAAATTAGTCTTCGCTTAGTTTTCAAACAAGTTACATCTGAATTTATGTCATCTGGTTTCTCTACTTATATCTTTTGGAACTGAATATTATAAACATTTGTTATGGCTGAATAAAATAGTGAAAATACTGAATTGGACTAGTTGTGTATATTTCCAAGACATACACATTTGGTACCCTTATAAGTTATATGCAAGAGGTACCAACAACAAAGACACTGTGCGGCTGAGGTGTTGGAGACAGTAGGGGCTGTCGGCCGAATAAGCTAATTCCCCAACGACACAAATCCAGGAGCCTACGCCTCAGCTCGGCCCTCGGTCACACATACATGAATATTATTGTTTATCATAATTGCCCCCCCCCCATGATAAGAGTGAGGAATATTCCAAAATTAATATTGTGACCTGTGATTTTTTTCTCATTTTGAATGGGGAATATATCTGACTATCGACTTATAAAGTTTAATCAATTTCTATTATGTAGAAAGAATGAAAAGTGTATCACACTAAATGGTAAAAATGTGGGAAAAAGCCTAACCGGGATTTATCAAAAGATAAAAAAATAATAAGTTATCCACTTTTAACTGAAAATGACCTGATTAAAGGGAATAGAAATTTTAACTGAAAATGTCCTTAAAAGGGAATAGAACATAATTACTAGTATTAAAGCCTTCATTTAAAGACCATATTTGGTTGAAAAGGATCTTCATTTCAGGTGATCTTCATTTACAGGTTGAAAATAACTTGCAGGTGTTTAAATTGGAATTGAATGATTTAAGCATGAAAGCCAGATAGCAGACAGTGCCTATAATGTCTCAGGTGGTCTTAAGTACAGGGTTGATTGCAGTAAAGTTGATTTAAATACTTGAGATCTGTTTAATATGTTTATGCTACATTCTGAATTGAAATATTTGTTCTCATAAAGGAGTGTGTTATCTAAAATATTTACTGTACCAAAAAGGGATGAGTAACACTTTAACAATAATGATTTGATTAAATTGTTCTTGTGGGAAAATGTGGAACTATTTATTAACAAGTGTCGATACTTGTGACATTAAGGAAAATCGAAAGTGTGGTCAGTTTTTTTTAGCTCACATGTCACAAAGTGACAGGGTGAGCTTTTGTGATCAGTCTTCGTCCGGCCTCGTGTGTCGTCAAACTTTACCTTGTGAACACACTAGGGTCCACATTTTTAGCTCAATTTTTGCAAAACTAGGTCAGAATGTTAATATCGACAAAATCTCGACGAGACTGATATCGGGCCATTTGGGGTCCAAAACAAGGTCACCAGGGCCAAATAAGGGAAAACTTGTGAACACTTTAGAAATCACTGTTTTGATTGGATCTTCATAAAACTTTGTCAGAATGTTTATTTAATAATATGTAGGTCAAGTTTGATAATAGGGTATTTCCGGTCAAAAACTAGGTCGCTAGGTCAAATCTTAAGGAAAACCATGTTAACACTGTAGATTTCACAGTTATAATTGTATCTTCACCAAACTTGGTCAAATTGTTTGTTTTAATGATATTACAGCCAAGTACTAATATGGGTCACCTAGGGTCAAAAACTAGGTCACAACGTCTAATCTTAGGAAAACCTTATTAACACTTTAGATGTCTTATTTTGATTGCATCTTCACCAAACCTTGTCAGAAAGTTTGTCTCAATGATATGTAAGAGTGACGACAAATTTGAACATTGGTCATCTGGGGTCAAAAACTAGGTCACACGGTCAAATCTTAGGAAAAACTTTTCTATGCTGTAGTTTTCATGGTTTTGATTGGATCTTCACCAAACCTTATCAAAATGTTTGTCATATTTATTTGTAGGACAAGTTCTAACATAGGTCATCTGGGGTCAAAAACTAGGTCACCGGTTCAAAACAATGTTTTAATGAGTGAACAGTGATTGTCATGTGAGCGATATAGGGTCATCTTGGCCCTCTTGTTCTTGATTAGAAGTATTTGAATTTATTCTATTAAAATCAAGTATTGGTATACAGTCAAACCTGAGCCAAGTAAGCAGTCATCTCTGAATAAAGGCCACCCTGTGAATAAAGGCTATTCTTTGTAAAATGCCATTAATTATTTAGAACAAATTGACCACCAAATAAAGGTTACCTTTCCATGACAGCTTTTGTTCACATGTTTGACTGTATAATTAGTTTCTATTTTTCATTAGGTGAAGGGAGTTTTGTAAATCTTATTGTGAACCCACAGTCTTACTGATTTGTAGAAGTTCAAGTGTATTGGAATAAGCAAGTGTCTGCTTTATGCATATTTCTGTTTAAAAATGGTCAATAAAGGATAGTTATCAAATATAGAACAAATCATGTACATATGTCCTTGGTAGATTTTGAACCACAATGTGGTAGGAAGACCACAATGTAAAACAAATGATCTCTGCATGATTATTTATTTTTAAAGACAGAAAAGATTCTTATTTCTTTAGCTTTAAAGTTTTCGTTAGCAAACTTTTGTTAGTACTTGGATATTTTTTGATGAACAGATAAAGGTAAAATCCTTTACTGCCACTATCATTACCGTCCTTAACTTTTTTCTGATATTTTTACAGTGACACTTTAACAAGGTATTTGACATTAGTAATGAAGAGAACATGCTAAAGTGCTTTGTCCTAAAAACATTTTTCTACACTATAGTGTCCGATATTTTGACCCACTCGAACTAACAATACTGCAAGGCTTGTGTCATCAAGTGTTATCATTGGTAGAAAAATTGGTCGTTAAGCTTGGCTATATTTACTTAATGGACCTTTTATGTGTATAAGATGAAATTTTATCAACTTTTAAATTTCAGTGAGATAAAATTTTACTATTCGGATGATTTGTGTACCATAAAATAGTATGTTTGTAGTATTCATAATGTAAACTTAATTGGAGCGTGTAACAATCTAGTGATATCTATAGTAAGTTTGTATGTCTTTTTGAATGGGTGTCAATATACTATAGGAGTGTAACTGCAGGTATTTTTACTACAGTTTTCAAATGATTGTAAGTGTGGTTTTATTTGTTTTTTTTTGTCGTTTTATTTTACTTTTTTTTTGTTGTAGAATATAATGTGTAGGAGAAACTATGTGTGTTAATTATTTAGACTTTTTTTGTTGAAGGATTTTCAACCCTTTTCACACAAAAATCTTACGACTGATTTTTATTGTTAGATGTAACTGCCAATAAAGCTCCTTTTAAAAAAAATTCTTAAAAAAATATTAGATGCAAAAACATGTATGTGTTTTATTCTAAGAATTCTTTTCTTATCTACCTTAATTTCAGACTTTTTTATACTGTGCAGCCTTCAAATTTAGCCACAGGTCCAAAGACCGAGTCCGTCTAAATTGCTGCCGGTCCTGCAAATTTTGAAGGACCACCAGACCGGCTGGTGAAATCTTGAGCTGATATATTGTCTAAAATTCGAAAACAATTCCCCAAAACTAATGTTTCACTAGTATATGATAAAGAATTACTGTTAATTATGATAAAACCATCATATACTTTCATTAATACTCTAGAAACAACATTAATTTTGATCATGCAAAAGCAGGTTAAGAATCAGTCTGGTAAATGTTCATTTTGGTCTGGAAAAAATTGTGCCCTCACAAGACCGAATGTCCGGTCATTGGAAAAGACTGGTTGTGGAACTATATGATTGATCTATCTTGATTTGTGTAAGAATTGTGTGAGGGCCCGCCTCCATGGTCGAGTGGTTAAAGTTGCTGACTTCAAATCACTGTAACCTCTCACTGATAGAGGGTCATGGGTTTGAGCCCATGTCTCTTTATGTGAGAAAGTAGGCAGTTGCTTATGGAGGATGGGAGTCTGGTAGTTGGTTCTTCCCTGGAATGATAATTACATGAACTGTCCGCTTCATATGACTCTGACTGTTGAAAATGGTCATAAAATCTGATGATGAAACAATAAGAATTATGTTAAACTTAAAGTTCCATTTTTCTGTTGTCATATATTAAATTTTCTTACCCAGGACCAGACATGTTCATATGGGAGGAAGCTGTCCAACTTCCTTTAAGAAGGTTTATGGTTCTACCCAGATGTTTGCCTGGGGTCTTCCTTCATTGTTAAAACTGACAGTTGCAAAATGAACTTCTGTGGCTGTACATGTGCCACATTAATTAAACCCTGTTGAATGAAGTAAAACTATTTCAGATGTCAATCTTCAGTTGTGTTTGTATCCTTGTTTTAACATAATTATGATTGTAAAGAGTTCAAAAACTAGGAGGCTTTTGATAGTTAATAAGGAGGACATTATTTCAGCGTATCAGAGAATTCTAGTTTATTACAAATCTAGAACATGCAAGATACAAGTATTTTTCATATTGCTTTCATTATAAATGTTAAACATTTCTAGTGGTGTGTAACAAATACACTTGAGAACCCTTCATGATAGGAGGTTGGTTTGTAGAGTTTTATCATTGGCTACTAGTGGATTATTATTGTCTGATAATAATTGTTGATGTATTAAGTATATGTAAACTGAAAGTAGATTTGATAATTAATTGCAATTTGTAATGGATATATTAAAAATTGTGTTTGATATTTTTATGGATAACTTGGATATGCAGGTATTTTATATTGCAGTGATTTCTTTTCTATTGGTAATATGACTTCATAGGGAAAAATAAAGCATTTTTATGGGGAAATATAACATACTCTTTGGTGCTAGGGGATCAGCCCATATTCGGTTGTAAATATATGAAAAAAATCACTGTTTTGTTATGAAATATAACTGTAAATTTTGAGGTTTCCAGAAACTAATAATCGAGGGCTCAGCGCAAAACTGTCGTAACTTGTTCATATTTCAACATGAGTTACAACACTGTTGCGCTGAACCCTCGAAGTGTATTTCCATTGTGTGCAACTGTTGTAACGGAACTTTTGTTTGTCTGTTTTAAAAATATTCAATCAGTTCTGTGAAATGGAGAAGTACCATGACTTTTAAGGTATCGATCGAGCTAGATCAAGCAGTTCAGGTCCTGCTGAAAAAAAAAGATTCTGTCAAACCTGTGTTAGTGGCCACCATGGAATAAAGGCAACCCTGGGAATAGAGGCCATTATAGTTTAAAAACAATCATTGTTTATTTAGAACAAAATTATCTGCAAATAAAGGCTACCTGTCAATAAACACCACACTTTGTCTTCCTCAAGGGTGGCCTTTGTTTACAGGTTTAACTGTACATCAGAAAACAGGGAAAAAATATGCATTAATTATGGTCATTGTTCATATTATTTGTTATCCCACAGGTGACTTTTTGCACACAGGATAATGCCTGTATGTACTATTCATTGTATGATGCACTGAGAATGTGTGTCTTTTTCCATGGCGGGTATATTCCAAAGGGGTTTGTCATGAAAAAAAAATCAATCATATAATTATATGGGTTACATGGAAAAAAAATTTTTTGATTTTTTTTTCGTGACAAACCCCTTTGGTATATTCATAGTATTATCAAACTGTTGTTCATTTGTATGAATAGCTATTATATTTGGTTTTCTTTTTGTTTGTTTCTGTCTGTTTGTATGAATTCATGAAAAACTTTAATATGAGTCAACTGTTTAAAATATTAAAGCTTGTATGTTTTGCATTATAAGAATGTATGATACATGCATACATTTTTCAGTTGTCTACCTGTACACTAGGTCAAGGTCACAGATTGGAGCATACTACTTTATCTCTGACTAAGTGCATGCTAGTGAGGTTTATTGCATACAAAACATACAGCGAAACGTCTCAAATTTTGTCCCTTCTAATCTGGCCCATCTAATATATAAGGCCTAAATTAAAAATATGTTTGTTTGCCCTTTACCGACCCTGAATTTTAGAAGAGGGTCGGTAGGTAGGAAAAATATTTTATTTTACCTTTACCTAGCATGAAATTACATTTCTATCTAGAAGCATTCTATATTCATTTTATGCATTCTGCTACCATACAACCATTTATTGTGTGCTTTAATCAACCATAACATGTACTCAGTGCCTTAACACACATTATTGTTTTCCTTCATTACTTCAATTTTCAAATGACACCCACTTTAAATGTCTATCGAAAGCACTGAGTACATGTATATTTTCTCAAGTAAAAAAAATAAAGGTCTCCCAGATTTTGCAATAAAAATTTTTGAGTTGGCATGATTTTTTTGGGTCAGTCGGTAAAGGGCAAACAAACTTGATTTTAATTTAAGCCTAAGTCAAGAGAAAATTGTTGGTACCTACTTGTTTGTTCAATATAACTACATGTATATCCTTAAAAAAGATTTGTCAGGCAACCCAAACTTTTATGAATGGATGTGTAGGTACATAGGTACACTGAGTTTTTGTGAACATTATAATTATATAAGTACTGAAAAGCAAAAAGCTGGAATAAAGAAATTAGACACTTTAGGGGGTCATAATTGCAAATTCTTGTGTGGATTTTTAAATGAGTCTGACATGAATACATTGGATGGTCTAATTGAACTGTTTACTGTGGTTCAGGCAAATCTGGATAAGATATTCCAATCATTATGTGCCAGTAAATTGAATGTAGTGGAGTTTATGTATTTTCATTGTCTGACTGAGAATTATAAATGAATAGTTAGCAACCTTTATTGTTGAGTTTGTGATAATTTCATAACATAATTAACATACATAGATTTAGTATATTTAGGTTCTGTTAATTGGTCACACATATATGCCATCAGTGTTGATATTGTTAACTTGTCAGCAATTTTTCCAATTGATTTATGGTATATACGATTTTTGGGTTCATTGAGGTAATATATATTACCATTAAGAAAATGGCCACAGTGTGAAAAAAAGGTCACCATGTGAATAATAGTGACTATGTGAATAATGGCGAACAGGTAAAAAAAGTAACACAGTCTGTACTTCTTAATAAGAGCATAAAATTAAGAATTCTGTACATTTCTAACTGTACAAACCATGTTAATCATGAGATATTTGATTTGTGAAAATCTGAACCTTTAAAATTATTGTAAGATAAATGATGTAAATTTAGGATCGATCTCATAGTGGTGTAATATATCATCATAACCACCATACAAACCCATTGTATTGGCCCATCCTGGCTAATACAACAAATGTACAATATATCTCTTATGATATCTCCTACTTAATTGGGGTCAAATACTTGCACTTGTGAGATATTATCAGTTCAGTCCAATTTATTCACAATTAAATCATGTGAATGAAACTATATATAGCTATTATGAGCACATGACTGTATATTTTTGTATTTTGAAATAGCAATGACATAATGTGAAATTGTATGAATTTTATCATTTTCTCTTATGTAATTATATGACATCGTTTTTTAGAGATTTTTTGTGAGATCACACTCAGTACCCATTAATGTGAAAAATACGATGACGTTTGAGGGTTAATTAACATAATTTAGAAAATCTGATGGTTGTTGTGTTACCTATATTTTAATGACTTTATATCGTTAGCAGTGAAATAGAACTATCTGTACATGTGAAGTATTAAATTGATATAATTTGTAAATTCTTTTTTCTAATCATGAATAATTTGATTTGAGCTCTTTATACCCATGCAAGAAAAAATATTAATATATTTGAGGGTTAAAAAACATTGTTGTATACTGTTACCTCAAAATAATGACATGACCATAGTTATTTAATACATACTTTTACTTGTGGTAAATGTTACTGCTTGGTAGAAGATTAATAAAACATTACATGTATATCGGTTAAGGCTGTGATGTGTGATAAACAGACTTGAATATCATGTATCTATTTCTTGTATGGGAAGAAGGTAAATTTTAAGGAAATGATCTCATCAGTGACTTACCTTTGATGGCTTGACTAATTTATGTTAATGATGTGGGAAAAGCGGAGGAGAGTTTTACAGATTGGGGTTTTATTTTTTGGGGGGATAGGAGTGTATAGCTGTTCAGACCTTTTTTATGCCATTTTAGGGTCCGGTTTTCGACCCCATTCCCCCAAGCAAAAAGTATACATTTTTCCTTCTGTGAGAAAGAATTTCCCCATAAATGACTTAAAAGAGTCTTGAAAAAAGTCACAAGACAATAAAAAAGGACTGTTGTTATGTATGTTTTTATAATGCAATTAAACCTGTGTATATAAAGTCACCTGTGAACAATAATCACTTTTCAGAAAATAATTATTTCCTGGTAAAATCTAAAACATAATCCTCTGAATATTGGCCAACTGTATAAATCAGTCACCCTTTTAACCCTTTGATAAACTTCATTGTTTTGAATTTACTGTCAAACCTGTGTTAGTGGCCACCTATGAATAAAGGCCATTGTTTCAAAAAACATGAATTGCTTATTTAGAACAAAATGACCTCTGAATAAAGGCCACTTTGTGAATAAAGGCCATTCTTTTAAAAACATCAATAATTGCTTATTTAGAACAAAATGACCTCTGAATAAAGGCCACCTGTGAATAAAGGCCACACATTGTCTGTCCCAATGGTGGCTTTTGTTCACAGGTTTGACTGTACTGCAAATCCTCACTTAGTCAAGTTAGTGATCATTAAAAAGGACCACTTTTATTCAGACTGGTTTTCAATATTTCTTCTACAGATCAACTTGATAATGATACCACCTCAATATTGCAACCATTTTTTGTCATAAAGGTGGTCTTGATATGGAGGTTTTACTTTACTTGTATCAGTGTTTGTCATTTACAGTGCAACCTCTCCAGAGTGGCCCTCTCTTGAGCAACAAGATCACTTCAACAACAGCATGAATTTTCCCACTGCACGATTAAACTATTAATTCAACCTTTCTAAATCAACCACCGTCGAACAACAACATAATTTTGCTACTCCCAAAGGGTGTTGCTTTGGAGAGGTTGCACTGTATATTGATTTGCATACTGATAATTTTGATTGATCAATGTTAATGCATTCAGTCTGACTTGGGGGAGTGACTATAATTTATGCATTAGATGCATGTTTCGGCTTGTTCGTATTCAGATTAACAATGTTATTTAAGACGAAAATTGTGTATTCAATGGGGGCCTTCATGGTCAAATGGTAATGGTCTCTTACTAGTTATCACTAGCCCCTCAATACTGTTGGCTTCAAATTTTACCATGTGAAGAAGCTGTCTTCTATCTTACTGAAAGTCAGTGATTCTACTCAAGTGCATATGCATGCACCTGTGTTCTTCATCAACTGTTAGAGCATAAAAGGGATGATCTGTGGTTAAATGGTAACACGCTAGAGTACTAATTTAAAACAAAAGGTTGTCTGTTCGAATCTTGGCCCCACTTTTGGTTAATATTTCAGGGACGCTTTTTCAGTGTCCACATTCCGTACCGAGTTTTAAGTCGTGACTTTTTATTAACCTGTGATGCCTAAACAATGGTGAAAAATGGAAAAAAAGTTTTTTTGTTTCCTTCATGGAATGTGACAAATATTTACATGTACTTATAAGGAAGATATGTATACATTTTTTTGTACATCTATCAGAGTATTAATAAGGATGATAATGTCGCATAATGTGAAATATGAAATGCCTTGTGACGTGGCCAGCATACTTCTGACAATGACAGCTACGTGTACTATGTTTTTTACATAGAACTTCTCAGGGGAAAATATTCCTTAATTTTTAAGATTTATCTTGGGTTTCTTTATAGATTTTATACAAATCTTGTAATTAAAGAACATATTTTAGACCTAAGGGGCCCAGTGTCTATATATTATAGTTTCAAAAATATACATTAACAGTTTCATTAGGATCCACTGAATTATCTAGAAAAAACAAAAAGTTAAGTCACCAGTCAATGCAGATTTCACATTTATACAATTACAGTTAAACATGTGCTAGCAGCCACTTCCAAATAAAGGCCATTCTATGAATAAAGTCCATTCTTTTTAACACCATCATTGATTATTTAGAGCAAACAACCTTTGAATAAAGGCCACTTGTCAATAAAGGCCACATTGTGTATTTCTCACTGATGTCCTCTGTCCGCAGACTCTGCATGTTAACAATTTCTATGATAATTTTGAACCCTTAGTTATGGAGATAATGATAATTCCATGGCTGATCAGTTTTGTAGGGGCCTCCTGCACATCTGATACATTGCATTAAAATTTACATATAAATGCATTACAATCGTTTTTATCTCTTTATTTCGATTCTTACATTTCAGGCTGATATGCAAAATGGTTAAGCAATAACTAGACTACAAACAATTTTTGGAGGGATTGACAGGATGGACACAATTCATTAATATTATTAACTCTTCAGTTAAAAGGAAGAAATAGTAAACAATATTTAGTATTTTTAAATAAGAAGACGTGATTGGAAGGTTTACACTCTTCAATTGGAGGAAGTAATTGTTGTTAGCTCATTTCATAACTCTTCAAAGTGAAGATAGGAATGATCTGTTGAATATCTTATTATCTTACACTGACAAAATGGAATCGGATGAGAAAACTTTATTGGAGATGTCCCATGACAACCAGAATATTTCCATGACAACAGAAGATAGTAACAAAAATGATGATAAATCTGATACTAGCCAGGATGAAAAACCTGATGCCAATGTTCATGACTTGGAAATTGACAAAACCGAACCAGGTACAAATAAAGACTCAAATGAAGCAGAGACTGCAGACACACATGAAAAAGAGGCCAATGAAATGACAGTTATGCTTGCTGATGATTCTAGTACCAGTTCTGAAGAAGAAGATGTGGTTGATGCTCAAGTTAATGTTAATAATGCTGATGAAGAAGACAGCAGAGTTGATGATATGACTCGAAGGTAAGTTCTATCTGAATTTGTCATATAAACCAGCTGTTATCAGAAATAAATATCTCCTTTTTATGCCCCAGTATAGATTGATCTGGGGCATATAGTTTTTGGCCTGTCTGTCCATTAGTTTGTACCAAACTTTTACCTTGCATATAAAATCGAAACGTTTCCACCTACAATCATCAAACTTCATAATTATGTTGTTTCCTCATGACAACCTCTGCATACCTGTGCATTTTCAGATTAGTTGGTCAAAGGTCAAGGCTACCCAGAGGGGGCAATGTTTTTCTAAAATGCATCTTGTGTTCTTGTTAAATTTCTGATTATTTTACCTGTCTGAAAATGATTTAGACTCAATTGCTAAATTCAGCTCTATTGTGTTGCTTTAACTTAGTTTAAACTTGTTTTCATTTAGTAAGGTTAATATGTGTACTAATATTACAACACAATTATGGTAGATTGGATTAATTCTTCTCCAATTACAATATAGTTTACATCAAAAAAGAAAATATTGAGGTTTTACAAACAATTGTGTAATTTAAATAACTAAGATCATAGTGATAAAGTCCCCTTTTACATTTCCCTTCTTTTTAAACAAGTTCAACTGAAATATTCGGAATTCACAATAATATTTACTTGCCATGCAAGTGTAAGAGATAAATTCTAGGTTATAAAACCTGAAAGAAAATATAATTGTGTACATGTAGGGCGGATTGAAAAAAGAAATTCTGGTAAAAGGTACAATTCTGACCTGCAAATGTTACTGGGTCTTGGGTCGGCCCTTGAAAAGTGGGATTTGTTGGGTAAACCATATCATGAGTATCCTGTTTTCCCCACTTTCTATCCCAGTTGATATCTGGTTCAAATCTAAATTCATGTTTTTTACTTATCCATTTATGATTAAACCTGCCCTGATGACTCATTCATTTTATAAGATATATACATTCTGTCTTGGCTGTATAGATTTAATTGTTCTTTTAAGGCCTCATTTAATATCAAGAGCAAACTCAATATTCCTACAAGATTCACTGATATAATATTAACTTGAGCTTGAAAACCTGGCTGTTGATCATAAATATAATAATTAACCTGGTTTTCAGAAGGAAAACTCTGGTTATTAAGTTGGTGAAATTGTTGGTCGGTTTTGGTTGTCCAAAATTTCTTCTGTAGTATGTGTGCAAAATGTTCGACATTACTCATGGGATCTCTACCAAACTTTCATAGAACTATTGATGCCAAGTACCCCATAGCATTATTGTCAGGGTTTTGTGATTAGATCATTTTTTGACTTAACTTATGAGCCATTAAAGCCAAACTTATGTATGTTGTAAGCAAAATGTTACACTTGGGGGGGGGGGGGGGCAAGGATGGGACAATCATCTAGGTTGAGAATGAAAACCTGGTCTTCTGTTGCCTATTTTTTATCAGTCATGGATAATCAACCAGACTGCCTACATAGACTGGTCTACCATCACAGTTCTCAATGTACAAACTTAGACTAATTTTCAGTCTAATGTTTATTTGTTATTTGAGAACTAGAGCATGTGGAATAAATTTATTATTTAATAATTATGATCAAACTTATAATGATTAATAAAATAAAAGTCATAAAAGAAGTTAAGATGGGGGAATGAATCTTATCATGCAATTGCTTAACTTGGATGATAATTTAGGTTAATAATATGGGAAAAAGTTGAGATGAACTTACGAATCGGGGTTAGGATTGGTGGGGGTGTGTATATGTTATTAATAATTGTAAATAGATGCAAAGATTTATGTTTTCAGTATATGTAATTGAATGTGTTATTTCTTATGTATATTAAGCAGACTGGCTATCCCTTACTAAGTTGTTTGCATGATACTGAAACCAATCGATTATGTGATCTCTATCTTGATCAACCAATCAGGAGCAAATGTTGTAAATCTGTGGACCCGCCTCCATGGTTGAGTGGTTAAGCTCGCTGACTTCATATCACTGTAACCTCTCACTGATAGAGGGTCGGTTTGAGCCCAGCTACTGACCATGTCTCTTTATGTGAGAAAGTAGGCAGTTGCTTACGGAGGATGGGTGTCTAGAGGAAAGATGGTTTGGTGAACTATCCCTCTCATATGACTCTGACTGTTGAAAATGGGCGTAAAACTCGATCAAACAAACAACATATAAATCTATGAAGACCTGTCAGTCTTGAAGTCAATCTTCCTATTGGTCAATTTTTTAAACAAAATTGGTTCAATCAGTCAATCTGAATCTTGCATTTATAGACTGGTTTGTGAAATCAGATTTATGATATCTGATTCTTCTTTAGTGAAGACAGAAAATACACTTCCATTAAAGTTTGCAAAATCTATTTGATTTTTATTTGCTCTTATTTTGCAGTTTGTTGGCTCTTGATGGAGCTGAAATGTCCCCTGAAGGAAGCACATACCGTAAACAGTTTGGACGTTACAAACGGGCTTTAAAGGAAGCTCTACCCTTGAGGTTTGAGAAGGGGTAAGTATACATTTTATAATGTTCTCATTTTCAGACCTGCTCTGTAAAATAATCCAGTTCTTAAAGTAAGGGGCTATTTTTTTGCACTGTCCATCTGTCTGTTTTGGTAATTTATCTCTACATGCAGGGTATGATCAATTTCACAGATATGTAATTTTAAATTTTTTATTTTTTTTATTATTTTTTATTTTCTAATACTTTCAAATTCTAACAAAAATTGAAAAAATACTAATCAAAGAATGACAAGTCCTTAAGACCTCAAAATGTTAAAATTTTGTAAAATTGTCTAAAATGTAAATAAAATGACAATTTTGTGATCACTATTTCAGACCCAAGGAAGAGTTTCCAGCTGCAAGAGCTGGTTGCTTGTCGCTGACAACATTTAGTTGGCAAACGTCAATGATGTGGAATATTTATAAGAAAGGGGTCGACACCATCGCTAATATAAGGGTCAGTGAGACTGAACAATGTAAACCAAATGCTGACAGGTATTGAATTTAAGGGGCAGGCCCCTTTTTATACATGATCTTTGTGAATTGAAATGCAATTACATGTGATGTCAGACTTCAATCACAGTCATTCTTTATTATTTGAATTTCCACATTTTTTTTTTGATAATTGCAAGCTGATATACAGATCAAAACTTGCATTAAACATGTTTTTTTTTATTTCATCAATTTCAAGCAGTCAAAATGATGGTTAAATATTTAAGTAGCCTGTCCACAAATGTATTTAGTTTTGTGCAGACACATACTCTCATCTTTGGTCACTTTTAGATCAAGATATCTGTGTGGCATTATTATGTATTTAAAGGGTTTTGACATTAAATTTACTATCAATTTTTTTCCATCTTTAATAACTATTTCAATACGGGATCTGTTGAACAATGAATAGGCTCCAACATAGACTAGTATGCTTACAAGATTATAAGAATTGGTATAGGAGCTGCATTGTTCCAAATATTTCATTTGTATTAATCTTTAATGAGACTGACACTAAATTTGTATTACCGATACTATTAAATATGAACTTTCTTGATCTAGAAAAATAAATTTTGCATCTCGTCCCTTAACCAATGGCATCCATACTTCCAGTAATTTGTATATGTTTTCCCCAATCTTTCAAATACATGTATGTTTACAGATTAGAAAGAATATGGCTTGAGGAGGTCAGGAAGCATGGCCCAAAGAAGGCATCATTTGCTCGTGCTATGTTTTTGTTCATGAAAACACGGCTGGCAATGACCTTGTTTCTTTTGATTTTGACGATCGTTAGTCAGTTTTTAGGGCCCGTAAGTTTTTATGCATGTGCTTAGTTGTTGTACAAACTAATTCTAACAAAATTTAGTTGAGAGGAATTGAAATAAGTTGACAAGTAATGAATTAAAGTGGGTTGTTGTGAAATTAAATGAGCTATTACATTTGAATGGTGTTACGCCCACTAAAAAGATCAAAACAAAATAATTCATTTGAGAGCTGGTTAGGTGACATAAAACACACGCAATAAAAAAACTACAGACAATAGAATACAATGAATAAATTATACTAACAAAGGATTTACATGTTTTCAGATAACCATATTTATGGCTAATTTTTGTTCCCATCTATAATGCAATATACCTTCTTGAATTCCTTGCTCAAATCAAGAAAAATCTTCACAATAAAATTTGGTAGATTTGAGAAAAAATAATGAAAAAAAGCTAGGAAAAGAAGACATTAAGTTTAACAAGTGCTAACATCAAAATCCTCTCACCTTAATATGTACAGTTAACACCCATACTAACTTTGGTGTATCTTTTTTATAATCTTTTGTTTGTTTGAAATATATATTGTACTAAAACCAAAATAGACAATTTGATGCACACATACATTTTTGTATATTATTCAAATTTGTTTGATTAAAAATTGGGACATTTTCTAAAAAATATTTGCATAAATATTGTTGCTGTTTTCAAATGCAATTTGTTGATAGAAAATGGCACAATTTTCATTAAAAAGAATTGAGGGTAGGGGAGAATTAAATTATTTTTTCAAATATTGACAAGACTGTACTGTAATGCTGATCAGTAGGAATGAATGATTATATTGTTTGGTAAAAATTTGGCTAGTTAAATATTTTATAGCAGAAAATCATCTGCTACAAATATTAAAGGTAAACCAGTTTGATTATATGTGTGGAGGTTTTATTCTTTTTATGGATTGACCCACATAAGTCTAGTTGCATGTCCATGCAGTGTTTTTGTAGCTTTTTTAGCAAAATTATAAGCACCCAAATAGCATTTTTATTCCCCCGAAAACAAAGTTTTTTTGCTTGTCCTAACATAGAGCTGATTGGGCTATAATAACTTCATTTTCATTAAACTGTCTGTTTTGGAAATTTGACTGGTTTCTGCTGTCTGTGACTATGAGTAGAACATCTCAGGTGTTTGGTATCCTTTTTATGGGAACCAGTTTTGTGTTTTGAATTTTATTTTGTTTTGGATTTTATTTTTCACTATAACTGGGTAACCTTGCTTTGATAAGATATTGTTACTTATTTTGGAGTCCGGTTTCATAACAGTTACTAATACTTCTTATTGGTTATTTAAATTATTCAAATCTGACCAGTGAAAAAGCTGCATTCATTGGCTGGTCTCCAGGCATAGATTTATTACTTTTGACACCATCTTTGTGACATTTTTCTTATTCCTTCTTACTGGTATATAAGGTATAACTTTAGGTTAAAATATTTTTTCGTTAAGTTAATATGAATTTTATTGTCACTAATAAGATTTGAAGCCGTCTTCATGAAATGGTTTTGACTAGGTAACTTCATTCACCATTTTCATGATTGATTTGGACGTTATTTTCTCTGTGGTTTTGGTCAAGCTGTTGTCCATTGTGTTGAAAAAAGAATTGAATTGAATAGAATATGACCCAGATTAATTTTTCTGTCTATTTGAAATTAAAGTGTGCATTGTTTTTTCTTGCACAATTTTTTCACTTTCTTACAAGTGAAGTGTTTTTTTATATTGAAATCCTAGTTTTCTTTGTGTGAAACTCGACTTTTAAAGTTTTATGATTAAACCAGATTTGGTCATCTGTCAGGGTAATGGGAACTTATATGACTTGGTTTGAGGTTTATTTTGTGTGTTAATAACCAGTAAAAAATATCAAATGTTCTGATTAGTTGTTTCAGAACTATGACATAATTTTACCCAATAGCATGGACTGGTTTGCAAACATAATCTAATTTTTTCAAACAGGTGGCAATTAATTCACTGTATGTGAATATGCACTCCGTTGTTCCATTAACTAAGGCTGTTTTCCGCTTATTTTTAGATTAGAGCGACTATGGCAAGAGGAGCTTCGGAAACATGGTCCAAAGAAAGCTTCATTTCTTTGGGCAGTTCTACGATTCGTGTTTACGAGACTTCTTTTAGTGACATTCTTTATTTCAATTAGTATTGTATTCTCTTTTGCTACACCTGTAAGTATCTATAACAGACTTCTCTCCCTTTTGGTGATAGACCCAACTTTCTCCTATTCCTTGTAAAGCAACAAAACTGCTTTTCCTTTATTTCCGTTATATAAACAGAATTGAAGACTATGAATACCTATAATTAACTCTGCCTTTCACCAAATTTTCTCTTTCAGCAATCTCTTTTGTTTCATTTTTCTTGATTAATGAGAAAGGTATTTTTGGAATATTAATGGTATAATTCTTAAAGCAGGTACCAATTTAGATGTACCCGGTAAGTTAAGATCTTCAGACCATGTTACTGAATGTTATAATAAACGCAAAATGTTTGATCATAGCTAGGAGCCTGTATATCTTAAAGTACCAATTCTTTCCTTCATTTTGGCAATGCCAGTGCTGCTTTTACTAACCTGATGACTTTCTTAAATTTCCCTTTGGCTAATAGATTTTAAATGCCTCCACTTGAAACATTCTACCCTTGAAATACAGGTTTCTGTAAGAATTAGTTATAGGTGATGACCTCTTTGAGATATTGGGTTCATGACCTCCATGAGAAATTGAGGTCATGACCTCTAATGACCTGAGATATCAAGATCATGAATTTGAAGGGGTTTTGGGATTTAGACCCCTTAGAGGTATAGGGGCTATTCCAGTTGAAATAGATTTAGTGCTTACTTTTTATGGTTTGAAAACATAAGTCTTCATAAGCCAACTCTGGGTTAAATTTAAATCTTTTTTTTTCCTGCTCAGGCCTTGAAATCTTATAATCTAATAAAATTCATTATATAAAAGAATGTATTCATGAGGCAGTATTTTCCTAAAGCTCTTGTCTTTAAAATCTTATATTTATTGTGAATTCTAAACACGTTTATGTTATCACAACTTTATAACATGCTATCAGTAAAGACAAAATACATTTACTCATTATTAAACAAATTGCATTGCACTTTTTAGCTTTTGAATGAAAATTGAAGCTTTTTATTGCATGTGCAATTATATTAATGTTTATATGGAATATAGTTGCATTCATACTACAAGTACTTCAGAATCTGTTAAATTTCTGTACTGAAAATACAGTTATATATCTATGTTGGTTGTTTAAAATATTGTAATTTATTGATACTATTTATTTCTGTTAAGGAAGATTGTTTTTTTTAAGTGTAATGTGTAGAAATCTTAAATTTATCATAAATATACCAGTACAGTGCATCCTCTCCAAAACAACATCCTTTGGGAGCAGCAAATTTAAATTATGTTGTTAATGAGAGGTTGTTGCTCTAGAGAGGTTAAATTAATAGTTAAATTGTGAAGTGGGGAAAAATTATGCTGTTCAGTTAAAGCCTCATTAGTGTTTTGGATGTTAAAATTAAAGTAGGTCTTATTTTACCTAGAAAAAAGTCTTATCAGTGAAACTGACTTTTATTTGAAATAAAAACATTCCAAAATACAGAGTACATATAGAAACATAGCACAGTGTTATTTTCAACGATATTGCCAACATTTTAAAGAGATGTGGCTTAAAGAAAAGCATTATGTAAATATTGTTTTAGAGCAAATGATATACATTTCTTACATTTTACTATCATTTTACCTATTGTTCAGAATTACTAAATTCAAATAGCTTATGGGCCTTTAAAGGGAGGTTGTTGCTCAAGAGAGGACAGGGCTGCTCTGGAGAGGTTGCACTGTTAATATATTTCATAGGACTATTTTCAGAAAATGTTTATTCCTTGAAATCTTTAATTAATGAAGTAGGTATGGCTAAAATTTTAAAATTATTATAAAATTTAAATTTTCTAATTTCTTTTCAGGCATTCGTGTTACACTCTTTATTAGAGTATTTGAATTCTGGTAACATCAACATTGGTATTGGAATTGCCTTTGTGCTGGGCTTATCAGCAACAGAATTATGTCGGTCTTTATTTTTTGCCTTGTCTTGGTACCTAAACTACACAACAGGTGAATTAAATTTTATATTGTAGAATTATTTAGAAGATCATTGGAGCCTATTTCATAGACATATGTCATAGCTAATATAGCAGTTTTTTAAAACTTATAACAAACAAGAAGTAGCAAAAGTTTTAGGAACAGAACAGAACAATAGTTTAGCTTTCTATAGCCTTCACTCGCTTAGCCTGCATTTCGAGGGCTTAGCGCAACACTGTCGTAACTTGTTCTTATTTCAATATGAGTTACGACACTGTTGCGTTGAACCCTCGATTTATTTTGATGTGGACTGAAGTACTATGTTCGTCTGTATCTGCCATACAATTGTTAAACTAGTTCCCATTCCATGTTGTAGTAAAGGTCTGTTAATCAACATTAGCTAAGATATAATCAAATAGACCCATGATCTGACAGTTGATAATTTCTTAAGAAACATTCAAGTTTTTGTAATAAATAAAAGAAAAATGAATATCCTACTTTTATGATATCTGCTTAAACTATCCATGAAAAGCAGAAAGAAACAAACCAATGTGTTTAAAACTTTAATACATGTACATGTACTGCTGCTAACTGGTTAATTTGTACCAAAATTATACCTGATTTGTGGTCAACTCGTACCTTCAATGCTCAGACCCGAAAATTCTAGATTTGCATTAGACTTCATTCATTTGCAAATTTTGTTCAGTCGTACATTGTTTTGTTTTAGGAGTACGTGTTAGGGCCGCTACACAAGGGCTGTTGTATAAAAAGATTTTAAAGTTACGAAGCCTTGAGGATAAGACAGTTGGAGAGGTATTGTATATTTGTATCTCAATACTCTTAAGGTTTTGACAAATTAATAAATAACAAAGAACACCAGAACTATGTAACAGCTGTTCGTAATAGAGGATTCTGTTGTATATGTGTCAAGTACTCAATGAATAAATGTTGTTTTTTTTGTTCGATGAAAATCAATTTGTGATAAAATTGGTCTTGGAGCTGTTGCTTAACAACATGTTTTTGAAGTACAGACAAACCTGTGTTAGCAACACCTCCAAATAAAGGCCACCTGTCAATAAAGGACACAGTATGTCTTTCCCTAGGGTGGCCTTTGTTCACGGGTTTGATATTTTCAAGCCTATAATTGGTTAATTGGTTCTTGGAGCCAATTAAAATTAACCAATGAATTTGTTTATTTCATCTTATTTCATTTGAATTTATTTCAACTGCTTTTATTTCTTCTTTCAGTTGGTGAACCTTCTTAATAATGATGGACAGAGAATCTTTGAGAGTGCAGCCATTGGTCCCTTAATGTTACCAGGCCCTGTGGCCCTTCTTTTGGGCTTTATTTACTTGATATACTTGATAGGACCTTGGGCCATCATTACCATGGGAACGTTCTTGGCTTTTTATCCATTTTTGGTATGTTAGCTCTGTTTTTCTTTTTTGTACATTTTGTATTTATGTGATTTAAATTGGATCAGCTTAATATGAGTGTGAAATGATAGAAGGGTACAGGTTCTCTGAGGTTGAATGGGTATAGTCTGTGACTAGTAATCACTAGCCCCTCACCACTTTGAGTTCGAATCCAACTCAAGACCAATGTGAGGAAGCAGTCCTGCTAGCTTACAGAAGGTCAGTGGTTTTACCCAAGTGTATGTCTGGAGTCTTCCTCCATCTAGGAACTGCAAAAGACGGCTGAAAAAACTCTGGCTGATAGTGTGACTTTAAACCCCAATAGAAAAAAAGATGGAAGGAAAGTCAGGCTTTTTTTTTCATAACCTTACCTTAACTTAATCTTGAGTTTATTTGTTATCTGCTGCGGATGTCCCAGATACTGGGGGGTAGGCAGCAGGTGGCTAGAGTGTCCTGTTAAGCAGAACATTTTAATAGAACACTTGACAACATATTTTTAGCAAAATGAAATGAAGTTGAATTTATCTGTCAGTTGGTTGATGCTTTTTTCCTTTTCTAGTTAATAATTTCAAAGCTCACAAATTACTACAGAAGAAAATGTATCAGAGTGACAGATAGCCGGGTTAGTATAATTTATTTGAATTTTTTTGTCTTCCTAACTATGTGTCTGTTTGAATGAAATGAGACCTATTTTTTAACTGTTTTTCGTCCATTTATCATTCTTAAATTTCTTTGTTTTCTAGATTTAACCCAATGTGTAACTATTTCATCTTCCATATTTCTAAACTTAGAACATGAGTAGTTCCAAGGTTAAACATTTGACCTTCCATATTTCTAAATTTAGAACATAAGTAGTTGCAAGGTTAAACTTTTGACCTTGACCTTTATACCAGAGGTCAAGGTCCTGATTGCTATTATAGTGATTTTTGATGATTTTCTTGTCTTTAGGTTCGTATGATGAATGAGTTGTTGACCTGTATTAAGTTGATCAAGATGTACGCCTGGGAAAAATCATTTGCTAAAGCAATCGCAGGTAAGAATACTTCATTATCAGGTCACTGAGTTAGAAATTTGCTTCACATGTAGGGCCATAGTATGTTCGCTGATTATTTGTTGGACTGCTTTGGTAGCGATTTTTTATTCGATGAGAAAAAAAAAATTCCGTTTTATGATAATGCTGGTATACAGTGTTAAAAAAATGTCTTCCTTCACCAAACTATGGCCAGAATAGACAGAGATTATAGTTTTTCATGGAAATAGTTTAGATTATCAAAATGATAAGTGAATCAGTAATTATGCTAAGATTTATGAATGTATGGAAGTTTAGAACTTTGATATAACAATTTTTGTTTTGTCTATTTATCAGTGATACGTGATGAGGAGAGATCGACCCTTGAGAAAGGAGCTTATGTTCAAAGTATCAGTACTGCTACAGCCCCTTTGGTACCCGTTATGGCTTCAGTTTTCACATTTGTGGCTTATGTACGTAGTGGCAATGAGCTTACTCCTGTCATAGTAAGTTTATATTCTATATTTATTATACCCCCGCAAAAGAAGTTTGAGAGGGGTATATTGGAGTCACTCCGTCGGTCGGTCATTGGTCGGTCTGTTGGTCCGTCCATCTGCATAAAAGTTTGTGGAGCAAACTTCTTCCACATTTTTTAGCAATTGCAATGAAACTTGAAATATGTTATCACCTTCAAGTGTAGATGTACAAGATAAAATTTTCATGCCCAGCGATTCACTCATTGCAGAGTTATGTCCCCTTGAACTTAGCTGTTTAGAGTACTATTGCATTATCAGTGTCAAAGCGGTGGTGGGGGTTATTAGTCACCTCTGTGACAGCTCTAGTTTGATTTTATGTGTAACCTGAATCTACTTTTTCTGTAATTTAAATAAATCTATGTAAATTTGTTGATGCAGTCCCTTTAGGGAAAAAAAGTTTAAAATTGTACTAATGTTCTTAAGTTTTAATTGATTAATAGATTGAATGATTTTTATTTATGTATTTATTTGCTTATTTGTTTGTTTATTAATTGTTATATTTTATTTTTAGGCATTTACAATTATAGCTGTATTGAATTCTTTGAGATTTTCACTCGGTGTTCTACCATTTGCTGTTAAAGCTTTGGCTGATGCCTACGTCTCTTTCAAAAGATACAAGGTGCGTAATATCATGATTGACAACACTTCCTTTCCTCTTGGTCAAGTGGGTCTTATACTGCACCTTCTGACTATTCTACATTTTGAAAGTACAGTACAACCTCTCCAGAGTGGCTCTCTCTTGAGTAACAACCTCCCTGCAACAACAGCATGATCTTCCTCAATGCACAGTTTAATTATTAATTCAACCTCTCTAGAGCAATGACTTTCAACAACAACATAATTTCGCTACTCCCAATGGGTGTTGCTTTGGAGAGGTTGCACTGTATGCAAATTTCTCATTTCGAGGGCTCGGCGCAACACTGTCATAACTTGTTCTTATTTCAATATGAGTTACGACACTGTTGCGTTGAACCCTCGATTTGTCAGGTCACAGAAGTTGTTGAAACAAGTATTTGAAACATCAAAATTTGGGGAAAAGTTTATTATATGAACACCCGATATAGCAGTTCATAAAATCCTAGTAGTCTTCTGTCTAATTTTAGTATTGTTAACCAATCTTCATCCAATTTGGTCATAATTTCAATGGATATATGGTAAGAGTTATTGTCTTGACAGAAATTCATAGCTTGGTTATATTTATGTTGCTCATATTTCAGAGCATTTTATTAATGCCAGAAATGGAACCACATCCCTGGCTAGTGTTCAATAATAAATATTCATTGGTACTAAATAGATGTACGTTCAGATGGGACAAAGAGGGTGGATCCAAAAGTAATGAAGATTCAGGCAAGAAATCAAAGAAAGGTGATAAAATACTTATGAGCCACATCAGTCAAAATTTACATTTGCATGATTTATTTGAATCATGCTTAATAAATAATATTCATTTTTGACTAAATTTATTTTTGTTTCCAAGTTTTACGCTATTTGAATCTAATAATGCTAATTGACTCTCCAGTTTAAGATTTTTTGTCTTAATGCTTCAAACATTTTTTCAGCTGTTTTCAATCGTATGACTGTTAATGGGAAAACAAACCCTTTTTAATGACAATTAAATTATCATAGCATATTTTTGACAAATTATATTATTAACCTTTATTTAAGAGATTAATGGATGCAAAATTGAGTGGTTTCAGTAAAATCATGATACTAAAATCAATATTTCTATTCTAGGCAAGGCAGCAAAGAAAAATTCTTTTTACAACAAAGAAGAGCTTCAAGGTTTGAGGAATTCAGACAATGTTAATGGTGATGTACCTTTTGTTGACACTCCAACTTTACAGCAAATAACACTTACAGCAGAGAAGGTTTGTTGATTGATTGATTATGTGATTGACTGATTAATCGGCTGGTTGATTGATATTGTTTAAATTGATTGACTGGTTAATTGTTTGTTTGACTGGTTGCTTAATTGACTGGTTGATTGATGGTTGTATGGTTAATTGATTGATTGATTAATTGCTTGTATGAATGAATCATTGACTGATCAATTGATTGATTGATTTTAATAAATTATTTATTTATTGATTGATTGGACTAACTTAATCAAAATTAAATACAATGATCCGAGCCAGAATAGTGAAAGTAGTTGGTACATGTGTACTAATTTTTATTTAAATAACACTTTTTTTTTTTTTGAGTTACCCATTAGTCAAAGATCTGCTAAGATGTTCAATGACTGTATGGGGAAGTATCAGGTAAGATTTATCAAAGCTTATTGTAAAACTGTACATTTTATTTCTATTTCAGGGTAAACTGATAGGTATTTGTGGAAGTGTTGGTAGTGGAAAATCATCCTTGCTCTCAGCTTTACTTGGGCGGGTAAGTGAAATTGAGGCTTAGTAAAGTTTTGATTATTTTTAGAGCAGCCTCCTTGGTCTAGTAGTCAAGGTTGCTGACTTCAAATCACTGTAACCTCTCACTGTTACAGAGTCGTGGGTACAAGCCCAGCTACCGACCATGTCTCTTTATGTGAGAAAGTAGGCAGTTGCTTACATAGGAAGGATGGCTAGTACTGATTCTTCCCAGATTTCTAGATTAGTTTAATGTACCCATAATTATCAAATGATTTCAATTAAGTGAGATAAATTGATTGGTGTTATTCTATATTTAATTCAACAGATGATCCATGTGTCTGGGAAAATCGCTGTTCAAGGAAGTTTAGCTTATGTTACACAGCAGGCTTGGATTATGAACGAAACTATTAGAGAAAATGTCCTGTTTGGCGAACCTTTCAATCCAGTTAGGTGAGTGAAAAAGTACAGGGAAACTTTACCTTGTTGCATCTCTAAGCAGTGGCCACCCTTACTACAAGGTTGACAATATTTAGGATATATCCGGAATTCCATCTATCTCTGCCTTGAAAGAGCTATGATTTCTGAACAAAAGAAAAGTTATTTTATGAAAATAGGTCCATAAATGGCAAAGCTATGGTCAATTTAATCTGCTAAAGAATTTTCTTTAAAATATAAAACTGAGTTAAATAATGAAACAATGTGGTTGCATTTACTTGCTATCAAATCAGATAATGTTTTAATTGAACTCTAAAATGGATTTTTTTTACTGCCATTGCTCAGGCACTTCTTATAAGTTTATTATGTGTAATAGTAGATTTTGGAGTTGTTGTTGGGTCGGCCCTTCCTATGATCATTATTCAAAGTGAATTTCTTAATGGTAAGCCCTTGATATAATTACTATGAAAACTGGAAAAATAAGGGTCAGCCCTTTTTATAATGGCGATAAAATGCTGGTAGACATGGCAATTTATTAAGTATAAGGCCATGTATTTCAGAATGATTAAACTTGTGTTTCCAAAGTGATAGTTTGCTTTTGATGTATTTAACTTTTAAGAACAAAATCAGCTAATTTTACTTATTGTGTTAAAGTTGGAAGTATATATAATATATGTGATGATATAGTTCTCTATGAGTTGAATATTTAATATATTATTATATGTTTTCAGGTACAAATCTGTTGTGGAAGCATGTGCTTTATCTGAAGATTTCTCAGACTTTGTTAACGGAGATTTAACTGAAGTATGTCAATTTATTTATACATTCATTTTGTATATCAACTTTAAATTATTTGTTGATTACAACTGTACTCTAAATCATGATTTCTTTACTTTTAACCAAGATTGAATCCTGATTATAGTATTGTGTAGGTTGTTCAAATGTGAAATAGCAAATACATGGTCTAAATTCGCTGTGAAATGTGAAGGCCTTTGATCATTGTGAAATGTCAAGAACTAGGCCAGTGATTGTTGTGAAATGTCAAGAACTAGGCCAGTGATTGTTGTGGAATGTCAAGAACTAGGCCAATGATCACTGTGAAATGTCAAGTATGCACAGTAGGCTTTAGTTCAGCGGTTTTCTCAGTCTATTGAAATAAATAATATGGTAAATCTATGATACATCATATGTTGGCCTTTATTTACAGTTGTTCATCAACCCAGGTTTGACTGTGTTTCTGTTTTTTTCTTTCAGATTGGCGAGAGAGGTATTAACCTTAGCGGAGGACAGAAACAGAGAATCAGTCTGGCCCGGGCGGTGTACAGTAATAAAGATATTTATTTACTAGACGACCCACTCTCAGCTGTTGATATACATGTTGGCCGTCACATTTTCTCAGAATGTATCATGAAAGAATTGCAGGGAAAAACTGTTCTATTTGTAACTCACCAACTTCAGGTAAATTGAACATATTTTAGTTCACTTGACCTAAGTCATTAATATTACAAAGTTTATTTGTAAACACTGGCGAGGCTCACACTTTCTGTAACAAATTTGACTGAAGATATAACATCCTATGTTAAATTGTCCCCCACCTCTGAATTATGTGAGGTAGCTTGGCAGAAGCTTGCAGATAGAATGTGGTTATAGTACTGGTTAAGGCCTAAATGATGTCCAGGGAAGCTGGTTAGGATAACTGCCTACCACAATATAACTGAAATAATGTTGAAAATAGTGTTAAATCAGATGAAATAAATATATGTAAGCATTTCATGGGTCATTTTTAAAGAGAAGCTTAATAAAACATGAGATCGATCTTTCATGGCTCAAATTTTAATTGTAAGTTTTCAATATTGGACAGTTTATCATATTCAGACGTTGTTTTTTATCACTTTTAACTCACTTTTATGTATTGACAGAAATATTTATTTGTTCTTATTACAAACATACATATATTGGCATGAATTAGGTAGAGATTAAACATGAGATTGGGGACTGATCTGAAGATGGATAACTTTGTTATTATAATTATGTTTATTTTTTCTTCTAGTATTTAAGCAAATGTGATCAAGTAATGTTCATAAGAGATGGTATGATAACAGACACAGGTACACACAGTGATCTGATGGCTGGAGATACTGAATACGCTAATCTCATTAAAATGTTTTATACGAAAGAGAAAGAGAAGGAAGCTAGTCTGGACAGTATAGGAGGTGAGTAAAATGCTTAGGCTGGAAAATAATAATCGTGTATAGAGCAACTAGATCCAGTAGCTTGAAAAATTATTTCCATTTATTTATATTTGATTCCCAGTTGCGGCAGGTCATACCCTTCCATGAAAATTTGACAACAATGTCTTTTTTCTTCTACATGTGGAGAAGTTGCCGGTTCCTTGTGGAAGGGTAGGTTAGTTCTGGTTCCAATACTGTCCAGGAAAACATGTTAGGTGAATTGCCCGCAATATATAACTAAAAGAATCATATAAAAAAATGTTAAACCCAAAGAAATAAATAAATAGATCCATGCAATGTCATTATTGATATACATCTAGATACATTTATTATAGAATGGTTGGTATTTGATTACTAACCATTAGTTTTTTTTACATTTAACAGGAAGACCTAAGTCAATACAGAAACAATTTTCCATTGATGGTCCTGGGTTAATGAGACAGAGGACCATGTCTGGAGGCTCCAGGGGTTCCCATGAAGATGTTCCAGTTGCTCCAAAAGTTAAGCCAGAACTGATACATCAGATGAGTGTGATGACAAGAGGAATGAGTGTTGAAGAACAAGAGCCTGAAAACAAGGGTGAATAATTTCATGGTTTTATTGATTAATTTATGGATTCGTCTGATGCACAGAAACATGCAAAACATAGAATACTGGTACATGTACCGTGCAGTCTCTCCAAAGCAACACCCTTTGGTAGTAACAAAATTATGTTGTTGATGAGAAGTTGTTGCTCTAGAGAGGTTATATTAACAGTTAAATTTTGCAGTGGTTAAAAGTCTCTCTGTTGTAGAAGGATGGTTATTGCCCAATTAAAAGAGAGGTTCTCTCTGGAGAGGTTATACTGTATTACCAACTTGGAACAGCCTGCAGGCAAGATGCTTAGGTTTTTTAAACCACTTGAATGGACTCAAATTCATGCATGTGAATGTGATCCTTGTCGTGTTAAACTGACATAGGTAGCAGTTGTTTAGAATGATTTAATTAGAGTGACATAATAGATTATTTCATGTTCGATGAAAAATTAAAGGCATAAGTTAAAAGTAATTTATTGTACTTTTCAGGAGGTAAATTAATTGTTTCGGAAGAAAAGAAAGACGGAAAAGTGGGTTGGAAGACATACAGAATGTATATGAAATCAGCTGGAGGTTACATCTTATCAGCGCTAGTCATTTTGATATTTGCCATTGCCATAGCAGGCCAGTCCTTTTCCAGCTGGTGGCTATCTCATTGGTTGAATCAGGGTAGTGGGGTAAGTGTTGTTATTATTGTATTTTGCTATTAAGTGATATAAGTGAAATCATTATTCTATTGGGGTATCAAGTGGGGTTAGTGAAGTCATTATTGTGTATTGACTTGGCTTTTTAGTGATCATTCAGACTGAGCAAAGTTGGACTATAAACATATTGAACATATAACATGACTAGGGATACTCCACAGCAAAACATCTTCATGATTTTTTTTCTGTTATGCTGTGGTTTCGTTTATTTTTGTTGAGCTCAATTTTATTGGTTTCACTAAGATGGCTATTTTGAGGGGAAGTAAATACATTGATTTTGAGTTTTAAATTAATCATTATTTTGGTAATTCTCTTCATAAAAGGACTTTATTTTTTGCAGAATACAAGCATTACCATTGGCAATGAGACTGTAGTTAGTAAAAGTGTATCAGATAACCCTCATCTAGATTTCTACTTGATGGTATATGGTGTGAGTCTTGGAGCGATGGTGGTGCTTACTATATTTAGAGCTTTTATTTTTATGAAGGTAAATATGATTTGTAGTTTGCAGTAGCCAAATTTTCATTTTCCTCTTTTTTTGGCATTTAATAGTCAACAAACTTTTGTCTTCTTTGCAATTATTTTGCCCAAGAAAAAACTCATTTTGCTGACTTTGCTGATCTTCCAAAACTTTGAATATATCCAAAACTTCTCATATTAATTTCTTTTGAACCCATTATAGGTATATAAGGGACAATGACTTTATTCCAATGTCTTTTGTGAAATTACTGATAATAAAAAAATTTGTAAGTTTGCTACTGATAGTAATGCCTATACACTTTGTTTGGTTAAATATTTTTCTTGTGATCCCCCTTTCAAAACCTTTACAGTTTGACTTTGAACAAAATTAAATAAATATGATGTTAAAGACTTTAAACTTGACCCTGTGCTAGTATGCTCAGTTTGTATGTCAGGAAATCGCCAATCAAATGATTTTAATGAATGATTATTTATTGTGGAATGTGATGTTTATTTATGTGCACCTTTTTATCTATTGCAGGTTACTCTAAAGGCATCCAGCAACATGCACAATGATATATTTAAGAAAATGCTGTCCTCCCCAATGACATTCTTTGATACTACTCCAGTTGGAAGAATTATAAATAGATTTTCATCAGATTTGGATGAAAGTAAGGACTTATGAATGTGTTATGTGGTATCAGCTAGTTTTTTCTTGCTGTATCCAGCATTTTTTCAGTAGTGAAATCTAATTTAGAAAATAGAAATGAATATTCAGTATCCTTGAATATTTAATTATTCACTCTTTATAGATAGTGACTAAACTTTAATATTCATTTAACTTAAATTTGATATTTACACATTTTGTACATATTCACTTAACTTATATAGATAATATAAACTGATATTTGCTGTGAATCTAGTACTTAAGGTGAGCAAAGACAAACTATTAAGACCATCCTTACCTTTAGTCTACTTTCACCATCTTAATAATTTTATCTTAACAGTTGATTCACGCCTGCCAGCCACCAGTGAGATGTTCCTACAGAATATTTTTATGATACTGTTTGCGTTGGGTATGATTGCGTATGTGTCACCTTACTTTCTGCTTGCCCTCATCCCATTGGTCATTTGTTTCCTGGTATTGAATATCATCTTTACAACTGGGGTGAGTAGATCTACAAACATTTTTTTATGAACAGAAAAAGCCTTCTTGTCTAGCCCAATAGGTGGGGTGTATGGTCTACAGACTCAGGTTTGTGAGTTTGAACGTTAGCTGCACCACATGTTCTGTGAATATTTGGTTGCATCTAAACCTTTTGATCACACAAACTGTTCTTACAGATTCATGATTGTGAAGAAGTTGGAAGTTATTTGAGAAGGGCAAGGTTAGTACTGGTAGAATACAAGAAAACAGGTTGGGCATGTATGCTTTGTGTACATCAACCTGTCTTTATAGTGGCTTGTGCATGTAGTTTGCCATGACTTGTATGTTTTGTGTGTGTCAGTCTGTCTTCATGGTCAGTAACCTAACTTCCTTAATTTGCTTGTTGTTTTTCTTTAGGTAAGGGAACTGATGCGTATGAATGCCATTACAAAATCCCCTGTTATAAGTCATGTGACAGCCACTGTTCAGGGTATAAGTACTATTCATGCGTACAACAAGACCGATCAATTCTTAGACAAGTAAGTATGCAGATTTATCACAGTTCTTTCTCATTCATTTCAAACCAGACTCTCAAATTTACTGTTTCATGGTTTCTTTTGATAGTTATTTGGATGATATGAGCAAATAATGGATGAAATGTCAGAGATGACATAATATCAATGATTTTTTTATTGATTGTTCATCAATTTAGTATACATACTGTTATTCCCCATATTTTACCTGCACTATGACTTTACAGGAGTTATGGCCCTTAGAATAATTTATTTCATGAATACTATTTCTTAACTGTACTATAATATGATAATATTTCCACTTTCAAATGAAATATAACACTTAATCTTAACATTTAAATGATTGATGGAGGAGTTATGGCCCTTTGAATTTTATCTGATATAATTTTTTTATCTTTCTAAGGTTTATGTAGATATTATTTTAAACAACTGTAATACAAACTTCTCTAACTTCAGGTTCAACAATTTAATGGATAAAAACTCCACATATTTCTATCTGTTTTATTGTTCAAATCGTTGGTTGGCATTCAGACTGGATCTAATGAGTAGTTGTGTGGTAGGGATCACAGGGTTGTGCGTTGTGTTAACCTATGACAGTTTAACACCAGCCCTTGCGGGGTTAGCTCTGTCATTCGCTATTCAGGTAAGTTGCTGTTGTCATCTTTTTTGTTCTTTTTGTTTATGTCAATGATAGTGTTGCAGATTTGATTATCAGGAGTTTATTGTATGATGATTTAACTGAAGCATGTATTTTTACCAAGACAGTTACCTATAGTGTAGGTGTTTCATAATGAAACATAGGGTTTCTTATAAGTAACTGTTGGCTCGTCCCATGTGAATTTGGTAATTATATTTTTGTCTAGATCTTACAGAAATGTCAAAATTAATTCTTAAGTAGCTTTTACTCTGTCAAATCATTACTATTTATGCAAACAGTTTGAGAATGGTTTGAATTTTTATTTCTTCTTATTTCAATGTCATTGGGGTACAGGTGAGTAAATTGAGGATGTGTACTTCAGACAGGTAGTAAAAGGGAGGCTTAAACTGTCCTTATAATCAGACCATGTGGGTGGAGTAAAAAAAACTATGGAGGGCATATAAAATATGGGGGTGGATACAGAAAACAGGTTTTAGAATGTACCACAAACAAATGTTACAGTAGCTAAAAATGACATTTTCACTATTGCAGATGACCGGTTTGTTCCAATTTACTATACGACAAGCCATTGAGAGTGAATCCAAGTTCATAGCTGTACAACGTCTACAACACTATTCTCTGGTAAACCTGAATCCAACATTGCTAACTTTTATTTAATTCATCTTTAAAAGCTGAGTGAGCTGATTGGAGTAAACATTTTTACAGTTGATTCTCATTTGCTCAAAGTTGCTGACAAAATCATTTCAAGTTTTCCACAATTCTAGCCATCTGACATCAATCAGTTTAACACTATATTCAAAGAAAATAGAGTTTTATCTTTTGTAGTATTGAATTTACCTAGTTCCAGTGTATGAGATTACAGCATGCTTACAAACTATGGGGTAGGAATTAAGATTTTTATGCCCCTTCATCAAATGAAGCGGAGGCATGTATTGATTTCTTGTCTGTCCATCCGTCCGCACGGGGTTTAACCAAGCTGCCATTAAGGGCATTCATATTTATTTAATGCAGCTTTGTGTTAAGTTTAAAACTGCTGTCATAGCTAGGATGTGTCCATGGAACACGCCCATGAAGTGACAAACTAGAAAGTTGACTCCACCCTAATATATTTACAGGATGTAGAGTCAGAAGCTCCCGCTATCATCAAGGACAAGAGACCACCAGTAGATTGGCCAAAACCAGGGGAGGTAAAATTCAAAAAATACAAAATGAGATACAGGGATAATCTTCCTTTAGCATTGAAAGGTGTTGGATTTACGATTCGACCCAAAGAGAAGATCGGCATTGTGGGAAGATCAGGATCAGGTAAAGAGAAAATACGTGAATATGAACATACAAAAAAATATTTTTTAACATTAAAATTAAATGGTTCTAAACTAGTTAAGAATAAACCAATAATTAATGAAATAAAAAAAAGAAAGTTTTTTTCTGGATGTAGGTAATTTTAACTAATAATGCTTAACTAGTTTAGTGTGTGATTGATTACTAGTATTAATCAACTGATTTCAGGAAAGTCTTCACTTGGTGTTGCATTGTTTCGTCTGGTAGAACCGGCATCAGGTACAATATATATTGATGACATAGATATAACAGAGATTGGTTTAGAAGATTTACGATCCAGATTAGCTATTATACCCCAAGATCCTGTTTTATTTGTGGGAACAGTAAGGTAGGTTGATTGACTTGAATTTCATGAATAAGATTACCACAGGCGGTGCCAATGCTCATCTGTTCGCCACCTCAGTGAGGTCCTCAACTATGAAAGTTCATGTTGCGATAGTTTCTGAGTTATGAGCTTATTTAAAGTTTGTGCACTGACGCAAATGCTGCAGTGTTCATAATAGCTTGACTTTTCTTTGAAAACAATCAAGCTAAAAACCTTTGCTTTTAGATTAGGATATGTTTGAGAAATGATACCTGACTGCCTGTCTCATTTCATGACTTTAGTTTAATAGATTAGCGTATTGCTGTCAAACCTGATGTCAATGGTTTAAACATCTTTTTTCAACGATATTTTAGTTATGTTCAGCCTAACCAGTTTTTATGGATTGTTTTGTCTTTGTTATGCAAATGTATATCATAGATTATTATAATAATTATAAATACCACATACAGTAAATTATTATGTTTTTTTTTCTAATCTTCAGATACAATTTGGACCCGTTTTCTAAACATAAAGACAATGAATTATGGGAAGCCCTGGCAAAATGTCACGTGAAAGATGCTGTAAGTTGATACATTTAAGGAGCAGGGGTGGGATAAAATTCAAAAACCTTGTGGGGTTCTAAATTTAATGCCTGTTTGCCCCTTTTCAACTTCACCCTATGTCTGATGTTGTATTCATATGAAACTTTAGGAAATATTTTGGTTAAGGGTTGTTAAACCTAATGTTCACTTCTTTTTCAGTAAAAGGCATGAAATTTAGTATGGTTTTAAATCAAAATAGTGCTTGTTATGAAATGTTTTAAAAATAGCATATTTTTGTATAAACAATCATTATGGTATTTAAGTGTGTTTTTCTGTATTTTTTAAGTTTTTTAAAGTGAATGAAATATTTGTCTTGGATGATACTTAATTATTACATTGATGCTATATTTCAGATTTCATCCTTAGAGTTAAAGCTTGATCATATGGTGGTTGAAAACGGAGAAAATTTCTCAGTCGGTGAAAGACAATTGTTATGTATGGCAAGAGCTTTATTAAGAAATAGCAAGGTATGATTACATCTCGTTTGTATATGTACAGTTAGCCCCAGCTATTGAGAACATGTATAGACAAGGAGTCGCCTTAATATTGTGATGACCTCATTATTAAGTTGAAATATACAGGAAAGTTTGAAAATCAGTCTGATATTAATTTGACCTAATAAAATTGTTTGTTGCTGGTTACCCTACATATCGTAATTTTCCCGTCACCCTAGAGTTATATTTCTTGAGGAATGGAAAATCCACATTCTCAATTTTTTTCTTTCCACATGCTTTCAAGAGCCAAGAAAGAAAGCCTGGCCTACCTACCCTATTTCTAATAAATAACAAACAGTTTCTTTTTAGGCTTAGTAAGATGGTCTTAACATGGAAGTGGCCCTTAAATGATTGTTTCCTGTTTATTGTTACAGGGATAATGATATGAAAAAATCATATTCTCTCAGATTGTTACCTACTATCGATGTAGTCATCTAAGTAGCCAAAATTTACTCAAATTTGCTGATTTCTTTTCTGTTTGAATTGTGAAGTGATTGTAGGAATATGGAACACTTCCACTAGCCTTTGCACTATTATCAACTCTTGGGCAACATGGCTGCTTACATTGCTTGTGGTCCAGGATTCAATCCCCAATAAGAACCGGGTTCAGCCCCTAAATTAACAATAAACTATACCTTAGCTGATTTTGATGGAGCCCCATCTTTACTATTGACATTTCATCAAATTTACAATAAAGACTATATTTTCATTCTTTTCCTTAATTTTAATGAATTTTCCATTATGTGAAGTGTATTAATTAAAAGTTTCTATCAAATTTCATGCAACATTTGCCTGTATATTTTCAGATATTAATGTTAGATGAAGCGACGGCAGCTATAGACACTGAAACTGATGCACTTGTTCAACAAACAATTAAGGAAGCATTCTCAGAGTGTACAATGCTTATCATTGCTCATAGATTGAATACAGTGTTAGGTTGCGATAGAATATTAGTCATGGAAGATGGGCTGGTGAGTAAACATACTTCTTGAGCCATAATGATTGGTCTCAACATATTAATTAAGTTTTTAACTTTTTGGAAACTGAACTAAAGTTCAGCTTTCCATAGCCGTCACTCATTTGGTGTAAATGAATCTTTATGTGGACCAAAGTGCTCGTCACTCACTGGGTGTGCATGAATCTTTATGTGGACCAAAGTGCTATGTTTTTTTACATCCGCGATGCAATTATAGTTAAACTAGTTCCCATTCCGTGTTGCAATGCAAATCAATGTAAGTTCAGTTTCCATGAGTACTTTCAGTACTTTGATTATACACCTGTATTGATATCTCGAGGGTTTAGCGCAACAGTGTTGTAACTCATATTGAAATAAAAACAAGTTACGACAGTGTTGCACTGAACCCTCGAATTCTGTTGTTTTCAATAAAAATATAACTATCATCATCATTTTTATTGCATATAATATTTGTTTCTATTGTAGGTTGTTGAATATGGAAGACCTAAAGATTTATTGGCTAGTGCTAAATCTAAATTTAAAGACATGCTTGAAGCTACTGAAAAGCAACATGAACAAATCTGATGTACAAATTCATAGATATAATTCATAGTTATAATACAAATTGGTTGATTTTAAGACATAGTTCAGAATCAACCAATCTGAGGCTAAAGCATCAAAATGAAATCCTTGTTAGATTTGACTTAATGGAGATATTGCAGTCTTTCCATTGGTCACTTCAGGGCTGAGCTCAGTTTTAACCAATCAGAGACCTGGGTTTGCAAACGGTCTGTTTTAATCTGTTTTTGACAGATTTTCTTAAGGATTGTACAACTGATTTCTGGTGCTATCAAAGGGAGACAGAAAATATATCAATTACTTATTTATACTTGTTTTTAAATGTGTTGTGTATCTTTCCTGTTTATATTTTGTTTGAGTATTTTGCCTCAAACAAATGTTTGAGCGATATGAAGTTTTTTACTATTAGCTGACTTTGTTCATGTTCACATAGCATCTTCAAATACCATAGTAAAAAACTTCAGACTTGTGACAATTTGAAATCTAATTAATCTGTTTCATTATCTTGTAGTTTCTGTTTTGTATAAAATGTTTGATCTATTTTTAGTACAGATTTTTTTATTATTTTATGATCATGTTTATTTTCAAACTACATAGTATCTATTTATTTTGTCATCTATTGTATGTTGTTAGAATGAAGAGTTTATAATGTTAACAATTTAATTGTTAGAAAAACTTTATATTTTTGTATCTTATCATGCTTTGCACCTTTCAGCTGCTAAGTAATGAAAAATTGTGTGAATATTTATTGACATAACATATGAATGACATTATTTTTCTCTTTGACATACATTCTAACCTGTGGACATAGGTCACTGCAAAGGGATGTAAAATATGGCCTAATTTGCACAGCTGGCCTTTTCCACAGGTTTATTTGGTCTAGTATTATACATGTATTATTGGATCTGTGTTCAAGAGTGATTGTTGTTCACAGGTACAGTTAATTCCAGTTGTTCTCTATTTCATTGTGTGTGTGGTTTTTTTTGCAAAGAAAATGACATTGTTTAGTTTCTTTTAATTTGACTATTTGATTCATTATAAAAACACCTCAATATTCAGACCATACTTCTTCGGGACCTAAGAAATCCTCTCTCAATCATTATATTGTTTGAATAGAAGAATTGTAGAAACCAGCTTTATATCATGATGGTATTAATATAGAAGTGGTCTTTATGTTTACTATACTTTTATTTTCTGACATTATGCTTTTTCTTGATCATTGAATCTATTCACTGTTCGATACCCTTTTTCCCATACGAATGACATTTCCTTTGATATGTACCGGTATGCATTTTTTTCAAATTTTATAAATACATATTAATGTAATATACCATATTATTATTTCACAATTTTAGCACATACCAAAGACATTTTTCTTCAAATTGTTTATTTTCAAAGACATACGACAATGTACCATGTTACTATATAGTTAATCAAATCTCTCTTTTTTGAGTTCTATCTGTCCGTCCTAAGATCATGACATTACCATATCTTTTGAAGAATCAAGAATTTTCTTACAGCTTTGTACACACCATGGTCTCTTGCTGTGCCATATGAAAGCAGAGAAGGTAAAATGTTCACCAACAATATCTTTAAAGCTTTTATTTACATGTATCTTATTGAACACTTATATTAAACTAACAATTTTTATGTTTGGTCTTCTTTAAAGGTGCTGAATGTATTCATTACTTTTTGCTGGGCTTTATTAGGTTTTATTCCAAAAATAAATTGAAATGACTGTTGATATGTATTGTTTTAGATGAGTTTTCAAATCAAAAATAGCATTTCTATTTGACACATTGTTATGCAGTATGTCTAAAAATTTCTCATTGGTCAAATGGTTTCTCCACTGAAATTTTTCTGTGTGAAAATTGATGAACTGAAGCTTTTAAAGAAATTGTTATGGTTTCATTAATTTCCATTGGGGATTTAAATCATGAATTTTGTAGGTTGGCTTATTCATGAATTTACATCCTCATGAAATAGACATTTTTGTAAAAAGCATGAAAAATTGAGCCAAGGGAAAAAATAAAACAACAGTATTTGTGTCTCATTTTACATTGTAGAAAATCTGTATAATGTTTTGCTGCAATTTTTTTTCTTTAGTTTTATTAAATTTTGCTTGACATAATTCATGTGATTGTGATATTTCTACTTGTAGATATATTATAATGAATTTTACACCCCTGTAAAATATTGTAAAGGAATAAAATAGTATTTTCGGTATTATGTGTTCTTGTCTTTATTTTATTGTGAATTAGATGGCAAAGAATTTAGTTTGATTGCAAATGAGTCCAAAGATCTAGAAATATGACTGAATTGCATAGCTGTATGGTAGTATGAAAAAGGCTTTTTACGCAAACACAGTAAATAGATGAAATAGATGACCCATAACTCAGTGATTGGAGGGGGGGGGGTAACTTGTGAAAGTGGACTGAATATGTATATGAAGATCAGGCTATAAACCTGTCAATTTTATCTTTACCTTTACTAATGAATGTTGAATCTTTTTGAAGGCATATACTACTCTACAATGGAGGAGCAGTGGTTGTGGGTTCATATCCCTTCTTTTGGTGCAAGTACTAGTCAGAAACCAGGAAGAAGTCATCGAGAGTAGTTAATATAAGTTGTAAGAACTTGCTCTACAATCCATGTAAAATAAATTAGTTTAAATAAAAGAAAAACTATTCTATTATTCTGCTGTTAATACTCACAGGTAGTTGTATTTAGACAACTACCTGATACTCATCAATTCTAAATGCAAGTCTAATTGCATATTTTTATGGGAATACTAATTAATATCGTATAGTTTACCTGAATGTCATGTGTAGCAATTTTCCTTCAGCGCACATCTTTTATGCTGAAACAACGAGATGCGATGTTCCACATTGTTTGGCATATGGACATATAGTAAGCTTTTTACCTTGATAGTATATATATAAGATCAGTGACGGGAATTTTTTTTCATCATTTGTGGACCAAACACTGATACTGCCACCCGTGACTGTACTATGTGATGCTTACTCGACTTATGTACTGCATAACGCATGTTTTGTAATTACACCGTATTTTTCGCCTTGATCATAGATAAGATTTTTAACGATGTTAATTGGAAGAGCCGTAACTAAGTTTTTAGAACTTGTGGCACGCCCCTTTGCTAAAGTTGTAAATATATATTCTATCGGAAGTTGCAACTAAAGACACAATCGTCAGCTAAATCGACATCTTTCGGCACCACTCGGTCGGCTATGTAGAATACCGTGCTGCTAAATGCGTTCAATGTTAGATGAACATACGGAATCGGCCGAAATATTCCGAAAGTAAATGAAATGTAAAATTAATGCTTTAATGACAGAACTTCCGAATTCGTGGCATTTTTTTGTACAATCAAACCAACGTAACTGTAGACTGTAAGACACAGGCATAGGCACTCGACTCCGTGATTTGATTACCCATATAGACGTTATTTTTCAATTAAGTCACCTGCAAACAACGTAAATATGTCAAAAGAAAAATCTTAAATTTTCTCTGCTATTGAGCGTATAAAAAAACATCAAAACGTCTTTGACAAATTTGCGTTGTTTGATAAGTTAATTGAAAATTCGAGTGTTAAATTACGGAATCGAGTACCTATAAGGACACAGGCACACTCAAATAACATTTGAGCTTATAATAAAATCAATTATGATGGGAAGTAGCCTAAGCGTGAAAAAAAATCGTGACTATCACGTACAGCCGTGTGACTTCGAATTCAAGTTAGATAACGTAAAAGTAATGAACATGTATCATTATAAACATACATTTATATAAAAGGTTATTATGATTTTTATATGAAGAAATGTAAATCTTCTACTTAGTACTAAGTCATATGTGTTCATGACTGATTATCGTTGTTGTCACTGGCCAGTCGCGTCTAAATGACCATGTGTAGAAAATGGTCAACACTGTGCAATGATCGTATTTCCTCTATCGGTTTGATGGCATTTAGTTCACAGGGTCGTCTGTAAACTACATCGATTTGGATTAACATATTTAATGATCTATTTTATTTATGAAGATATGGACGTATTTATTGAAAATTGTCTCATCGCACAAAATATTGTCAGAGAACCTCCACTTGCGCTGAAAAGACAAATGTAGTTGTACCTAAACCTCCAAACAGGCAACTGTATATATCAAACGTAAATAAAGTAAGTCTGTGATTGGCATACAGAACAATTAACTTTCCTCATGACTTTAATCATGTAGACTCTCTTCCCCTTCAAACAGTTGCCAATAGTTTCACGAGTTTTGTCCTAAGTGCACGTGCGCAACGTTTTTTGCTAGAGCATGAAATATTTAAACAGGAACATTTATGATAATCGAAATATACGATCGTATATGTGATAGAAATATTTTGTACATGATAGATTGGCACGTTCTTTCGGACATTGCAGCATGTAATTACATTTTCTGGCTTTGATGATAAAATATTAAATGGGCTATTTCTTGCAGGTCAAGTAAATTGATATTTGTTTTAATCAACAATTGAAGACATCAAATGGAGATTTCAAACTAAGTACAAGGTAAATGTCTCGCATCTCAAATGATAGATGGATAAATGATAGATGACATTGACACGTTACGTGTTAAAGTTTTCTAGCACCGAAATAGTCCAGTCAAATTAACGGATGGGGTAGGACTAAATGGTACAGAATGTTTTTTGTTATAAAACGATCATGTATATGATAACATACATAAATCAAAGTACTGAAAGTACTGTCGGACTTGATTTTTACCATACGAGACAAAAGAGAGAAATGTGTACCCATATCGTTCGAGCCCATACAAATATTTTAACATTTAAAATTACGGACCGATTTTTCATTCATATTGTAATGCAGGTCATATGCATATAGGTAAATGACATAAGCTAGGGCTTTACTATAGTCCCTTAGCTAAAATTTTAAAATGAAAAAAGCCTGATATTGGAAAGTTTAATGATTAGCACATTAATTGAGGACAATTTAATTGCATTAAAAACTCTTTATTGTACAAAACTAGTAAACAACACTTCAGTAACAGTAAATACAAACATTGATTCTTCTGGTTTTAACACAACAGAACATCGTCGCATTGAACACATTCAGGGTCACTCAAATCAAAAAGGTCCTGACACAGTAGAGTAAGACCTATATGTCCTATAGTTTACCCGATGTTGCATGAAATCAGACGTGATTATGTAATTCTAAATAATCTGGCGTAAAAGGAACTCTTAAACAGTAAATTTTAAAAGCACGTATCCAGTAATTTAAGTTCGTATTTAGCGACTCGAATTATTATTCTTAAGCCGCAGTTTTAACATTTAGCCTTCGATAAATGAAACTCCCCACATCGGTTACGCTTTGCTACTAGCCACTGCGGGGAGTGAGTCTATAAATAGCGATTCCGTCATCAAAATAACACTAGTTGGTGTGAATATTAAATGAGAATTCGCTTTGTAATATTAAGAAATGTTAGAAAGGCACAAAACACACACATCGATGGTAGATTGTTGCAAATGCATGAATACGTCCGTGGAGATTTTTCTGAAAGTTCTATCGAACGAAAACCGAAAGTAGAACTACTTTTACGGCAAGATATTTTATTGGACAGTGAATACGCGGTTTTAATTCTACGCATTTGAATATCTCATGTATCTACCGACAAGCACTTATTTAGATACATGACTCTTTCCATGTAGTTACAATAGAATGATTTGAAATATATTTAGATCTGACACACTAAATTGGGGAAAGATTCCAGATACTTCTATATAAACATACCATTTAGTTGCGTACTATTTCCTTTATGTGGCATTCTTTTAACCAAGCTGTTATGGAGTCCAGCGCCCAATATAAGTCTACGATTACAAAGGACTTGATTTTGATAAAAATCAAGTCCAAAAATAAAATAGGCCAAAATCTGACCAGTTTTAATAAAATAAATAAGCTTTTCATTTTCGGATAATTTCACTATCCGAAAACCGGTATAGTTGCGTATAAAACCCGTATTACTTCGTACATTAGTGCGTCGTTTTCATTAATTGACGTCAAATAAATCAGCCTAATATCGTCTTAATGTTCTTAGGAGTTGATTTACTAAGTCATCACTCTATATAGCTGAATATCTACCTATATTTAGGCATGATTTTGATAGTCGGTTATCAATAAAGAGTTCTAACCTAATTTTTACTAGACCACGCTTACGTTAATGGATTGTTGATCACGACCCAAGGCTTTTGGGGCCTGTTTTTTTTACTGAACGGTTCAAGAGAGGAATCTTTGGTTTAGTATCCAACTTTCTATCAAATGAGACCACGCTTTTTGTGGCAAAACCTGTGGTAAATATGTATATTATATCATGGACTCCCGACTTTTTATTTAGTCTAGAAAAACAAAGAATAAGCATATGTTTTCTTCCTATTTTTGTTCATGTTTATCAATGAAGAGTGACTTCTTGCAGAAAAAGGTGTGCTTTTATGAAAATACAAATGGAAATACATGTAGCAAACTTCCAAAAATGTAAACCAATGAGAAAGTAACGATTACGACTGGCCTTTCGATGATCACTGAGATTGGGATCTATCAAACATATGACAGCTTAACAATTCGCATTCTGCGCAAGTGGGTAATTAATTTCAAAACTAGACATCTGATGTGAATGAATAAAGAATAAACATATATATTAAATAACAAAATATATCAACTTACTATTCAAATAGCTTAAGTCTACAAAAATACTGATTAATTTAATTTAGATTATAAATTACTAGTTTTCATAGCATAACCAATGTTAGCAAATAAATGATGATTGGCTCAATACTGTTCAGTGTTGTTTCGTGCATGCAGGTGACTAACATGCTGCAGATGCTTTGTAGTTTTCAATTTCGGCTAAATATATATCAACGAATATTACTCAAACTTATAACCAGGATAAAATCAGATTTCTGAGCGAATATCTCATCTATTAAGGAAGACCAACGGAATCCAAGTGTGTGTGACATTTCAACTTTTAAAATAGTTAGATATATCATGGATAGTAAATGAATAGTACAGAATATAAAATGTTATGTATTGAAGAAACATTACGATAAACACTTCCTGAGCCGACGAATATTTAAAATTCATACTTCCGTTATTTTTTTAAATTGACATTGTTATCCGAAACATCGTCTTTCTGCATCTATTAATGTCTTGATATTCTAGTCTGAAAGTTGACGTGTGATACTAGTATTGCAAAATTAAAGAGACCCTCTACACAAATATTTAGCTGATATACCAAAATAAAACCTGACATTACAACAACAGTTGATCAACAATACCAATAATTTGTTGCGGACAATGACAAACATACATTCAATTGCATCTACAAATATTCTCTGGGGTCAAACAGAACGTTGTTTTGTTATAAAAAAAATGGGGTCAAACAGAACGTTGTTTCGTTAATTTTACTGACCAATGATCCAATTAAAATTCTTTTTCCATGGTTTAGGGTAAATAAAACATCTCAAATTTTGCATGGAGGTGCTTATAAATGAAATAATAAGTTGAAATTAAGATAAGAACTATTAAGACACCTATAAGTAAATAGGAATGTATTAGGATAACGATATTTTACTGCAAGAAAAAAATCTTTTCACAATAGCGAACAACAAATTCAATTACAACTGCACAGCTGAGTTAATTTCTATTCAGAGTCGACCAGCAGCCCTTGGCAATCTCCATGATCTGAAGAAGGCCCTTGTGCAGGAATTAGGGGTGGGCCAATGCATCAAAATATCACTGCATTGTGATCCTGAGTCTCTCGATAGTATGGATCGATAGTAAAAGTCATGATCCAATAATTATCGCCGATAGTTAGCTCAACTATCGATCATTTCGATACTTTCCTTCTTATGAAGTTTATTTTTAATTTAGAAAAACTTCCATTGCATCTTGTTATAAAAATAATTGTAAATATACCCACGCATCAAACTGCCACAAAGGACCAATAACGCAATCGTTAAATTAGCCAATTTTAGTTCAGTTACTAGTATCTAAATTCAAAATTTTAAGGCCACACCAATTTGATTACAGTACTTGTTGATCCGATTTGTCACTCCTATTATTATTATCAAAATTAGAAACATATTATTATTTTTTATGTTTTGCTTCCTTATTATCGCTTGTTCATTCCCACAATGTTTTTTCATCAGATAGATGCTGGTCTTAAGGTACCAACATTTGTCTCGGCTGATATAATTTCTGACTCCTTTCGTTCCTATAACGGATGTTTCAACAATTTTCATCAGAAAACTATTGAATAAGGACATTAAAAACGTTTTTACGGGTAAACGGTAACAGTTATTGAAATAAATGAACACAGACTTTTTATTTGCATTCCCACTTTCTTGTTTGAAAGAAGGAATTAAAGATAATTTTTTTTAAAAATAGTTCGCCCGCTCGCTAAAATCGGAAAAGAAAAATGTTCTTTTTTCAAAAAAAATATTTCGCTCGCTCGCTTGCTTTCGTCCAAAGAAAATCCGATGAACAAGTTATTAAATTGGTATGGCCTGATAAATAATCATAGTAGGTGACATTTTATTAGTGTCGGGTTAGAAATGTCTACAAGTGCATTAAATTGATACATGTACTTATTTACAAACCTTTGCCAGATTTTCATCTAAAGGAAACTCAATATAAAATAAAGAATGATCAGGGATGCAGTCAGTCTGGACTGAAGGAGTGTGCATTTTCGGACTTCATGAGGTATATAATCAATGGGCCGCGGTCGTGATCCAGCTGTTAAATGTGCCGGACTCGTTGATTTCCTTATGTGGAGAAGTTATGTGGAGACGTTGCCAGCTACAATGTAGGATGGTAATTAAGCTAGTACTTGTTAGAATGCAGTCTGGGAAAACTGGTTTGGTGAACTGGCCGTCGTTGAATATCGTTCAAAACAGCGTTAAACGCATCGAAACAAAGACCCACTATCCACTATGATATGTACCTAAGTTAGACCATATCATGATGGGGACTAGGAGCGTAGCCAAATTTGACTCAGGGGTAAAAATTGTTGGATTTAGGTTGAGGGATCATTAGACATGGCGTCAAATAACAAAGATAAGGCCTTTTCGATTTTGAGAGGAATTTAGTATTTTAAAACTATTCTAGTTGCCATGGCAACCAGTATTTAAAAAGGATAACTAATTTTTCAGGAATCTGAAAGAGATATACTTTTTACGGGTTATGTTGTAAAGATCTGTAAAATTTGATCACACTTTCACGAGATAACTCTAATTTCTATGTTACCATAAGTGGGTGGGGTAATTTAACATCTAATTTTGACTTCAAACAGTAAAAATGCTAAAACATATTTAATTTTTTGTACTTTTGTATTATGCAGGGCTGATATTATTCATGTTTTGTAAAATTTATTAGATATTTATAATTTATCTGATGTATTTGTCAAAGTTATCGCATCAGTTAACATGCTATTTGCGTATAATTTGATAAATGATGGCCTATACTCAAAACGAATTTCTGGAAAAACGGCCGATCCGATTTTGTCCTATTTTTATCCTGATATTGTAGAAAGTCTAAGCTTTCGGATGAGCCATATTTCATTTCTGTACCATTTTGTCCTGGGTTCGACCAAATTTTGTCATAACTTGACTAGACTAAAAGGTTGCGATAGCAAAATGTTAAGCAAGATAACCGTGGGCCATCACGATTTAAAAATACTTTAAATGCTGCAATTTTCTTCCAAGAACGGTTCTCTCAGTGCTTAATATTTGTAGTCGTATTATACAACTTACACCCCACATGCACCAATCGGAACTCCTCAGCGTTTCTTTAAAGAAAAGTGCGTATTTCTCATTCACGTAAATCATCATCACCATTCATTTCTAGTAATCGCATCCCTCTAGGTAGATTATTCTCGCGATATGGTCAGATCAGCTTTATACAGGTAAACTTTGTACAGGTGAGTTTAAAAACGGATAAAAATATCGCTGATAGTTTACAGTGTTCCCAGACTCACAAGGGTCGACTGGAACCCTTGGAGGGTGGGTTGACAGGCTACTCCAACAGGAAGCCTGTTCCACAAGACAATGGTGGCATGATAGAAACTATGCTGGTATGTAGCTTTCTTGGCAGGTAACTGAGTGTGTTGTTGGTTGTGTCCTCTTGTAGAAGTTCTGGCTTGTCGGAGAGGGGGACTCGGACAAATGTCGACTAGGATTTTATACAACATCGTCACCCTGGCTGCGTTCCGTCGGTGCTGGAGAGAATCCCATTTCAGGTCCACCAGCATTTTTCAGGATGAAAAGACATCTGCCAGTCCCGTTCCCAGTCCTGAAGGCTGACGAGGTCCTGCTGTAATTGTTTAGCATCCTCTTCATTACGGATAGTGCGATACAGCAGGCTATCATCGGCAAACCGTTAATTGATTTAACCCGAGATGGCATATCATTGATATACTGTACGTATTTTCATTTATTTTCGTTGGGCTCAATTTTCGTGGTTTTTACTAAAATGGCTATTTCGTGGGGACATAAATTCGTGGATTTTGACTTTTGAAGAGAAATGCCTTATCTCTGCATTTAATTTCGTGGGGATTTGATTTCGTGGGCACCCCTGATAACACTGGAACAGGTTCAGAGTAAGACCCATCGAGGACTACACGCTGGGTACGAGCTGTAATTAAGTAAGTCAGCGATCCACGATATCCGCGTTATCAGGAATGTGTGTTGAATTTAGTAATACAGAATAATAGATTTATAAAATGATTGTAAAATATAAGAAATGTATTCCACTTGCTCTATTTAAAACAACATTTACCTAATGCCTTTCTTTAGTGCACATAGCATACAAATGTTGTTAGATGCTTTTTTGCTATATCATAGAAAAAAATACTGTGCTAACATTTTTATATGTTACATACTTCGTGATTAAAAAGAACATTTCAGGATGTTTTTTATTAAAAGTTAAAGTCAATTTCACTGATAAGACATCTTTCTAGATCTGGATTCAAATGGCTATGTTACATCGGTTGATCTAATCACAGGAGCCTGTTATTCAATCAAAAAAAAAAATTATACTCAATAAAAAATTACCTACGTATAGAAAAAGGTAATTTTTTATTGAGTATAAATTTTTTTTTGATTGAATAACAGGCTCCTGTGATCTAATCTGCTTGCCAGAACATTTGTCAACATGTGATATCTAGGAAGAGCACAATTTAACTTGTATATAATGTTAAGTTTATATATATTCTCAATCATTTAGAAATACAATGATTTTAAAATAATGAAAATATTAATGATTCATATTCGTAAATTTGCTTCATTTCGCGAATATGATTCATATTCGGTCCCTTGTTGCATAGCAATAAGACGCGAGCTTCCCACGTGACATCACCGGAAGTTCACTTAATGTAAACAGTGATGCGGATTAATGGAGTTTAATTAAACACCGGACTTATAATAATTCTATCAGAATTAAAAGGTGCCTCACTAACATTTGATTATATGTTAATGTGTATTAGCGCTTACTTCCAACTATTTTTTTACAGTTCAAAAGCTTCTCGATAACTTGCCCTCAAATGTTAAGCATGGTGATTCGTACTCATTCCCTTTCGTTTCGCACCTATGGTTCTTTTTCTATCCGCCTTACTTAGTCTATCGCTCAATTTAGTTGCTTTTGCAACCTGGTCCTTTTAGTATCGCCATTTGCTGATGATGTTGCGTAATAAAAATCAACCTCTTTAAGACTTAGTGTTCAAAATAGTTGCTTATTTATACTTCTAGTCAAATATTGACCACCTTTGATTGGACCAATAAAAATGATTGGAATATTTTAATAATTGATGCAACTGTCTATTTTCTGTATGAAATGTAAACTGTCATTTGTTTGTTGATGTATTTAAAGTCAGTCTACATTTTCCCAAGTTGGTCGAAAGTCGTGCATGGTTGAATTTTCAAAAATGATAGGCTATATATTTAAATTATGGCCCCTTCCCAATTTGTGGAAAAAAGGCTTTCAGATATTGGGACATTGACAAAATCTTTTTTTGGCTTTCTTTATGACCTGTGTTTGTTATATATATTCAATCTACCAAAGAAAAACACTGCTAAGCACTATTTTCCATTTTTTTCTAAACTAGTGATCAAGATTTAAGAACATAAAATGATACTGTTTACAAAAATGTTGATTTTTGTTCAGTTATCATATACACCCCAATAACTCTTAAAACGCCCCAATACACCACAATAACTTAAAAACACCAGTGACCACCAAACTCAATACACCCCAATAACTCTTAACCCAGTACACACAAAATACCTATTTCAATGTTTTATTTTCAACCAAATAATCATTCTAAACGTTCACATCCTTCGTCTATTTGTTTACATTCATTTTGTATTCATGAGTATTTGATATAAAAATTAATTGATGGTTGATACTGAATTTCTGTATGCACGCATTCATATAACATCTCAAACTTAACAATTTTAATTCACATCTTATCTTGCGTAAAATATCATTAGAATCTGCATTTTTTTTATATATACAAAATGTATATTGTTTCATCATATATAAAGTTGAATTTTATTATTATTGAGTTGTATTTGGGTGATTTAAGAGTTATTGGGGTGCATTGGGGTGTTTCAGAGTTATTGGGGTGTATTGGGGTGTTTCAATGGACCCATTACTTTGGTAGAGAATTATGTTGACTCTTTACATTTCTATCAGCTAAGGGTCATTTTGACCCCCAACTTTTGAAGTCTATGGAGCGCCCTGTCTTACCCACATAAACATGTGCAGTTACAGTGCTATGATAATTATCCATTTAGTCTGTTGTTAGAATAAAACACTAATAAAATTACTTACTAATGACAGATTTTAATACAAGTGCGAATACTGAAGGCCAGGTGCACAGTAAATCAATTTATTTTAAACAAATCATAGTTTATTACTTAATTAAACACAACAATGTTGAAAAAATGAAGTTATTCCCTCTACCAAATGCTCCCCCCCCCCCTTCTTTGCAGAATGTATTTCATTTATCTTATGAACTATGATTTTCAGACAGATGAACAGTACCAGTGATTTTCCTCGCCTGCAGAGTGCCACATTTGAACCTCTGTCAGGAGATGGCAATGTGGAACTTAACTATAAAAGTGGGGCCAGTTTTAAGGGCCAGGTTCAAGGACATAAGAAAATAGGTCGTGGTATTTTCACTTGGCCTAACGGGGCTAGATATGAAGGAGAATACTTGGACAATAATCGTGAAGGGTCAGGTAATGATATATTTTCTTGTATACCAGCTAGTGATTTTTTCATTTTGTTTGGGTCCAGTAAATGGATCCTTCCCTGTAACATTTAGGCTTCAATCTAAATGGAGCATTTAAAAAAAAAAAATCGGACATAAACTGACAATTAAAGTTATGATCATATTTTTACAAGAAGTGTAATAGTATATATATTAGTGCAAAGAAACCAAAGGTCTTGATTTACTTGGCATTGTCTATTGATAAAAGTTCCCTATAACCTAGCTAGTTGTCACGACTCCAAAATTGCCAATCTGAATGGACCTGGACCCATTCCCAAAGAGAGGAAAAAATCACTGTATATATGCATCAATTCAATGAGAAAATTTTGTATTGTTTGATCAAAACCCAGTATTTATTTGATTCTAAAGATGTAGTTTTTGAATTTAGTAAATGAACAATTTCATGCATGATTTTCTTTTTTATTTAGTTACAAGTAGCATGTTAAGGCTGCCTTCCATTCTGAAAATTTCTGCTTTTCTTAGCTATTTGGAGCAGATGATTATAAAAGTGCTCTTGAGTCCAGTGCTAATTAACCCATTCCTATACCTAGTTCTGTCAGCTATTTCTGTATGAAGTGTGTTACAGAGAAAAGAGACAAATAACTTTTAATTGTCATAAAGAAACTAGTTATATATACGAGGGTTGTCCGGAAAGTTCGTAGACAACGGCTATTTTTTTAAAATTTATTTTTACATCGCCCACTACCGTGATAATAAATGTTTACATTGGTCGAGAAAAAAATATGAAAGGAATAAAGACACTCGTTAGATTATTACTGTAGCAACCTCATATAGGGACACCCGGAGCACGTTAAAAAGTAGATAAACACTGATCTCGACCATTGTCTAAATTGTGTAATTTAATCGTCTAAATAGCGGGAGACATTATTGAAAATACACGATGACGTACCGTTACGCTGTGACGTCATGTTGTTTTGATTTAAACGTTATCGTTTCAAAAACGAACATTTCACGAGAAATAACATCTATACACTATGGATGAAAAATCACCAAAATTGGCGACGTCAGACGTCCGATTGGAGCAGCGCATACTGGTCAAGTTTTGTGTAGAGCTTGGAAAAATGCCTGGAGAGACCAGATAATTTATTAATTCAACCACTAAACGACCAAACATTTCCCGGGCCCTTGTGTATAAATGGTACAAACGGTTTAGTGATGGAAGATGTGATACTACCGATGATTCACGTTTGGGAAGACCATCGATTATTACGGAGCGGTCATTATTGTTAGTGATGAACGTCATTGATGACGACAGGCACCTAACCGTAAGAGATATCGCTGACCTTTGTGACCTTTCAAAGGCAGCTGTGCATAAAGTTCTCACTGACAATTTTGGAATGCATCGTGTGTGTGCATGTTGGGTGTCGAGACTACTTTCAGATGATAACAAAGAGGCACGGGTAAAAGCAGCTAAGTCTTTTATTCACAAGTGGAAAGCGGACCGGGAAGTGTTTTTTAGATATAATCATTACAACTGATGAGACTTGGCTGCATTATTATGAGACTGAAAAACTCTCCACCACCAAAGAAAGCCAAGATACTAAATCAATGGGGAAACGCATGTTTATTCTATTCATGGACATACAAGCACCCTACAGTCCGGACTTAGCACCGATGGATTTCGCAGTTTTCCCCTATATAAAGTCTCAACTACGAGGTAGAAAATTCAGGAATTTAAATGAACTCAGAACCACAACATCACATATTATCTCTAGAATTAAGAGTGACTGGTATTCCAAGGTGTATGACAAATGGGTTGGTATAGGCAGAGGAAATGCGTGGATTGTAACGGTGAATACATTGAAAAAGAGTAACGCCGCTTTAAATGACGACGTTATTTGTTGTAAGTGTTACGCACGTCATAACGTCATGGTGTGCTCCGCTGTGACTTACAGCCCTGTACAAAAAATGCTACAGATTTATTATTTACATCACGATATTCCGTATTTCTGTTCTAAATACATGGGAGTGTGGCTGGATGTAGTTTTCATGTTTCATTTATTCTTTATTTGAATGTGTCAGTAACCGTCTACGAACTTTCAGGACAACCCTCGTATAGTAGAAAATAGCAGAATGTTTTCAGTTCCCATTAAGGGTCAAATCAGGGATTAGCTTTTATAAATTTTAAGACACTCTAGAAGCTAAACCATACAGTATGCTTGTAACTGACATTCAGACAGTTTGATCGAATATGTTTTTATCATCTGTGACCATTAAAGGCGTGAATCTATATATTTTACTTGTATTGAACTATTTGAATGATATGTATCATTGATTTTAGAATATCTTACGACTTGCCTGGTAACCTTACGTATATACTTACAATTATTTACATACTGTTACTTTAACTGATAAAGCTGAGTATTTAAGACCACTTTATTTTCCTTGTTTGCGAATACAGTCTGATACTTCAAGCTGTTTTGAAAAAATCATCAAACGAAATGTTAAGAGCTTAAAAACACCTGCATGTATTTCTTTTTTAATGCTCCATTTAGCCTATAGTTGAATCAGTATAAATTACATCTAGACAATTTAAATACATTCTGTTTTTCAAGACTTTTTATTCTTTGAATAGTAATTTTATGGACATATAGTCTTTGGAAATTGCCAATGATTTAAACATCATATATTTATGTTAAGAACTATTCTATGATTGGTCAGCTGTAGTGGGCTCAATGTCATGTTAATTTGATTGGTTGTTTTATAAAGTATCCCAATGTTAAACAAAGTACCTGTTGTCAAAAATTGAAAATTCAGGGATGATTTAATTAAAGTCATGCTCCCTCTCTTCATTATAAAAAAATGCATTTGATGATTGCTGACCAAATTTTTCATTACCAAAAGATCTGTTGTAAACATGTACATTGTGATAGCTTAGGATCTACTCTCCATGTAATTATATTACTGGAACCAAAGCCATAATTGATGATTGTTAAAATTGATTAGCACCAAAGTGTTTATAGATTTATAGGTTTTGTATGAATAATGAATTTTCAGTTGAATGTCAGAAATTGATTTTCATGAAAATATTCTTAAGTTTACACAATTTTAAGACTGTAATTGGTGTTTTGTGGCATACATTATAACTTATTCATACGTGACGTCATATATCCATTTAAATTTTTCAATTAATTCTAAAAAATATACATTGAACATTATTTATAATTGGCTTTTAAGTTTTGATTGTTTGAAATATCTTCAACATTATCTCCATTGTATAACTTTACAATGCAATAGTACACTCTTAATGCACAAAAGTAACCAATCAGAGATGTTAGACTGATCTCAACAATTGGATTTGATAACTCGAGATTTTAGGCAGATCTCAACTCTAGGATGTGATAACTCTTGAGATCTTAGACTGATCTCAAAACTAGATTTTGAAAATTCTTGAGATCTTAGGCCGATCTCAACACTGGGATGTGATAACTCTTGAGACTTTAGACTGATCTCAACACTGGGATGTGATAACTCTTGAGACTTTAGGCTGATCTCAACACTGGGATGTGATAACTCTTGAGACTTTAGACTGATCTCAACATTGGGATGTTATGACTCTTCAGATTTTGGACTGATCTCAACATTGGGATGTTATGACTCTTCAGATTTTGGACTGGTCTCAACACTAGGTTTTGATAACTCAGACATTGTCTGAGGTCCCAGATACTAAAAATTAAATATTTTAACATTATTTAGGTTTACAATATTTCTTAGTAATATATTTGTGTAATATTTCTATTAACTGATTTATACATTCAATCTCAAGTTATATATTCTCACACCAATGAATGATCTTTTCTGATATGTTTGAGTATAATATTTTTGTGACTGTGTTTTCAGGTATACAACTATGGGCAGATGGTAGTCGCTACGAAGGTGAATTTCATAATGACCTACGACATGGTGAGGGTGAACATATGTGGACAAATAACGAGGTAGGAATATATTCTTTACTTTTACGTGCGTTTATTGAAGTTGGAAAGCTTGCCAAATGAGCCTGGCAGTTGATGCGATGCTAAACCCCAGAGAACAATTTTGTGTGTAGTTTTTAAAATACAATGCCCCCCAGGTGACCTTGACCTTTGACCTACTGACCTTAAAATGCACAGATCCTGTAGAGGTTGACATGAGGAATAAACATAAATCATGAAGTTTTATGACTGTTAGTGGAAATGTTTTGATTTTATAGGCAAGGTTAAAGTTTTACACAAACTGATAGACAGACAGACAGACAAACAGACAGGCCAGCAACAATATGCACTTGATGTATCAATAAGAGGGCACAAAAATAAATGTACAAGTATATCTACATACTTATGTATACTTCTGATGATAAATCAATATTCAATTTAATAAATTTTCATTACTGAATAAATCATATAAGTCAAAATCTTTGCATATTTTTATTTATTGAAATATCTATTGAGATATGATAACATTATTTGGTTGAAGGATTGCAAGATATATAGCCACAGTTTTAATATAAGACACTTTGATGATATTGAAGAATTCAAACTAATATTTTGATACAATAAATTAAAATTTGTGGCATGTATTGTTAAGTAAACGTTGATTAGATACAAATGATAAAGTGTTCATTTTAACAATATTGTTTGATGTAGCAAGTAACCTTCTAAATCCTTAAGTTTGCTCATATTTATTTACACTTACTTAATAATCATGGTGCCTTATGCAAAAGAGATGAAAAAATTGCAAAGAATGGCCAGATATATTAAAGAAAATTCAACAGAAATAAGAAACATTACAGGATAACAATAGAAAAAAGCCATTTGTTTAAATTTCTAGAGATACAAAAATGTTAGAAAGGTAGACTCATAAGTGAGTATTATAAAACTTGTGTTTGTGGACGAGTCTAAGTACTATTGAATTCTGATTTGTCGATTTTAAGATTGTGTTTAGAATGGACTACAATAATCAGAATGTCAAATTTTATATAATTATGGAAAAGTTTGATTGTATGATCTTAGATGCCTGCATGCCTCAAAAAATGGATTTAGCATTTAAATTAAAGTTAATTTAGAAACTTGAATCAATTAAGGCGTATTTTTACTTGATAGCTTGGATTGATACTATTGTCTTATATGACAATAATACACATGTAATTCATTTATAATGTAAACATGAGTATAATTAAGGATAAAATTGTAAACAAAATAAAATGGCAGTTTATTTTCACACTAGAAAAAGTGCTTCATTTTTAATCACTCCAAAATGTTCATTAAGTGTACATTTTGTATTTATGATTACTCATTGTGAAATTGAGTTTTTTCTAATACACAATGTACTTGAAACTCTATATTTTTGTATCAAATTTCTTATTGGTGTTTAAAATAGAATTGACTCTTTAGTTTAGAAATGAAAATAGTCTGAAAAGTCTTCTTCCAATATTACTTTTATAATGACTAAGATATGTAAATTAAAAAATGAATAGTTATGTAATAGGGTTTTTATGTTAATTTTATCATTCTGCAACTATTGATTTATATCAGGTATCATACAGTAATGAGTAACAATTTTGATAAATAGAATGTATCTGTTATACTGTATACAATAAAACCTTGACCTTATGGCCACCTTTGGAATTGTTAGAAAATGGGATCCAGGTTAAGGTGGTCTCATTTTCAAATTCAAATGTAAATGAAATGTTTAAAAAATTTGGTCCATAAAAAAGTGGTTGTTATAATAATTTTGAACTGTTTGTAATTTTGAATTGGTTTCTATGTGTGGTATCATTAAGAATCAGTCCAGAACTACATTGTAAGTGATTGTTTTACATAGCCTTACATAGGATTTGTACTTTCTGGTGAAAACTTCATGCCTAATAAATTGAATATACAGTCAAACCTGTGAATAAAAGCCATCCTTGGGAAAGAAATAATGCGAAGAATTAACAGTTTTTTAGAAGAATGGCTTTATACACAGGGTGGCCTTTATTCCGCAGTGGCCGCTATAAACATTGGTTTGACTGCACATAATATTATTATCTGATATGTAAATCATTTCTGTTTGCTTAAGTGTGTAAAAGATTTTTTCTAGAGACATGTAGTTAACCTAAGTACAAATATCAGATATAAGCTTTACATTGAATTGTTCAATATTTGTAGTTGTATGTTGACAAAAATACCCTATTCATGCAGCTAACTGGGATAACATTCAATAACATTCCCGTTACTGCCTACAAAACTGCAATTACAAATTTTGGGTGTAAACGCTGGAGGTCAAAGTGGTTGGCAAAGCAAATAAATAGTAAATATACATAAAGGTTTAAATGACTTTAGGATGTCTAAATATGGAAATTTGTATATACTGAACCTCAAAAATACGTACAAAAAATTTATTGCAGATAAAGAATTTAAGCTTACAATTATGGTGCTTTAAGTAAATTTCCTTTCATTTTTCAAGTATTTCACTGTCTCTGAATGTAATTTATATATTTGATGATAATGGCAGACTATTATGATCTGTATTGTCAATTAGTACATGGTTTAAATCCTTTTTGAAAGCCATTTAATAGAATACATAAAAAGGGTAGTAATGTGGAAAGTTTCACTTTGAATGACTATTATCATCTTGGTTGTCCATTTGCTAAGTGGTTTTGGGTATACTCTGTATAAAAGGTGAAGTTTATGATTTAGTGCAAGTTAGCCAACTATTTATTTTCTTATTTTGAGGTTGTTTTTGAAATCCATTAAAGATGGGTTTTTTTAAGTTCCATGCTGACAATAATGAATAATTTTTCAGTTCTTTTATACAGCAAAACCAATGAATTATAAACCAATTTTATGGTTGTTATTGAATCCAAAAAATATGTGACTTTCAAGTTTGTTTGTACAATGTACAGCAAAACTGATCAATTCTATAAACATAGATTTGTTTAGGAAACAGTTTCTACAGTTCATGGCTTAAAATTCTATAAATCTCCCTCAAAATTGTCTTTGTCATTTGGTAGAGAAAAGGTATGGAAAAATTAAATTACGGTTTCAAGGGGCCTCTGTGTTCCATTAGTTATGGGCTCTGACCAGTACCTCTCCTCTGTGAATTTGAATCCCAACCACAGCTGTACAATTCACATGTGAGGAAGCTGTCCAATACAGCAGATTGTATGCCTGAGGATTCTGTCTCCGTATAGCTGGAATAGTTACCAAACAAGTCTGGCTGTTGGTGCAACACTATACCCTAGTGAAAAGAAAAAGACATGTATTTTCAAAAACATAGAAAGAAACATGTTTTTCCGTTACATTTTGATTAATAATAACTAGTGTGATGAACATCATTAAATTTTGTATCTTACCAATACAAAAGAATTGGGGGGGGGGGGGGGCAGGGTGTCTGTACCGATAGGAATTCCAGTAGCATTGGTTTGATTTAATGTCAGTTTAACTTCAAACCTGTTGGTCACTACCTTATATAACAGAAACAATTAACAGAGACCCGGCTAGTTTGTATCACTAAATACTCGTCTGACATTGAATATTGTGACACATAAATTCATTCAAACCATTATTCATTAATAATCAGGATCTTGGCACTAACCCTAGAAAAGGAATGGTTTAAGGAACATAACATAATCTAACATAACTAGATCTAGTGTAATGACTGACATATATGTGAGATTTAAGACGATTATGAATGTAATCCCCTTATAACTATGCACTTCTATGTTTAACTAATTATGACAGATGACATGTTCCATATGAACATTATGTTAGAGTCTTATAAAGAATGGCAGCCTAGGAGCATTAGTTAGGTCAATTAGTCCCTTACATGACTTTTATTGTCTTATCTTTTTGTATTAAATTAGTGCGTGTCTCCAGTCAAAGTGTACAATTCTTTTTTCTATCAGAACATCACAAATTGTTAAAAAGTTTTAATAAAATATAAAAAATCATTGAAAATTTACATTAGAATATCACAAATCATAGACAAGTTATATTAGCCCAAATCATTATTTGAAAACTTGCTATATGTGTGTATGTATTAAAACATACGAGGGAAAACTTGAACTATATTAATAAGTTTGATTATATGGTAAAAATTTGTATTCTAACAAAACTGGTTTTGTACAGGAATAATTTATTCAATGTCTACAACATAGTTGATGGCAATAACATAAGTTTAGATTGGACTGCTCTGATGCCAAACTTCGCAGTTAGTTGAAATCATGTGGTAAAAATAGCTTATTGTGTTTTTTCCTCCTACTTGATTTTTGGTAACAAAATGCTGTGAAACAATGGCCTTAAATTATACTTAAGTTGGAAAATAAACCCGCAGTTCAGACAACATTAAAAATGGTTGTGTTTTGATCACCTTTTTAAAGATATGAAAACTAGATTTCTGTTGGCTTTCAGGTGTGAATTTAAGAATTGCAGTTCTAATCTTGCCTTGTTTTAAGATTTAAGATTTCAAACCAAAATATTTTACTTAATTTAGTAGGGTTTAGGGGACCATGAACAAATATTTAGTTGATAGTGGCCTTTGATATCTTTTACATGTTTAATCATTTTTGAAGTATGTAGATTTGCACAAAAGGTCCTTGTTTTAATAACAAAGGCTATTTGTTATTTCATGGAAATGACACGTCATTTATCAATAATATATGCTATCTAGATATGACTTACTTGTTTTTTATAGTGCAAATTTGTGCACAATTTATAAATAACGACTTTGTAGTGTTTTTTGGTCAATATCAGTGGCATATCAAATACATAATGTCATAGCAAGATTGATTTGGTAATACATTTTCGTGCTTTTACTTGAGTCTATATTATCTAAGTGCCATGTCCCTATAAGGGGCTGAGGTTATAATCCAAGTATACAGTATTTCAAGGAAGGTCACAATAACCTAAGATAGGGAATTTCCTCGAAGATAATGATATCTCAATTTTCCCATTTTTTCTCACATTATTATGATTCCAGTCTCAAGATGTATGAAATGACTGACCATTGGTCAAATCTCAGTATATACTCACAATTGTCCATTTAGTCAGCCCTGAAATGTTTTACTTGTCACAATTTTAAGAAATTCATTATCTACTGAATAAAATTCCATGATATATATTCATCCACTGGGTATGCCATTTATTGTTGGCTAATTTTTGTGCTGGTCAAAGGTCACTGAATCACTGGAAGGAGATTAATATGGCACATGACCCTTTTTCGAAATATAAAAAACTAAGTACTGTTCAACCATTCCAGAGTGGCCCTCTGTTGAGCAACAACCTCCCAGTAACAACAGTATGCTTTTTTCCCACTGCACAGTTTAACTATGAATTTAACCAATTCCACTATACACATGTACTCCAGGGTTTTTTCTCGGTATTTTGGGAATATGACCCATACCCTTGGGATTGGGAATTTTTGCGGTGTTTTAATCAAAATTGGGAAAAAATGCATAACTACAATTTTTGCAATGTTCAACTTATTCTACTTACTTACACATAAAACAGTAGCAGAATGTATTTACTACCAATAGTGATGTTAATGAAGTTATAAAATTTAAAAAAAAATATATATATATTTTTTTTTTGGGGGGGGGGATTGGGAATTTTTGTCTGTGAATTGGGAAAAAAGATACTATTTTCCATCGGGAATATGACCGAATTTCGGCTATAAAATCGCCCCCGAAAAATCCCTGTACTCCCAAAGGGTGTTGCTTTGGAGAGGTTGCACTGTAGTATTTATCATGAGTCTACCTGGAGTAAGCTGCAAATGATTATGATGCATGGAAATTCTGATAATGAATTATTTATGATGATATTGTTTAATAAAAAATATTTCAGAGTTACAAAGGCAAATTCTTTCAAGATCGTCGTCATGGTTTCGGAACATACACATGGTGGGATGGTTCAAAATTTTCTGGAACTTTTTATATGGACAGAAAAGAGGGATACGGAATGTTTGAGTTTGCAAATGGCAGTAAATATGAGGTAAGAATATTTAGCTCCTTAGGCTATAAAAATAAAATGTTTGTTTCAGGTACCTAACCAATCGAATCAACTAAACATAATGTCCAACTTGGTTTAATATCTTTTTGGGTCTTTTTTTATGTTTTTAAGTATTGTAGCGAATATGTTGTATAAAATGGCCACATTTTCAGAACAATCTATGTGGAACATGTACCAATTTTGTTTAAGGGAGGCCTTAGTGATGCAAAAAGGTCATATATTATGTCAGGACTGGTATTTTGTCAAAATACCTATTGGAAGTTATAAGTTTTTTACATGCACTGTGTGGTTTGATGATATAGAAACATTCACTGCACCAACATTTGCTAAAATATATCTTATTGACAGAAATTGTTTGATGTGTTATTTTCTTTGATAAAGAAGTTGATTAGAAGGCAAATTCTGCTGTATAGAAAATAACTGCAAGCCAAGTTTGATATATCATGGTAGATACTTATTAATGTTACGTAATCTTAATCAATCTTTGTTCCTCAGTGTGATGGCTGTGTGTTATCATTAGATATTGTGTTAAAGAGTGATGACTGTTACTCGTATTGTGGATTTTATTCCAGTTGATCTTCAATTTTGGAGTTATTTCCAAATTTGAGTAAGAAGTACTAATCAATAAAAATGCAAAAACAATTCTGTTATTAACTGATAAGCCATGCCTACTATTTAGCTTATGAAAATGCTGTGGATATTTTACAAATGTGCAAAATATTGATAATTTTTTAAGACAATTGAGATATTGTCTGAATACGATAACATTCAGTCAATTTTGCAGCCTATTATCTCCAGTGAGGTAAGTTTATTTAGATCTGTGTCCGAGATTATAAAACTGAGTCTCAAAATGCTGTTTTCTCATTGGTTAATTTCAAATGTCCGAACTCAGGGACAACCAATCAGATTGCTAGTTTTTCATTCACTGACCTTGAGACTCAGTTTTATAATTTACTGTTCCCTGTTATTAATATTTTAGCTTGATTGGATGCTAAACTGATCTAAGAACAGAAAATTAATGTAAGATAAATGGCACATTGAATTACATTCCTTGACTAACAGTGATATGACTTCACTTGTTCAACAGTTAAGGTCATATATTAATGTTGGTGGTACAGTGAGTCAGTCACCTTCAATTTCCAAGGTCATATAATCAGCAAAGGTCCAAGTTCAAGGTCATATTTAAGTGTTCATTTACTTTTCTCTTTTCAAGGTCATTTATTCAGCAAATTTATTGACATTGTTAAAAATTGAAAAATATTGAAAGGTCAATGCTCAATTCTTATGTTTCTGCACAATGTGATTTCTATTTCACAGCTATATTAAGTAGTCACATTGAAATTCAAGCATTTCTTAAGTAGAATCTATGTGTCACTTAATATGATCTACACACTGATAAGCCCAGAAGTAAAAATAGCCATGTTTCCAGTTACCTGTCTGACCCAGTTTTTGGCGCCCACAGAAGTGTCTAACAACAAAAGTATTTGGGAAAAATTATGCCTCAAAAGTGGCACTATGATATGCTTAGAAAAAAATGGAAAAGGTTTGGGACCTACCTACCTACCCTAGTTTTTAAGGGTCATGTGATCATAAACATGACTATTTTTTTCTGGCTTTAACACTCAATCATGTGGATAAATTCCTATAATTTATGGTCGTCTTAAGCACACATTTTCTGTCTCCATCTCTTTCACATCACAGATGGTTTTCTGATTTTTTTTATGCCTTTCCTCATGAAAAGAGGCACATGCATGTAGTTACAATGTTTTTCTCTTGTCAACCAGAAGCACATTCATTTTGTGTTGAGGCTTTAACTTTTTAAATCATCGGCTAGATTTGTATCAATTTTGACTTGAAATTTAAAGACCACTTTGGATGAACTCCCTCTTAGTGAGTGTTTCTTTCCTCGGTAATGCTTTTAGTTAATGGATGATGTAGATTAGAAACAAAGAAACAGACAATGTTTTTCTATTGCAATTTGATAGGATTTGTTTTGCGAAGGTATTTCTTTCCTCGGACATGTCTTTTAGTCCTTAGGTTGGTGGAAGGAAGCTTCGGCAAGGATTTGTCTATTTTCTCTGCTTCACACTTTGTCTGCTGATGGTCAAAGAAGGATTTTTTTTCATTGGAGACAAAGGAACACTGATTTTAGCTCTGTACATGGTAAAAATATTGTAGATTTTTTTGATATCACAACAGCATGGAAGACAAAAACTGCTACAAAGAAGCCAAATTAAGGTGATTTTAATTTCAGCTTAGGAGCAAATATGAATTGGTATTGCCATTTGTTGTAAAAACAGTTATAGATGTATGATTGTATTTTTTATTATATTCTCGTATGTCCTTTCAGGGTCTGTATGAGGAAGATGAACGAGAGGGTCCAGGGGTCATGACCTATCCTGACGGTACCCAGGATGTCGGCTTATGGCATGGAGAAAAATTAATTAAAATCGGTTCCGCTATTAAAGAGGCATTTGCAATGAAGAATCATACTGAGTTTGATTATGATCCAAATGAACATGTTCATTATTTGTCCTTAACTGAACCGACGGGCCAAGAAAAATATGAAAGCCTGCTGAAAGAACCAGAAATTTTGTATGCACCAGATAACAAAGTTACAGAAAAAGTCAGTGGTATATTCAATATTGCTTTAGATCCGAGAAGTTTAGCTGTTAATAAGCAGGCTTTTGACAAAGAGTTTTATCCCGAAGACTTTAAACAAGACACTGAGAAAGTAGTTGTGTGGAATAAAACACCATCTTTGATTTCAATGCAGAAACACTTTGAGAAACATAAATATGGTGTGAAATCTTTATCATTTGATATTGAAAAGGTCTTATCTGGGGACAGGAATGAGTTTAAGGGTAAGGGACTGATTGAGGTTGCATCTGAAGAGCTGATCAAAGCTGCCACTGAAGGGAATGTTAATAAAGTTGAAGATTTACTAAGTTCTGGGAAAGTTTCGCCTGATGTAGCAGACGTCAATGGTCACACTGCACTTATTGGTGCTACAGTAAGTTTATATTAATAATGATAATAAAGACATTATTTAAAGAGGCAACGCAGATAGACACAGGCCCAATCTTCCCTGCGAGCCTCTTAGAATGTAACAAATTATTAATAGTTTTCGAAGTGAAATAACTTTCAAGGTCAGAAGCAGACGCAATTCTTTGACACTAAGCCTTGAATGTTTGTTTCCTGAATAAAATATTGAAGCAGAATGTTTAAGTTCCATTCTTCCAACAAGAAAAAAAAATATTTTTTTGCTATACAAATCCTATATGCTGCACTACATTATCATGATGATGTCAATCGCAGCTTATGATAGGGAATAATGATAAAAGTTGACTTAATTTGGATTAAGGTATTTAAACAACCTGTCTCGAGATTAATCCCCATATAATTTATTTATAATATGCCTTGTTGAATATGATAAATGGGAAAGCCTAATATGTGTATTTTAAGATATAAGAAGATTATTGGTTAAATGAATCTTTACTTGGCATGAAATCTTTCTGAATGAATATATTTATAGATTTATGTAAATCTGCATATCAAAGATGACGAAATTTTGATGTCTAATCTTTGTATGAAAATTGATGTTTTGATCTTTCCTACTACGATATTAAAGAATGTGGCTGAACAATAATTATTAATTACATGTTTAATTACAAAGATGATACACATTGGTTTATGAACTGATTGCTTAATACCCATGTATGTTTATGCTTGGAAAACAGGCTTGAATTTACTTGTAGTCCTGCAGAGACTGTGTCTTAGACTTCAACTGTCATACAAAAGTGTCTCAAATAAGTTCTTAGTCTCTTAACTTTTTAATGTCATAATGACATTGTATTTCCATTTTGTTTATTCAGGTAAATTGGCATATTGATGTTATAAATTGCTTGCTGAACCACGGAGCTGACGTGAACAAACTTTCTGATGAAGGATGCTCGGCGTTGTCTGCTGGGTGTATATTTTTTTACCCTATGGAAAGTTTTAGATTTAATATAGCAGAAAGATACTTGGAAGAACCTAAAGACTTAAATACTAAGCAAAAGGATGATAAAAAATCAAAACCAGTCCAGAATCAGCAAAACAATCAGCAAGCAAACCAGTCTAGTCATGGGCAAGTAACTCCAAAAAGTATTCTTAGCAAAAAGCAGACAGGTAAAGTGAAAAATTCTCAAACGTCTGACCTTCAAACTGAAGGTCAAGGTGACAATTCTGGTCAAGGTGACTCTGAGAAAACTATGAAAAATATTCAAAATGTGAAGCAACAAGTACGAATAGAGGACAAGTTAAATAATCCACCTGTTGAAAAAGTTGCAGCAGACGGTGATCAAGATGTTGAAGAGTTTGATTCAAACTTGAGTTTAAAATATTATGAAATAGAAGTATCTGACCAACTTATTGAACGATGCGCGACTCAGCTTAGTATGAATGAAAAAGTTGTGGCGGGAAGACGAAGTCATAATAGTGCTGATTTAGGAACTGTTCGTCATCTCGCTGTTATAAAGAATGAGTAAGTATGGACATTTTTTCTTTAGGCCATTCTTAAAAAAATGTTGGTTTGCAGTGACTCAAACATTTAACACATGGTAAGCAGGCATTTTTTTGTTTGGATGTTTGTGCTCTGTTATTTTAGAATCAATCAATGGCCAAGCATCATTCTGACATAGTCTGTAAACATAAATTTAATAACATTGGGTCTTATTCAAAGTATTGAACTTAATAACATCCTGCCTTGTTAAAGAATAATTACAATTATTATACATTTTGTTAACTTACATAGGAGAGAGAGAATGAAAGCTACATTGGACCTTTTATTACGTCGGGGTGCTGACCCTAATTCATCCGGTGTACCGATGCCGGTGTTGTTCTTTGCTATAAAAGCTGCTGATGTTGATATGGTCAAGTCTCTATTGACAAAAGAAGCTTCCACTGATATTAGACTTCCAAAAGAGGTAAGAAAAATGATAATCATCAAAAAAAAAAAGGTAGACATGATTTCCCACCCTAATTAATGCCTCCCCCTGTATTTTTAGGAAAGAACAAACCAATTCCTGTAATCGGATAATCTTGGAAATGAAAAATAAAGATTGAGTGCTTCCATCAAAATGTGTCATTTTGTGTTGTACAGATGGTCCCTCAGCAAGTACATGGCCCTCTAGCTTGCATGGAGTCCCCTCAGGAATTACATGGCCCTCTAGCTAGGAGTAAAAGGAAAAATCAATTTTATTTCAGACAGCCTCTAACAAAGTATAATGTGCCCTCGTCTTGCAAGCGGTATAGGTGTTGTTAAATAGGTTGCTTATGGTATGCCTGTTTTCAGTATATGTATAAATATTTTGTATATTTTACAGAAAGGAGGTCTGGCACCATTACACATAGCCAGTGCCATCCCAGGAGAGGAAGGCGTCCTTATCACAGAGTTACTCCTGGAAGCTGGTGCAGACCCTGATGTTAGAGCTGTCGAAGACGATTCATTCTTGAACACAAACTTGGTAAGTCTAGCAAATGCAATAGATGGGTGAGCTGCCAATAAATCTGTACTTGATTTCAGATCTCTGACTTTAAAATCATTCTCTTTGGTGTTGTATACATTTATGGACTCGTCTGGTTTGAAGATGTTTTCGGAACAGCTGCACTTTGGCAGACACGGTACACCGTAGTTGTCCTCTGACCATCTAGTGTTATGCCTCCTGATATGAGAGCAGTTGCAGATAATTCAATCAATCCTAAATAGATCACTAGTAGAAATTTTATAAATACCCCTTTCATAACCTCATTGTTATGATCCTGGAGTAAGTTGCAAGACATGTTTAGGATCCCAGGACTTAAGTGCTGATAGTAATTAAGATAAGTTGTAAAAAAGGCTAGTATAATAATCAAAGTCAACAAAAACATGAAGTCCAAGTATTATTCAATTACAGATGGATGAATGGATCAAGGACCCAATACATCCAGAGTGTCAGGAACTTCTTGGTGGACGAACACCATTACATATTGCATGTGCTCGGGATGATAATTACAAGGTACATTTGTATTGCAAAACTTTTACTTTACGTTTAGTATTACATTGTTACATATTTTAAATATAACTGCAGATTGATAATATTATTGCAACTTAATATTTCAGTTACTATAAAATGTCTTTTTTGAATGCCCCTTCATGAAATTCACCCCCCTCTTATTTAAGTCCTTCCCCTTGTAAAAATCGCCTCCCATTATAAAAAGCCATTCCCCTTTTAAATAATACTCCCCTCATTAAAGTTCCACCCTTTATAAATACCCCTCTTAATTAAATGCCTCTCCCATCATAAACTCTCTTGTTGTTGTTTTTTTCAAGAAAATGGGAAGAAAAGAATGTTTTATGTCTATATTACTTGAATAGTCCTTCAAATTATATTTTGTATATCCGATGTGTAAAGACCATCTCTTAACACAATACTATCAAGAGTCTTAAAAAGAATTCTCAGACTGCTAAGGAACATTAGAACATTGTACCTATACCCATTTCATTCTTTTTAACTATTTATCTGATTTCAGAACATCACAAGAGTTGTCCGTTTGCTGCTTGAACACGGCGCTAACTCCAGTTTACTGTGTAGTGGATTCTCTCCCTTGGCATTATGTATAGCAAGTGGAAATGACATGGTAAATGAATTTGATAATTTTATTAGTGTTTTTTTATTCAGATTAAAATTGCCTCTTATTTAATACTACAGCTAAATCTCCATATTAAAGACCAATTATTGGACTCTAAAACATGGTCCCAATATTAAGGTGGATTCATTAACGAGTTAAAAATCAATATGGAAGAAACTTTTAGAATATAGAAAAACATTGAATACCTGTTTGGAAATAGGTGGTTGTATTAATGTGATGGATGAATTACTGAAGTGGATGCTATGAAAAGTTTTACCATTTATGAAAAATACAAAGAAAAAAGGCGAAATAATTATATTTGAACTTCATAATTATGAAATACATACTGGGGATATTATTATCAAAATATAAGATTGTCCTGGTGTAAAAATTCTGAAGACAGATTTGAAATATGGAATTACTAGAAAATAAGAAATAAAATGTAGTTCATTAATTCTCTTCATTTAATTCGATTATTTTACTTATTGCCATGTTAAGAGGGATATTTCAAATTACATTGTGATAGAACTTCTCCTATTGCCTTCTTTACTTCATGTTTGATTTTTTTACAGTCCATAGATGAATTGTTAGTTTATGGTAATGATGTAAGTTTACCTTTAACTCACGGAGTGGGCAGTGCCCTGTGTGCAGCAACAAACACAGAGTATGAATACAGACGTCCAATAGCCGGGAGAATAAATTTAGTGAGTACTCACTTAGTTGTCGCATATTACTGATTTATTTCTAGGTTGTTTTTCAACGGGATTGTTGGATGGCATAGAATGATTTACAATTATCTCAATTATTCAAAATGCAACATTCCTTGCTACCATAGTACTGCTTTAGTGAGCAGTTTTTGTTTTATTAATGTTATTAATTAACATACTGTAGAATTATTTTCTTCAAATATTTCATTCCATATCTGTACTTAATGAGTATTCTTCTGTTTTATGACAGTGTTTGTTATTTTTAAATTCAGGCTTCAAATTTCTGACATAATGATAGATGAGATTGATTAGGTATCATACTGGGAAATAAAAATGTGTATTGAAGACTTGCTGTAGTAGTTGAACATTATAGTCTTCATTCACAAATTTGTCCTATTAGTAAGCTAAATGCTTGTTTAATATGTTACTTTTGTATTTTTCCATAGATTGACAAACTGGTTCGAGCATGTGCTAATGTGCTGGCACCCATTCCTATTGGGCCAAAACGAAACATGGGAACCGTTGTAGATTACGCTTATTATATGTTTCATCAGGTAAGCACTTCATGTCCTAAAATTCTACATTGCGTTAACTTTAACCATTGTAGAAACATGAACAAATGATAGATCAAATTTATTGTTTATTTGTTATCAAGAAACACATGCAGGAAAAACAATTACCATTGCACTAGTTGTAGTTGTATATAAACACAAAAGAGAAATTCATGTTGTGTAGATATTACCATTACATGAGCTGAGGTTTCATTAACACGAAAGCGAATTTCACACTGTATAGATATTACTGATGCGCTAGCAGAGGTTGTGTCTTTTTGAACTTTCTGTAAATTATCATTTAACCAGCTACACTTCATTCATAATATAATGAAACTACTGGCTATCCAGAGTTTTACATACAATGTCATTGATTATTTGAAATCTGACAAATCTTTGGAGCAAACTGGTTGCTGTTAGTGTGTTTTTTAAACACAAAAATCACATTATTTTATCATCAGGGGCCCGTTTTATCAATGTGTCTTGCAACATTGTAACCTAGTTTTTGTTGTAAGTCCGTCATAAGTTTTTTACTTAAGATAAGACACATCATAGCTATGACATGTTGATGAAATGGGCCCCAGGCCTTCATAGATATATATGTGACTTATAAATATAATATTTTTATCAGACTTTGTTTTCCATCATCAGGTAAATTAGTATTCTCTCTGTTGTAATAATGCCCAATCACTTGTTCCATCATCTCACTAATTGTTATATATTGTGGTGTGATTTATGATGAATGTAGATTCTGGTATGTTTGTGATATATTGAAAGTTCAACCATACATATTCATCCAGCAGAATTACAATAGCTTCTTGTAATCTGTTATTCACTGAAGTTACAGACAAAGTCCTTAGTGACTTTCTTGCTTCATCAGTGGACTAAGATCCCAAGCATCTACCTAATAGTATGTAGAACCTCCGATCGTCTGTAAGCTAGCTAGACAACTTCCTTACATGTGAAATTTTGTCCTGAATCAGATACGACCTCACTGAGATATGAGGGACTAGTGATTATTTGTCAGAGGTCTTAAGCACTCAATTGTGGAGGCGCCAGCTTTATGTTAAGCTATGCTACTTTGAACTAGTGTATGTAGATGAAGCTGTAAAGAGCTTACATACATTGGCCTGAGATATCTTGTTCTGGTTTTCAAATTTCATACATTATAACACCAATTTCCTCCCTGTACATACACTGGTACTTTAATAGGTCAAGTTTGATATAACCTCTACTTAATTTTGCTTAGTTACACTGCAAAAAATGCATGTATTAAAAATAAGTATCGCATGAACATAAATGTTGTGTCTACAGTTCAGCCTTAGAATTGTGAAAATTGAGCATGTGGGGGCTGTTTTACTTCCAGTATTTTTAGAATAAGTTATTTTTAGCGACATTTACATTTTTTTGCACTATAGGGTTTAATGTTGCACCAACAGGTTGGGTCATTTAGGGACTTTCCTGGGCATATTCCTGAGTAGAACCCCGACCTTCAGTAAATTAACTAAATATCTTCCTTGCTTACAAAATTTGATCACTTAAATGGGATTGAACCATACAGCAGAGACGTAAAATGATTACAAGTCAGAGATCTTAACCACTCAACTGCGGAGCCCCCCGCCCCCTTACATTTTATGTGTTTAAAACATCACATTTTGCCTCTTACAATCTTCAGTGTTAAGAGTCAAACATTATTGACTTTGATGAATGATGTACTCCACATTGTGGTCACATTCATTACCAATTTCACAAAACTTTCAACAAATGATTTTTCATGAACAAACCTTTATTACCAGTATTCATGTACTATAGGCTTATTAACCATCGTCATTATGTTTAACTTTTTATGCCCCTGTATCAATAGATAGGGGGCATATTGTTTTTGGTCTCTCTGTTTGTCTATTTGTCTGTTTGTAACAAACTTTAACCTTGCCTATTAAATCAAAAGGCTACCACCTACAATCATCAAACTTCATAAAATTATCTTAGTTCATCATGACAATCTCTACAGGACCTGTGCATTTTCAAATTAAAGGGCACCCGGAGGGGCATGGTGTTTATAAAACACATCTTTTTATTTCTGTGTTTAGATTATAAACTATGCTATCTTAAACTTTTAATTCAACTTCTGTAATGACTTTGTTTAAGCCTGATCTCATTTGATGTTTTTTTTATCAATTTCTTGAACAGAAAATGGTCCTAAGATTATAAATCTTGAGATCAGTCTGCCAGCTCAAGTTTTTATTTTTTTATTTTAATATTAATTTTCAAAGTTAATTTTGATAAATTGTATAACAATGTCATGTACTTTCAAACTGTATTCTGCTCAGTAGTTAGTATTGAGTATGATATTTACTTACACATATTGTAAATACAATGTATACAAATTATACGGAATAGGTTACTTAGTATGAAAATTAGACTTGAGTATGTAACCGGCACTGATTTAAAGTTTTATAACCTTAGTCCCTGGTATCTTAAGAATGCAACTGCTCTTGATGTTCTTAATTTGAACCAAATGATGTATAGGGTAAAAATTATGATGATTTTTTTTATCTTCGTAATGTAACTTGTGTTATGTTTTATTTAATTGCTACCTTTTGTTTAATTCTAGGATACGCATATCGCCAAAACCCCATATCATGCTTTAACTCACTCAGAGCGTGAAACTTTCATAAACCGACGTAAATTACTTGAACACATTGGTGACATATTGCGAACAAAAGCTGTTGATAGAGAGAAAAGACGAATGGACGATGAAAACAGGGAAGGTGTCCGAAGTAAGTTATATTTTATTTCAACCAATAGCTTGTATTTGAAAATTACTGCTAGGGAAAGCAATTCTGCCCCTGTGTACATCTTTACTGAAGAAAATTGTCCAAATGGATCAATTGCCTGTAGAAGTGAGAATGCTCTTGCTCTAATTTTCATGCATTTTAATTGTTGCTGGAAAAAACACTCTCACTGACTGTTGTGCAGGTCAACTCAGTGCTGTAACTGATGTCTTTATGTCATTCCATGGAACTGAGTTTTGTTTACCCATTTATATTTTACTTGTACAGTATTCTCCATTTTTTATTGAGAAATAAAAATAATTAGCTAGAGCATCCTGCCTTAACAGTTAATCCTCAAGTTTTAGAGTGTTCACCTTTATATGTAAATTGTGAATTAAATTTATTTGACTTCAATAATTATTATGTAGTTGTAATTTTTGTTTTACTTTTATAGGTGTGAGCCCTAGCAGTGGTTTTGTCTACATTGGGGCTGGGGCCCAGCTTCCACCCGATGCAAAGAAGCCCAAATTTCTACGTAATCAGCACCTTGCCTCTGGGGAAAGCCCCATGGTCAAATTTGAGGGTCCAAAGAGTGGGTCAGCTCCTAACAACTACCGCGAAACAGACAGTCTTAAAGGCCCAAGGTATATTGTCTTAAGTTATAAATTTAAATGGAATATTTCAAGAATGTTGTATAAATGTCCACATATCTTGATAAAGTGTTGACTATCTTGTTGTACATGAATTCTATCATTATTTTGTTACATGTTGTGTAGTGTAAAAATCTTAATTAAGAATAAATCGATTATGTTCCATTTGTACAATTTTCTTTCTTCGTATTTAGAACTTAGAAGCATGATTTATTGTATTGTAATTAAGTGTTTTGGAGGTTACAATTAACGGGAGGGTCTTGTTAGAGACTACATGGTATCATTCATAAGTTTTGTAGAAACATTTTTAGAATCAACCTGTACAGTTGGCTAAAGTGCAACCTAGCTGATTTCAGCATTCCTGCTCCTTTATAATTAACTCAGTCAGTAGAGCTTAAAACTAAACCAAGGTTTCTGGTTTAAAGCTAGGCATTGCAAGGAGACAGGACTGTACTGGTGGATAAACCAGGAGAATAGATTCAGTCATCTTGTCTGCTGTATGAGGCTAAGTGACTACTGATAGTGTTAAACCAAACATTTCACTGTTATTACTAAATATGATGCACCTAATAGCTGTATAGATATAATTTTGTTCAAATAGTTCACCCAGATTAGTGATTTAGCTCCATTAATTTGCATTAAAATTATAAATGCTTATTTTACATTTTAATTTCTTCCTTGTCAAGTATTGTCAATATTTAAGTTCATGTGCAAAATTTCTCTTCAGTTTTGAGCTTTCTTTTATTGAATTGTAAAAGTGTTTTAGCTTCAAATTGACAAAAAGAAATTGACCATGTTTAAAAACAATTTTGTTGGCTGTCTCCCACAGTATCTTTCAAAAACAGTGCAAGTCAAAAATTCTCTGGGCCTTTAAAAATATATTAATATTCTTCACTGTATTAGAATTTTGTCAAAAATAATTCTTGTCAAATATTTAGACATATTTCATACCCTTGGTTGGAATACAGCTGACAGTTAATTTTTGAATGGTGGTCTTTTTGAATTACAAAAAAATGTCCTAAAAGTACTGTGTCATGTTAGATATAGTGGTTTATATTGTTTAAGTTCACATTTGTTACAATTGTTAGATTTAATGATGACGACACTGTATTTGGAAAGTAAGTGTTTCTGGGAGCGGACATGTCAATACCTTATTGCTGTGTTGTTTTATTCAAATATATGTGTTTTTGCATCATTGTTGTTTGGTTATTTCACATCCATGTACTTATGTTATACATGTATTTCCCCTATGTTTTTGTTGATGCATTGTACATGTAGTCATGTATCTGCCTATAACTTTGACTCAGAGGTTATAAATTTGAGTTTGGAGCCAAGTTGAAGGGTGCAATTCATACCTTCAGTCAATTTACTGAAATCTTGCCATTGGTTGATATGGTGACCATAGTCTTTCCATGATGACTTGGAAAATTGCAGTCATGCTATTGGTCCATCTGAAAAATGCAACTTTGCTATTGGTCAGTTTGAAGACTACAATGTTGCCATTGGTCAGTTCAAAAACTGCATCATTGCCATTGATGGAATTTGAATGCTGCTTTTCAGTTGGTCAATTTGATCCAAATTGATAATTCAATTACTTTATTATATAGTCTTGAACAGGTGTTTAAACTCATTTTTCAACCTCATGGCCTTAATGTGTCTGCTTTGGTTTAGCTTTGAAACATTTATGTCTTTTCAAATTAAAAAAAACCCTTAAGACTATTCAGTTTGCTCCTTACATATTTCAAATTATGTACAAGAGCCAAATGTCACCATCGGACTGTCCAAACTGCGATAGAAGGGGCTTTATGACACTTTGTGCTTCTTTGTGTGCTTTGTGATCCAATATATCTTTTGTGTTTTTAAGAATGGCTTCATTGTTTGCACCACAGCATTGTCTGCTTTTATCAACAATTCACCCCTATGATTATGGTATGGAATGGACTCTTACATGTTGTGACATATTCTTATTTACCAAATAGAAAATGTTCATTCTTAAGAATAGGGGTGACTGCCTGTTGAAAGGAGTATTAATATGATTTGGTGCATTTAGGTGGAGGTTACCATGTGAACTCATTCATTCTGTATCTTCACAGCATTTAGCTTTGGGAGCACATTTTTACTCAGTTTGCCAAAATATGTCTGCCTGTATCTGCCACAGAAATCTTTTTATAACATTTTCATTACAGTAAAACTAATAGGGTTTTTCTATATTATTGATATGATTACTGGTAGTAAAATTTTATCCAATGTAGTGTTTTTCCAAAAACATTTGAAATTTACTTCCCAAAAAGAGTTGCTTCAGTTTTCATGATTTGTAAAAAGTTTACTTAAGTTCCATTTTGTTGTCCTTATTTAGTGATTAGTTCAAGATGTTAGCTGTCATATGCTTGGCAGACATACTTGGCACTCCCTGAGATTTTGTTTAAAATCATTGAGATTTTGTTTATTCTATGTTCTTGATTCTGCAATGGTATTGATGTATTTACTTTGTAATTTGCCTATGACACTTAAATGATTGACTAACACCTTTGTTTGTATATAAGTACTTTATTTTCATATATTTATGATTGTCCTTAAACATTGTCCATTTGTATGAAAACCTGTCAGTTGTTTGATCTCACTTAAACATTAACTAGCTGGGGCATTATATTCAAACAATTTATATTACTTAGACATGTGAATGCCTCTTGTTCTAATTTTTGAAATTATAAGAAATAAAACAAGTTTACATCAAATTTCACTGAAGTTTGGAAAAGCCTACCAGTATTTGTATGTTTCTGTACTTTGGCATTGGCAATGATGAGGACAGAGTACCTTAATTGCTTTATTAGTATGTTGAAATGGCATTCTTTAGTTCATGTATCTAGAATTAAATGTTTATGAACTTAGAACAAAGAAACAAACAGTACTTTGATATTTGTATCGATTCGACTAGGTCATTCATGAAGAAATGTTTGTTTGTGGTATGACCTGCTTGATTACATTTTGGATGGGTATTTACTGTTAGAATAAGATCAAAGAAAGCTCCAATGCTCTAAACTCCTGAACACATCCTGCTGAAAGTGTAGTAACTCAGTGTAGGAATATAGTAACAATGAGAAGGTACCCAAACATTTTAGAATTGTTTCTCTTGCTCGAAGATGTGATATGATAAGTCAATATAATAATGGCATCGACAACCTTTTCTAAGTCTTTGGCTATCTCTGCAGGGTCATCTATGTTGTCACAAACAAACATTTCATTTTAAACTTGGCCTCTTTGAATTAGGATGGTTTTTGTTCCTTGAATTTATTTGCTTTTTCATTGTTTGTTTTAAAAAGCTGGACAATACCTTACCTTAAAGTGGTTCCACCATTGTTTTGTCCTATACGGTAAATACTGCATGCCAGAATGTTTTGTAGGACTAAGCTTCATGAAGTTAATGAAGTGTTGTTGTTTCTTGTACAAACCACAAATAGCAGTTTGACAAGTGTTTGAAGTTATGCATGCCTTGTGTTAGTTTACAGCAAATACAAATCTTGTTCTTGACATGCTCTCATTGGCCATTACAAGCCTTGTTCATATATAATTAATGAAGTATGCTCTCATTGGCAAATTCATATCTTTTTCATGACATGCTCTCATCATATTAACTCTTTGTATGCTAATGGCTTAGCAAAATGATGGATGGGAACAGGTTGGTAACTAAGGAGCACTGGACCAGTTAATTGTCCTCAAATGAGGGACAGGGCAAAAGTTTGGACTGGAAACTAATATAGAAACACTGCATGCTGGTAATGTTAACTGTCCTCTAAATAAAATGGAAAATGGATTACCAGAACATATTTCATACAGTAGAATTTTACCTGCCTAAGCTATGGCCTTTCAGTATTTACAGAATAACCTGAATATTCAGACTGCATTTGGGACCCCTTAGAATGACCTTAATATTTAGGTGGTCTGATTTTCATGTTGAAATATAAAGAAAATATTGAAAATGGGATCATGGTTATAACAACAAGGTGGGTTTAATATTTAGGTGGTTGCTAAGTGAGGTCTTGCTTTATTTGTCCATAGTTGAATGGAATTCTGGGAAGTTGTCTGGTGGCTGAAATGCATTATTAATAAAAAATGTGTTTATTGCTGAATAAATGATTGGCTTCCAATTAATCGTATGCAATGGTTTGCAGACTAAGAAATATGCCATGATTTTGAGTGATTCTGATTTTTAGCTCACAAGAGCACATGTGCTCATGGTGAGCTTTTGTGATTGCCTTGCGTCTGTCGCACGTTGTGCATCGTGAAGTGGTATCCATATTTACTTTAAACAACATCTGCTCCTACAACACTATGCCAATTGCAACCAAACTTTGCTGGAATGATTCTTGAGTGGTCCCCATTCAGTGTTCAAAAAATTGAATTACATTAAAAACTCTGGTTTCAATGGCAACCAATAGGAAAAACTTTAAAAATCTTCTTGTCCGAAACCACAATGCATAGAGCTTAGATATTTGATATGTAGCATTGACTAGTAGACCTTGCCATGGCCCTTGGGTAAAAATTGGCCCTGCCCCAGGGGTCACTTGATTTTACATAGGCTAGCTCATATAGGAAGAAATTGAAAAATGTTCTTCTCCAAAGGTCTTTTTTTTTAGTTTTTTTATGTGCTAGAATTTAAAATGAGATATTTTTTTATTATAATTATTATCATCTCCTAATGGATGTTATTTGTTAATATGAATGGCATGCACTGTGAAACCTGTATGTTAAGACCACCTTTGGGGTTATTAAAATTGGTTGTTATATTGAATAGGTCTCATTAGATAGTTAAGATATTTAAGTACAGTGCAACCTCTTCAAAGCAACACCCTTATGGAGTAACAAAATTATGTGTTATTGAGAGGTTGTTGCTCTAGAGAGATTAAACTAATCATTAAAATGTGCTGTGGGAAAAAATCATTCTTTTGTTGAAGGGAGGTTGTTTTTCAAGAGATGGCCGCTCTGGAGAGGTTGTACTATACATGTAATATTGAAAACTTAACAAAAACAGTGGTACTTATAAAGAGGTGGTCTTAATGTTGAGGTTGACACTGTTTAAGGTTTTGCTGTAATGAGTTTGAAGTGTGTTGAAAATGTGTCTTTCTTTAAAAGGTTTGTTTTAATTCCCTAGTATGAGAATGGATGAGTTTGAAATGATTATAACTTTACAATGCATGATGTAGTTTGGTGTTACGTAAAAAGATATAATATTCTGTTTAGTTTATTAAAAGCTTGATTTTCACTTGGACAGTTCTTGGCTGAAACGTTTAGATAACCATATAAAATTGTTTGAAGTGTTAAACGAGCCCTCTGGAACTTATGCAGTACTGATATGTACTGATGATGAATAGTTGTGATCTTTGTCAGGATTGACCCCATGACCTTTCAGTTTTGGGGTCATCAACTTAAATATATAATACTTTTCTGATCCCTTTCTGGTTCCCTTTTGGCTCAGCTCTGAAATCAAATCATGATAATTTGAAGGAAATTTGAAGGAAATTTTATATTGTATGTTTTAGCGCAGGCAATGTTTATCACATGACATTGTCCCGGTATAAGCGACATGTCAAATTTTCAAGGTCACAGGGAAAAGATATTATTGGACGATACCAAATAAGGTTTGAAAAGCACAAGGCTTACTATTGTAGGAAGTTTTATTACATTTTTTTTGTAAATGTAGTTGACTTTATTCCAAAATGTAGCTTATAGCACATTCAAATTTTATAAATTAGCATCATTTTTCCATTTATGGTTGTTGCTTTATTTCTGGTGCATACGGTTTGTAGATTTTTTCCAGTACTTCTTTTTAATGGTGTGTTACCATATTAATTGTGTTGAATAGAAAAAATATTATTAGAATCCACTAATTTTAGCGTTTTTTATAGTTCAGTGTAAGGCTTATGAATGGTTTTATGAATTAGAAAAAAAATATTAGAAAATCTTTGATTTATGCATTTTTTGTAGCAAGGTGCAGAGATGAACATATTTCTATGCATTGGGATAAAATAGAAGCTTAATTGAGTTTTATGATTTACATTATTATTCAATGGAGTCTGTTTGGTTCAGGATAAGATTCTAGAAAAGAAAGGCTCTTATTTTTAGTCAAAATTATTATAAGATTTGCCTTTCATTATGAGTTTGTTGCAAATTTATTCTTATTGCTCCTTTCACAAAATTTGAATTACAAATTACAATACATTTTTTTTTATACTTTGTAATTATTAATCTCCCCCCCAAAAAAGTTCTTTTTTTACTTATAGTTATTTTTTAATGATTTTTATATAGAAATAGGAAAAAGAGGGTAACATTCAGGTAATTTATGTATAGATAATTCTATTTACTTGTAAATGGTTCTTAATAGATAGATTCATATATTATATTACCCCCCCCTCTCTCTCTCTCTCAGAAAAAAACATAGCCATGTTTTTTTTCTAAAATAAAGTCAACCATAGTTTCCAGTCAGTTCAGTTTTATGATATTTTTCATTTATTTTGAAAAAAAGATTTCGTAAAGTAATTAATTTTCCATAATTCTTGTTCACTTAAATTAAATATGGTCAAAGATTCATTATTTTACCATGCAGTTCTGGTTATGGTATTAATGTTTTTCTTTCCTGTACTCATAAACAAATAATATCCTTCTTGTGAACATGAATGTAGTTATTTCCTTGATTTGTTCCCAAATCTTTGATATACAAAATATTCCATCTTGTAGAAACGATTATATTAATATTATTATTATATATACAGATAAATGTAGTTATTAAAATTCTCTCTTTTAATTATTGGATTCCTTATATAGTTTAGTTAGACAATGCAAAACTACTGTAAATGTATTTCAGTTTACTGATATTATTGAGTAAATTACCCCCCCCCCAAAAAGAAAAAAGGCCTGGTCTGAAAATAAGTGTTTATAATGAAATAATATGTAGATGATCTTGATATAGTAATAAAGACTTTGTTTATTGAGACAATACAGCTAGGCATAAGCCCAGGCTTCTTTGTGAGCTAATTGGTTGATAAATATCAAGATTGTCTTAATTTGCAAGTGATTACTAAGTGAGGTTTTTCTGTGTACATATTATTATGTTAAATATCATGAATTTTGATTTCTATTGATTCTATACATTTTTCTGTGATTTACTTATTTTTTTCAGTTTATCCAGCATTTAAATTATGTACTTTTTTATTGTGGGGTATTTTTTAAAAACATGAATATTTCTTGGTTTAGCCATCATACCAAAGGAATGAGGTTCATTGACCAAATGTTATTTTAATCATAATGTTTCAGCATGTAGACTTACTGATTTATTTAAATGTATTAAATATTGATGCAATTACACCTTCAGTATTCCAGTATTAATTATTTCAAATTGACTTTTACATCAATGTATATACCCAATTAAAGATTGATCACTTACACAATGCAAGTTGTTTAATTAATATGCATGAAGAGCTGAATATAAAATTCAATATAAAATAAATAAATAAATAAAGAATATATATATAATTTTTTTAGTGTCTTAAATTTGTTGATGTTCTTTTTTAAAATGTTGTTATTATAAATTCTATGATATTTCTTATTCATAAAGTTATCTATTAAGCTGTTTTAACGGATTGTGATTTAAAATGTGAAGGTATTAATTGTCAATGTTGAGATTTTTCTGGCGTATTTAAAATTCTATTCTTAATATAATAACCATTAATACACGAGATTTTTTGCTATTTTTGTTTAGATCTGTCTGAGATTCATTGAAAGCAAAATCAAGATTTATTATTTCTTTTGTGCTTTTTTACCAGGCATTCAACATTATGTGAGATCAAAGTATTGTTTTCCATATAATAACTGTTACTAAAGACTGAAATTGACCTTTGACCTGTTATTGCCAAACTTGGTATATATCAAAATGTTAAAATGTTATGGAAACCTAGCTTTGGGTGGTTTTTGGGGATCTGGGGTCAAGGTGATTATAACTTAACATAGGAAAAATGGTGTCTGCTCAGTAAACTGTTGAAAACCTGGCTTGTTTGCATTGTGTTTCTTGTTTGATTTGGATATCATATGAATTTATATTCTGTCTGCTTTCTTGCAGGAAACCATTGTTTAAATACTGCTATCAGTGTGGCCGATCAGTGTTTGTCCGTCTGTCTGCATGTACTCGATGCAAGGAAGTGTTCTACTGTAGTAAAGTATGTAAGCTTAAAGCTTGGAATGCAAGGCATAAGGATGAATGTATAAGAATCGGAGGTTTGTATGATAAATTTGTTAGTATTTAAGGGGGGGGGGGGGGGGATGCAGAGCATAAACCCCTCCCTTTGATCCACCTATTCCTCTTATTAGGGTGGGGCAAAGCATAAGCTCCTTCCCCATGTTCTACCATTTCTCACCTTTCCCATTGTCATTGATAGCTGAGCATTAATTCTAACAATGATAATCAAAGCTTTAACTTACAAATATGCATTATATTGGTCTGCTTGCATGCTTACAAACAATATGTTAGTTTGATAAACAATATTAGTGGATGTGTACAATGACAAAATGGTAATAGTTCATGCTTACCAAATAAATGTAGAATATGTTATCTATGCTGTAAAATACTGAACAACAGTTTGACATCATTTGAGGAACATAATGCTTAATAAGACACATTTGCTTCGTGCACAAAAAAATCATTTAGACACTCCATTGTTTGATGTCCAGGTCGATCTAGAAGTCCAAGTCCCCGACAGCGTGCCGATAGTCCGACACCGACCACCAATCCAGACAAAGGAAGGAAGACGACAGTTGCAGAATTAAATAAAGACAAGCAAGGCATGAGAGCTGGACTTCATGTAAGTATAATGTGCACAAAAATAAAAAAAGTTTAAAAATATTTTCAAACATAGATTCATTGAGATTTCTTTATTTGTCTTTTCTAATAATTCTTATGATGAATTTTGCTTCATTTTTCACATAATTTTTAAGTTTTAGAAAAAATATTAATATTCTGAAAATAAAACACTTCAGTAGAATTAATGCCTCCTGAATAAGAGTCAATTGTTAGTGTCCATTGCATTACTTTTACTTGCCTCAGAATGGTTTGAATTGTTCATTTTGTTGTTTATCTTTGCATGCTGTATTATAAAGAACAAAAATAGGACAACTTTTATTAGGATATTAGGATTTAGCTGATCGCTTTGCATCAAAGTAATATATGGAGTTTTTTTATGATGTTTGTTTTTTTCTTCATGAACATAATTTTGCTTGTCAGTTCAATAAAAATCAAATTCTTGTATGCAAGGTGATACACGTAGCCTCCATACAATAATGTGGGATTTTCAACATGGCAACTATTCATGAAAAAACAAATAATATATGTGACTATATTTTGCTTCTGCACCAATTATTATACGCCTTTGGGGCTAGAACACAATGTGCTGTGAATTTAAAAAAAAAATTTGTTTGAAGAATATATATTTTTCTTGATTTAAGTGTGTAGCCTTGTTTTTATATGATTATAATTCTGATTTTGTAGAGGTCATTTAATAAAGGAACAGGTTGAACTCCTATACTTAAACTCTTTATTTCACTGAGTATTGAAGTTTCATGGTCACACCTCTTATTGTGTTTTATAGAAGTTTCATCTAGATGCTTATAAGCATATCATCATAATGCTCATTATGTTAAAGCTTTTTGCATTACTTTTTTTTAAACCTCATATAAACAGAAATAACTCTTTTTCTTCAATTTTAAGTCTTTGGTGTAATTCCTTTGATTTGTCTTAAAGTGTTTACTGAATGCTGACATGAAACCAGTCTAAACCAGCCTCACCATTGGTCAATTTAAAAAATCTGCCTAGGATCAACCAATAGGATGAGACTTACTTTTCTTAAAGACTGGTTATCACCTATCAATTTTGAAATGTAGAAGATTATTTACAGATTTGAAATGTATTGGCTCTTTTCTTTAAAAATAAACATCAGGACATTTCACAACATACTCACGGCACTGTGGATGATTCTTTTTAAAATTTTGTATGATTTTGAATAACACCTCACAAGAGATCACATGACCAAGCTGTATGGTCACATGACACTTTCAGAAACTCCAAAGGTTTTACTTTTTTATTAAGTTAGATTTTTTGTATTACAAATCTTTTTTATGTTGCAAAATTAGCAATGTTGCCTAAGTAATTCATTTAATGAAATGGTTTCCTTGGTTGCAGACAAAGTGAGTTTTGGAAATTTGTGACATTGCAAATAATAATGTATAATATGTATGTACCCATAGTAACCACCCTAATGTATTTATTGATATTGGCATAGCAACAACCTAAATCATTATCAATATCATCCACTACAGAAATGATAAAATATTCATTTTCTTAGCTTTTTATTGTTCATTTATAATTAATAATAATATATGCAAGTTCTGTTGCTATAACTGATATTGAGGATGATATTCATTTTTGTGTATCCATAGTACCAACAATGATATCAGTTTATGTCTTGCCATAGTGGCAGTGATTGTAATGTTCAAATTTTGTATTACTATAGCATGATGATGCTGCCATGGGCAGTCTCGGAGGGATGCTAGAACAATTAGGATTTGATATTGATAAAACGGGTACAAAAATGTGTGAAATTAGGGTTTGTTCTGATTAACTAGTGTGAAAATATCAGTTGCAAATATTTGACTGATATTGAATATAGATTATGATTAACAGGTTATTTCAATAATTATGAATAATTGGTGTGAAATTTATGCTGTTAATTAATAAGTGTGAAATTGGAGATGTTCATAATTCATTAGTGTTAAAGTAGGGATGCTATTGATTAATAAGTGTGACTATGTGAGATTGATTAACTTGTTAACAGTAAGTGTGAACATTTCAGATGTCAATGTCAGATTTATAAGTATGAAAAGGAAATGTATTAATACTGTAATACTAATACTACTGAATATTATTTGAAATGTTTTATATTACAAACTTTAAATGAATTGCAGGATTATATTGATATGTTGGGTGGCTTTGCTTTGGAAAATTTACTGTTGCTTTTCAGATATTGTTCAACAGAGATCAATATCTATACTTGCTAATTAGTTTATGTTAACAAATGTACAAATTATATCATATGATTCTCATATACTTTAATGTGAAAATTATGGTTTCAGTCCGGTTTGCCATTGGGACAGAACAATGCACATCGAAGCCGGGAAACATCCGCTCATGCCCCGTCAAGTCGTGTGACATCTGGGAAAACGGCAACCAGTCGGGTATCCTCCGGCTACCCTAGGTCAATCCATGGGTTTTCCCGGGGCTCTGAGCGGAGTTTTTCTTTAAAAAGTGGAGAGGTGAAAAGAATGCAAACCACCCCAATGTTTTTTCCTCTGATCTAATGCACCTTCTTTTTATATTTTGTATTTGCATAAAACATTGCATGCTTACTAAGTTGGTTTAATGGCTTTACATATTTCTTACACCTTGGTTGGTTCCCTGTTTACATACAACAATGCGTTTTGATATACTTTGCCAAGAACTACAGACCATTTACCATTATGATACCTCAGTTATTGATTAATCCCTATAGAGCTCATATTAACCAAATTTTACCACCAATTTGTTCAGTTTTCAAAAAAGTATTCCTAGAATTTTACTCCAAATTTTTACAAAATGTTTAATCTAAAAAATAGTTCACTACAGAAATATCCAGCTTTCTATTCTTCAAAATGTTTCTAAATTTCTCTCTTAAATCCAACCAGTAAAGTTTGATCACTTGTAGAAAAAAGTATGGTAAGATTCATTCACAAGTATAAAGGAGAGCAATATTTATACTTAAAAACCATCTTATTGAACATGCAATGTACTGCACGGCGTTAACTATAGTTTTTGACGTAAAAAATACACAGAAATACGTATGGCTAATTATTATATACAATAATACATGTATGAGTATATAATGCTTATGTAAAACAGCATTGAGAATAAGTACACAGGAAATATTAGTGTATCGCTAACTATTTTAGATATTAAGATCACTTTTGGGCCTGGAAAAAGAGGCCTTAGTTATTTAACTACGGTGATTTCATTTTCTAATTGAAATAAAAATGTAATATGGAAGTCTTTATCTAAAAGAATATTGATTGTAACAAAAAATCTATTTGGTTAATATCATATATAAAAAAGTTTGAGAACAACTAGAAATGCATGTTTTGTTTGACGTCTAGAATGGAGAATAAAATCAGGGACATTTTTTAATATGTTAATATGAATTTAATAAAAGTGGGTTTGATGAAATGATTTTCATCTGTATGTACTAAGTTGATTGTTAGCTTTTACCTAATTGTAGATTAATTACAACGCTGATAAGTGAGAGAATGAAAAAAATGGCTGACATTGTTATATAGGAAAATGTGTCTTTGTAGTGTTCGGTGTGTTGTTTTAAAAAAGTTCTGAGACCTCAATTTATGTTGTAATTTGTGTGTGTGACAAGTCCTTTTGTTGTCATTTTGTTTTTAATTGTTGTACTTTGAGATAATGTACATAATTAATGCTTTAATTAAATCAATCAATGTCTTTTTTATAAAGATAGATTATTATTATAAATTCAGATAAGTTTTTTTTTATCAATTTTTGTTTGGAATTAGGAATTACACCCTGGGGAGTATAAAATGATTTAGATGATCAGTTTATTGTATAAGGCCCATGCATTTTCTAAAAACATAATTATATCTTTGTTTAGGCCACTGTTCACCAATCTTTGTTTCTCAGACCCACTGATCATTTTTTTGTCGAAAAATAAAAATGTTGCATATTTGTTGTTAACTTCAAAATCAATAACTCATTAACTGAAGTATTTTGACTAGTTTTCCCCAAAAAGTTTTTTTTATAAATGCATTGCTATTTCTTTGTTTTGTAGTTACTTATGTTATATTCTGCTTCTTTCATCTACATGCAGTTGTTTTACAGACACTGCCGAAATGGTGACCACACTGATATAAGGCATTTTTGTAACAAAATTCAGAGAAACAATATAAGTGACAAAACAGTGGCCTTATTCTCCATGGAAAAGTGGTTCTAAGTTTAGTATCCATGGGAAAGTATAGCCCAGCAAATGTCTGATAAAAATATTGGTATTGCTTTTATTCAAAGTTGCACAATAAGACTATAGGTCATGAAGAAAAAGTGCTCGTTCAATATGAACAGACATACTGTACTTCAAAGTAACTAAGGGGTATGTAGCACAGTGTTTAACTTGTTATTTTGGTATGAATGATAATAATCATGGTATGAAAATGTTAGATTTGCATTTTTCTTTTCAATTTTATACTGTATTTTCATTTATTTTCGTTGAGCTCAATTTTTCGTGGTTTTTACTAAAATGACTATTTCGTGGGGACATAAATTCGTGAATTTTGAAAAAAATGCCTTACCTCTGCATTTAAATTTGTGGTGATTTGATTTTGGGGATGAGCTGACCCACAAAATCCACGAAAAAATTAAATCCCCAACGAAAATTAATGATTCCACAGTATAATGATTGTTATTGTTTGCTGTGACCTAATAAGGCCAAAATGAATGTTGTTAGGCCAGAAAAAAATAGTTGTTTTATTGGGTACCTGACCAACCATAATATATTTGGTGCTGATCCTGAAGTTAGAGGAAAAGCCAAATTAAAAATATATTTTGCGATGAATTCGTATCTTGTATTCGTTCAGAAAAAATACTACCTATATACCTTAATGATCTGGTCAAGTACCTCTAAACATGACTATTTTACTAGCCTTATGTATGTTTCCACTTATATTATCCCATTCTAGGAATTGAACCTATTTTTTTTCCATGTAAACAAAATATTTTCCTTCTTTTATAATTTTTATATTTTGATTCTGTCATACAAATTAAATACATGTATATGCAATACAATTGTTTTTAAAAACCTAAATGGTTTGTATTGCATTTTAATAGATCCTGCTTATGTCAAAGTCATTGATGGAAACATACTTGTTATTCATTTTGGTCTAAAGCAATTTGCTTCCTCAGTGGTGTAGCTGCCATTTTCCCCAAATTTGGAACTTTTGTATATTTCTAAATTTATGTTTTTAAAATGGGTAGTCAAGGCATACCACACCTACATCCTACAAGCTACACCACTGTGTGTTATAATGCATGCTTATTAACATCAATTTTCTAATTTTGTTTACAGCTGATGAACTGTTGTCCTATCTATATTTTCCCACATTTTCAGAAAATATAAAATATAGCTTTTTTATCTTCTTTCTGTACATATAAATAACTTGTACATGTATATGCTTTTTTAATCTTGATATTTATTATATGCACAACATATGGTATTTTTTATTTAATATAAACAGTGCATTAGTAATATAATAAAAACATTATTTATTTTTAATTTGAGATACAAGATACAGATATTTATTTATATAGTTGGCTCATAATATAACAATAAACATAAGCTATGTATAGCTATTTACCAACAAAGGTGGAGATACATTTATATTTAGTGTAAATGGATTATTTATCAATTAAAGTATAAAATGTAACTGTAAATTTATTTTGCTAAGAATTTTTGTGTGTGTGTATATATATGCGCTAAATAAAAAACAGCTGTGTTTTCTGGTAATGTACGATGAACCTATTAGAGATTTAGTTGAATTAAAATAGTTTCTTAGTTATATCTTTCAGTAAAAAATGTCTCAGTTATCCTGAACATCGATATCAAGACTGCTAGTGGCTCTTTTAGCTGTTCTGAAATAGGTTTTTATGAAAATTCCAATCTTTTTAAAAAAATTTGTGAAAATCAAATTAACAACTCAACTGCACAAAAAGTTTTAACTTTCTCGTTCTATATTTGCAGGGGCAACGTAAGGGGACTGGCCCTGGAGGAAAGGACTCGCTACTGAGAACAGAAGATGGAAAGTATCTAGATAATTATAGTTTTGAGTGATTCATATGAGGGTAACTGTCTGATTACCCAAAAATTAGCAAGGAATTTCAAGCCCAGGGTATGGTGCGCAAGTTCTTTTTGGATTCCTGGGACAGAAGTTATTTTAAAAAATCGTGAAATTGTATATGTTGATGAACATTGAAGTTTTTTATTGAACCTCAGGGTCTGGATACAGTAATTGTTGATTTGATGTCTAGACCCTGTGGTTTACATAGATGTATCTGGTTTGAGGAAATAAGAAAATGATTTAAATTAACTTCATGCGTCCATTTTTATTGCATCTTTTTACTAAACTTACTGTGCAAATTAGTTGTGAGGCTTCCTATTTAGTAATAGTGTAATGTGGACACTGGACAATATCTTAAGTGTTTCATAATTTCTTCCACCTGATATAACAATGTGTAATGTGGACATTATCTCAAGTGTTCCTTTACATTGGATCTGTTATTTTGCATTGAAATTGAATAACTTACCAGTTACATATTAAATTAAATTGATTACTCTACACTTTTTTCTTCCACCTAATATTACAACAATTTGCAACTGATTGCTGCATGTAAAAGAATTTAAACTAATCAATTATTTGTCCTTCAAATTTCTCAATTAAGTTACATTCATTACATTGTAAATATCTCACTGCATACACTGATTATAGTATGATTATTTTCTACTGATGATAATAACCTGAAGCGTTTATACACCAGTAATATGGACTGATACAGGATGATAGTACTGTTAAATTTACATTAATAAACACATACTGCTGAATTTGCAATTAATTATTATCAACTGCTGAATTTGCAATTATAATCAACTGCTGAATTTGCAATTAATTATTATCAACTGCTGAATTTGCAATTAATTAGTATCAACTGTTGAATTTGCTATTAATTAAAATCAACTGCTGAATTTACACTATGTAATCTTTACAGCTTAATTTACATTAGTATCAACTTCTGTATATACATTAAACAATATTTATTGCTGAATTTATTTTTGCAAACATATGTGCCTTCTACATATAATTCTCAATCATTTTCAGTTAGTTTTTGTTATTTATTTCTTTGTTTTATTTTTCTAAGTTTATTTTTGCTATGATGTACATATATACGTGTATTAGCTTTTAGGTTTATAATAATTGGTATGATATAAACAATGTATTTTCCACCTTTTTTATACATTTTATGTTATTTTACACTTTTCTGTGATATGTTTATTTGCATTTTATTTTCTTATGTATCTGTGCATGTTATTTTAAAGTATTGGATTGTCACATTTAGAAACACTTTCCATATTGGTTCTGTCTCAAAAAAACAATATCACCTGTCACATTTGGTTCTGATGTAAAAATAGAAACAATATCCACCTGTCATATTCTGTTGTTCTAAAAATAGAAACAATAACCACCTGTCACATTTGGTTCTGATGTAAAAATAGAAACAATATCCACCTGTCATATTCTGTTGTTCTAAAAATAGAAACAATAACCACCTGTCACATTTGGTTCTGATGTAAAAATAGAAACAATATCCACATGTCATATTTTGTTGTTCTAAAAATAGAAACAATAACCACCTGTCACATTTGGTTCTGATGTAAAAATAGAAACAATATCCACATGTCATATTTTGTTGTTCTAAAAATAGAAACAATAACCACCCGTCACATTTGGTTCTGATGTAAAAATAGAAACAATATTTACCTGTCATATTTTGTTGTTCTAAAAATAGAAACAATATCCACCTGTCATATTTTCGTACTGTTCTAAATATAGATACAATAACCACTTGTCACATATGTTCTGTTCTAAAATTAGAAACAGTAACCACCTGTGACATTTTGTTCTGATCTAAGAATAGAAACAATAACCAACTGTCACATTTTATTCTGTTCTAAATTTAGAAACAATAACCACCTGTCACATTTTGTTCAATTCTAAATATAGAAACAATAGCCACCTGTCTTATTTTGTTGTTTTAAATATAGAACCAATAACCACCAGTGATTTTTTCTTGTACTAAGATTATTTTTAATGAATACCATAATTCTGCAGGAGTATCTGTCTGTTGTTAATTAAGTATCAGATTTGCATGATCTTTAATAGTTAATGATCTGATTTTGTTTTTGACTTCAAAATACAATGTTTAGTGTTAACTATATTTGCTTTGCACTTTTATGTATCAATTTATACATTTTGTATGTTTTACATTAATAATAACAACAATATTTTGGATGTCAAGACAATAAAGACTCTGTGTATTCTATAATAAACTGAAAATATATGTTCAATCAACTAAAAACTACCCGCTGTAAATTGTTAAGGTGCCAAATGTCTATCTACTTAGCCAAAGATGCTATTTTTTACTGTTTTTAGTATTTTTTTACTTCTCAATATTTGTATCTTAGTGTGGCCTGGTTTAATGTATGATTAGTGCCTTCTCTGTGTGTACTGCTTACTTCCTGTTTATATAATTATGTAACAAACATGTACTTAATAAATGGTGAAGCTTTTAGGCTTGCAACAAAATATGGTGTTTTTTTTTGCTTTGTTTTTCTGCTGCGGTTTAACTAAATCGCACCAACAGCCAAGGACTTTTGGTGATCTTCAGCTATAACAGTGGATTAAGGTCCCAGCATACAGCTTGTCCCAGCTTGTTTCACAGCTTCCTCCAGGTTATGTTAGATCAGTCTTGTCAGGGATTCACACAGTGGTGATTAATACTCTCAGACCATAACCACCAACCACTCAGTCATATTTGCAAGTCAAATTCATGATCTCAAACAAAAAATCTCAATTAAATAACAAAACTAAATACAAGATAAGCATTACATGATATTCATTTTATTACAAAATATGAAAAAATGGTAAAGAAAATTCAAAACACATTTAAATTTGTGTGTGATAATATCAATAAAAAATACTGAGGTAGAAAGGAAACTTTTGATACAACAATGAACAATTAACAAACAAGAAAAGCTTTGGGCTTAAGGTAATAAAGGCAAGACAAGTGTTTATATCAAACTGGTATTAAAAATCCAGGGCTCAGCGCAAACACTGTCGTAAGTTGTTCTTATTTCAATATGAGTTAATACACTATTGTGTTTAACCCTTTTGGTGGACACTGCATGAAATCGCAAATTTGGCCAATGGAGCTGCTGCATTCAGTGACTAGTCTCTGGTCTCAGTTGGATAGCTTTGGTCTCAATAAAAAGTCCAAATCAAATGCACTTGGTGAAATCAAAATAATTGTATTAAAGTGACCAGGTAACAAGTCAAAGGAAGAAATTCAAAGTTTAACATAAACAAAATTAGGAGGTAAGCAAATTTGAGGTAAGCAAAGTTATATCACAAAGAGATTACAACAAAAAAAACATGGGAAACAGTTCAGACTGGGAAAAAAGTTGATATAGTTGAGTTTGACTTAATGAGATTCAACTGTATAATAAAACAGATTAAACACTGAACAGAGACAAAGCGATCATAAATGAATGCATGAGCATATAGTTAGAACACAATATTTGGTGTCATGTAAGGAGACCCAGATGTACAGTGGAACCTGTAAAGACAGCCCACAAACAGGAGAATGAATGAAAAGGCGAATCAAATAGTCATTTGGTCCACTGTATCAGTACGTTGTCTGCTGTATAATGGCCAGAATTCACAAGTGTTAAACTTGTTTCAACAGAAATCATCAAAGAGTCCACAAATGATTATCCATTCAGATGTTCTTACAGACCATAACATCAGCAAATTATGTATTTAACAACCATCATTTTTAACATGCGGCCTTTGTTCACAAGTGATAACTCATGCTGGTCAGCATTAGACAAAGCTGCCACAAGAGGTTCTTAAAACAAATATTTACAGCTTAAATCTTTCAACTTCTTCAAACAAGTGAACATCCTTCTATTACATAGGCACTTACAGTCTTCTAGAAATGTCAGTAAATCAAACAGAATTTTCCATTCTTCGTCTTCATTTTTCAGCTTTTACAGCAGTTTGTCTTCTATGCTTGGCCTCAAATTTTCCAACATCAAACTTCCGTTTACATCCAGCGTAATTCATGTATCGAATCTTTCCAAAAACAGGTCGTTCCTTCCAACCCTGGTCGTGTATGCCACAAATTGACCACATACATCCTGTAATAGCATAGCCAGTGTTTAGAATAGTTTTAAAAAAACAGGCTTCTTATAAGTCATTGTACATTTAAGTTATAAGTTTACAAATATAACCTCTCTCCCCTTAATAGGTTTGTCTCCCTTTACATAGAAATCTAATCATTGGATTTGTTATTTTTCACAATGTGATATCAATTATTTTTACTGAAAACAGTCAAATTAGTTTCCGGAGAATAGTTTCTTGTAAATTCCCACATGAATTGTTACAATATATAACGAAGTCGAAGGGTGCATTGACAATTACAATGAAGAAAACACATGCCCAAAAGTGGAGAAACATCAAGTTATGTTTTAGATGGAATGGAAATTTTTCAACTTCTAGGACGGCAAATTATTATGGACGCCACCAGACGCAGGTGTTGACATAAAAAACATTCTGCCAAAACAGTGGAATAAAAGTAAATACATACCAACATAGCCGTTAGGATCTCTTCCGTCTAGACTGTATCTGTCATTCAGATAAATCGCTATCTCTAGAGCTTCCTTGGGGCTACTCGTCCATTCTAGAATCTTTTTTGCCCAGTACATTCTCATAAATCCATGCATCTTACCTTCATTTACCATTTGATTCTGTCAAGAAATAAAACATGATTTAAAATCATTCAGTCATCAATAATAAATTGGGATGTTATCATGTTAGGAGTCACACTGGCATAGTCGGTTGCTGATCTGACAACACAAAATGTTTTGGTACAATGTGGAATATGATCCGAAACGGTTCATTTGACCGGTAATCGTGAAGCATCAACATTTGTTTAACAATCAATTGAAGAGAATTTTTGTTCCTCTTTAAAATATATCAGCTCTGATCCAGTGAAGTAACCTTGAACAGCACCAAGCGCAGACCATAAGAAATTGTACCCAGGTCATTGGCATTGAGGTAGTATGTACCAAAGTTAATAAAATCAAGATTTGATACAAAATGGATTCAACCAGGTATTTGATATTTTTCACATACCTGAGCTGCATTCCAAAGTAGGTCATGAGTTTTCCCTGTTTCTAATTTTTCTTTAGAATACACATGTGTTCTTTTATCATCTTCGTGGAGTTTCAATGACGTTTTGGCCCAGTCATATGCACCTAGAATAAAATCAAAGAACTGAAAGTACTCATGGAAGCTAAACGTACATGGACTAGATCGAATGGAAACCAGTTTAACATTTGCATGGTGGATAAAGAAAAACATAGTACTTGGTCCACATAAAAATTATGGACACCAAGCGACGGCTATGGAAAGCTGAACTATCATTCAGTTTCCAATCACAGACAGTTTCCATCCAATCACAGACAGTTTCCATCCAATCACAGACAGTTTCCATCCAATCACAGACAGTTTCCATCCAATCACAGACAGTTTCCATCCAATCACAGACAGTTTCCAATCACAGACAGTCACATGCATTCTTGTTCCGAATTATTTCAAACAATCTTCATTTTGTGTGTACTCATGAGGAGGATTTTGCTTCAGTCTCAAAAGCAACAGAAACTGGGAATGTATTGGTGTAGTATGATCAGAGGTTGTTTTCACCGCTGTGTTGATAACATGAAGAATGGTAAATAATAAGTATTAGAGCTCCCTGGAAAAAAACTTTAGGATACTAATACCCACCCACTCTCCTCTGAAAGCAGTTTCAAATTTATGTAATATTTTTCTGGATGCTCATAATAAATTACTCAAACTGGTCACATAACTGGCATGACAACATGCAAAATATCTATACATTGTTCAATTTGTTGCTATGGCAGTCACCCCAGCATGACTTAAATTCTCGCTGGTTACTTTCAACTAGCTTGTATATACAGTTGAATCTCGTTATCTCAAATTTCTAGGGACCGTGGAAATTAGTTTGAGATAACCGAAATTTGAGATAAACAAATACTGCATAATTATATATGATTTAAAGTATTTGTGTACACGCACGTACAGTAGCCTTTATTTAAGATAACAATACATGTATGATTACGTTTTGCTTGAATAAAATATGTGCATACGTAGAGAAGAAACAAAATAATTATGTATCTATTCATGATAATTAATATCAACAATTAATGTCCCAACATAAAATACTTATTTACGAAATTTGTTGTAAGAATTCGAAAAAACGGAGCGTCTATAGCGTTACATATTTTCGGATTTTTATGCATTCCGTACATAATGTAAGACGAATCCGTTAGTTGCCGCAACGTCGATCACGCTTTCGGAATTAATATTTTTTATTAAGCTAAGATCATTTTACTCAGATTGGAATCCGACACTGTCATAGGTGGCAAGTAACCGTACTCAATTTTCAAGTTAAACCTACGAGTATCCTAGTATTCGGATACTCACAGCAGCCGAAAATATACGTGGTGCGTACTTGTTTACCTTACCTACCATAATTTTAGTTAAGTCAAATACCAGGTATGATTATCATGCTACACTACACTTGTGCTTTCTGTTTGTCACACGATTATAAATCTCCCGGAGCCTTTAAATTGTTCAATTAGCAAAATGTCATGATAGGTGTGAAAGTGTCCATTGTTCGCTGATCTGCTCCAACTTTGAGATAAACAACTCAAACTACATGCTAATTAGAGTCATGGGGACAAAAATTTAGTTTGACATAAACGAAATTTTGAGATAAGTGAATTGGAGGTAAGCGGATTAATTTCATATAGAGAAAGAGCAAAAAAATCGGGACCCAATGAAACAGTTTGACATAACCGAAATTTTGATATAAGCGAGTTTGACATAACGAGATTCAACTGTATATACAGTGCAACCTTTCCAAAGTTACACTCTTTGGGAGAAGCAAAATTATGTTGTTGTTGAGTAGTTGTTGCTCTAGAGGTTAAATTAATAGTTAAATTGTGCAGTGAGAAAAATTCATGCTGTTGTTGAAAGGAGAGCCGCTCTGGAGAGGTTGTAATGTATTTACCTTCAACACTGTCATATTTTTTATTGTAATAACAGAAATTATCAGACAATTCTCTCCTGATGATTGTTTCCTCTATGTATGCTTCAACGCCTTCCTTGTAACGACTTCTGAACTGACGTACCATAAGAATACATCGCTGTGCTGATATTTGACCTACAATAGAAATATCAGGACTTTATAGCCATCTGGACAAAAGTTTTCAATACCCCACCCACATTATCAACTGAATTATATGTAAACGTTCGACAAAAGTTTTCAATACCCCACCCACATTATCAACTGAATTATATGTAAACGTTCGACAAAAGTTTTCAATACCCCACCCACATTATCAACTGAATTATATGTAAACGTTCATTTGTATGTTGCTTTTCTCAAGAATTTTAAACAAAATACATGTATACAACAAGCCTAAGTAAATGTGAGTTAATATATCAAGTTTCATTTACATTAATAATGAAATAAAACCATATGACCAATATGTTTCAGTCTTTAATCACATTTTATCTTAGGTTTATGCAGAATTCAGCAACTTATATGCAGACAATCACAAAATGATAACAAAACAAGACACAGCGTTCAATAAATGCATTTGCACCCTAACCTACATGTATTACAGACAAACGAAAACTAAGGTTGACTAAAATACATACCAAAATGTATCCAAGGCGACAGGTTACTAAGAGCATTTTTATTTGGATTGTTTCTGTCACTTCCGAAGTATTTAAGCCTCTCATTACAGAAGGACTCAAGCATCTGTAAACCATGACTGGTGCCTGGCTTGGCCCAGTCCACAGGAAGTACAGACTGGTCCACTTCTAAACTTTTGTATGCTGCATCCCAGTCTACAGGCTGAAATGTTTCAAATCATAAAATGTAATAACCAACCTCATTAAATTTCTTGAAGCATCTAGCATTATGTACCAAATATCATAATTGCAGTGCATAAAGTAGGACCATTGCCAGATGTCTTGGACAACCAAAAGCAAAGAAAGTAAAAGAACAGGATTGCAAGAAATCACTTAACCAGATTTTCAAAATACAAGTAATAGAATTTATCATTTCTGACAACAAAATTAAAACCTAAAGTTTGCACCTCTGAATAAAGACCACCCTGTAAATAAAGGCCATTATTTTAAAAACTGTCAATGATTATTGAATAAAGGCCATCTGTCATTAAAGGACACATTTTGTCTTTCCCAAGGTTGGCCTTTATTAACAGTTCTGACTGTACCTTGCTAGAAGTTTTGTTCTTGTATTTATGTTTACAGACAGGAGGAAACTCTGTAAGAAATCCTGATAGTTGATTATGGATCTTGTTTCTTATTGTCCGTGCACCGTATTCAAGTTTTGGTGAAGCTTCCCAGCATGGCACTAAATTGTGAGCATCAACCTAAAAGTAAACGGATATCAGTAGAAGGGTTCATTGCACGTGTAAATCTTTGCTTGGACTTGGGACTATCTAGAATGCAATGGTAGTAGCCTAGGTTATCGGCTCTGATGCATGTACTAAAGTTTAATACATAGCTTATATGTCGAGACTTGATACAGACCTTCAGCTTACTTACAGCATAATATCTAACTTCAGATTGATCAACGAGCTCAGTTCATCTTTCAATGTTCCTTATAATCATAATAAAATTACGATATTAATCATACGCTATTCTATCAGCACAGTTGATCTGAATATCTAGTAAAATATTTAACAGTGAAATATTATAACCAAGATTCTTATTGACTGAAATTGAAATTTTAACTTGGTAACTTTTTCAAATTTTTATTACCCCTGGGCTCAGCCCTTTTTCCAAATTTAATTTTAGAAAAATGCCTTTTCATTTATTTGCTCTTGTGTTATAATTACAACACCAATATCGAAAACACAACCAGTTTATTTTTGCAATGCAACTTGAATGAAATCAAAAAGAAAGAAATCAATAAAATAGTAACATTACCCACCTGGCATACTGGGATATTTTTAGGTAATACTTTAACGACATCATCAACCCATGCCAAGGGAACTCTCAGTGGACAGAAGTCAGTCACGACACCTCCGATAGAATGGTCCTCCACAAAAGTAGGGAGAACATCTTTAGCATGACCAGTCAACAGATGAAAATTTATTCCAAGATCTGTGCATTCCTTCAAAAGCAAACTTTATACACGTCATAATTCTCATACAGTCATACATGCCATGATACTAAAAAGGGCTCACATATGATCCTTAAAAGGGCATTTTGATTCTTGGAATTAGTCAAATAATGCTTCTGACTCTTTGAATTTGATCAACGGGTCAAATTTACACTAACATTAGATAAAAATTGTGTTGACTCTTCAAATTAACTTCCGCCAAGGATCATGCTGACTTTGGACATCCAGTTAGTACCCAGCTATTAAGTACCCGAGTAAGAATATGAGTAAAATTGAAAGCCTTCTTCTAAAAAAACTATTATGAATATAAAGACAATTTCCAATTTTTAGCCAGAATGTATATTTTTATTTGATCCAACAAGACACACAAGTCTACTATTTCAATTTAATTCAGTTTGAAATAAAACCAAAATTCTTCCAAACCTTTTCTACTTCCTTCAATCCATCAAGCATGAAAGTAAAGTGTCGGATTGTAGCCTCGAGAAACTTCGGAACCAGACAAAAACACACATGTAGTGGAACTTCTAACTTGAAAGCAAGTTTCTGGGCATACAGAAAAGCCCAATTATCTGAAATTATCAATCAGATGAATTTGATACTATGAATGGTGTTATCCTAGTATTGTCTGATCTTGCGTGTCTAGTTAATTAAGAAATTCTAAATAATGAAGATGATCAGGAAACACTCAGAATTAGTAAGAACCCTGTCCCACCTGCTTTTCTAATTTCAAACTTTCAGCCTAGTTTTTCACCAAAATTAATGAGTGTTTTTTTTTAAGGAGGCTATTTATTATTATATGCAGTGCAACCTCTCCAAAGCAACATCCTTTGGGAGTATCAAATTATGTTGTTGTTGTTAAGAGGTTGTTGCCCTAGAGAGGTTAAATTAATAGTTAATTTGTGCAGTAGGAAAAATCAAGCTGTTGTTGAAGGGAGGTTGTTGCTCAAAAGAGGGCCGCTCTGGAGAGTGTGTACTGTATACCAATACATACTGGACATATCCCTAAAGAGTAAAGGGATCAAATAAACAGTATAATAACAGGTTTTTTTCTCGGTATTTTGGGAATATGACCCATACCCTTGGGATTGGGAATTTTCGCGGTGTTTTAATCAAAATTGGGAAAAATGTATAACTACAATTTTGGCAATGTTCAACTTATTCTACTTATTCTCCCATAGAGCAGTAACAGAATAAGGTATTTACTACCAATAGTGATGTTAATGAACTTATAAAATTTATAATTTTTTTTATTTATTGGGAATTTTTGTCTGTAAATTGGGAAAAAAAGATACTATTTTCCATTGGGAATATGACCGAATTTTTGCTATAAAATCGCCCCCAAAAAATCCCTGAATAAACATAATACAACAGCTTCTACCTTGGACTCTCTGGTCCCTGGACATCCAGTATACCACACCATTACTATCATCAGGAAAGTCCTGAGCTTTGGACAAGACTCGTACTCGCTTCTTGTTGAACTTGAATTCTGCCACAGAGGAACAGACTGACAGTCTCGTTTGTTTAATTTTGGTCAGGTAATCAAGGTGAGCTTTCTTAGATTCTGGTTCAGTATCTCCATCACTACTGTCATGTTTCCGTTTCTTGTCTTTATCAGACATTATGAATCTGACTGCAGACCAAAGTGGTGTTACTGAGTTTCTTGGAATCAAATTCGCTGTCTTTATAAAAGCACCTGTGAAACTGAAATGAATAGGAATTGGAATACTCAATGTTTCTGTTAATTCTAAATTCTTGGACATGAAAGTGTTAACATATTATAATCACAGTAATTCCCACTTATGATCTTTTTTCGGGGATGTGACATTGGTTACTGATCAATAAAGGAAATGTTTTGGTAACAGTGCAAAATACTACCAGACAGCAAGCTAAAATTAAAATAATTGGACAGATACAAGTAGAAAAAATCACACCACTGTTTCTCTCAAAAACAGCACCAATTACATATGGGTCAATCTACAAGTGCCAAATTAGAATAAATAGTAAGATAAAAACAAACATTAAACTGTTAAAATTTGATAGACGTCCAATGATTTCTGTTTAAAAACCATTAACAAGTAATGTTAATTATTGAACTCGCATGTTTTGAACCTTAAGGGGAATCATCAAATCACAAATTTGTGAAAAAATAGCCAACTGACATTTTTGCTATGCGTCCTAAAAAGTGGCGTTGTTCAATAATTACTGAAAGTACATAACTAAAATGAGTTTTTATCAATAGCTAATGATTCAATGTACATTTCTGCACCAGTAAAATAATATTTGATGATTAACAAGTATCTATAATTCTCACCTGAACTTACGCAAATTCCAGTCGCCAAAATAATGTATCATAATATCAAAATTAATTTAAACTACAATGTCCAACAATAACTTCAATATGTCATTGAGGGTTTCCATATTTTAAATTTTCATTATTAAATGTTTTTCCATGTTTATTTTCAATTCTTAACACAGTCCTCAACTTTCACACAGTGATTTTTCTTCCATGTCTGTTTAGGCTACTGTGTAGTACATAGTGTAAACACGTGTGTGGAGGAATTTTGTAAAATGTGAATATTGAGGACTGTGTTAAAAATTGAAAATAAACATGGAAGAACATTTAAAAGTGAAAAATTGAAATATGGAAACCCTCAATGACATATTGAAGTTATTGTTGGACATTGTAGCTTAAATTAATTTTGATATTATGATACATTATTTTGGCAAATGGAATTATCATATGTTCAGGTGAGAATTATAGATACTTATATATATCCTGGCTTATTATGTTTTCGACGGTGTAAGCATATTTCGCCTGGTAAATAAACGGACGTTTATTGCATGCACAATTTGACAAGGAAGTAATTACTAACATTTAGATTTCTACATAAAATACCGATTTCTAAGCAAAACAATAGAGTATTGACCTTTTTAGAGCCGTTTCATGAAGGCAGCCATTTTGTTTTCCCACTCAGTGACGTTACATGTTTTCGACGGTTTTCATTGGTCGATATAAATAGCGATACGGGGTGGTTAAAAAGTCAATAAACACACTTTTTCTCAAAAGCGAAGTTCAGTCAGTGAGTTCAACGAATATTGGAAATTAAAACGCTGTTTTCACTAAAATACCTAACTGTCAACTTTTAACAGCAAATATGATGCACTTTCGGCAACTTTTCGGTATTTCTTTACATAAAAAACTCAACAAACTATTCCTAAACATTGGTTTACTGATCATTGTCACCCTTTCTACTGATAAATCTTGCTTTATCACTGTTTTACAAGTATGCTTTACTCAGGTCATCAGCAAAATATGACCTGTCCTTACTATTTACCTGGGACTTGGCCTGAATTATTACTGGATACTTAGAGAATTAGCGTAGTGAGGAAACACAATTTTGTGGTCTGACACCGTAAGGAAGTATTAGTGGGAGAAAAACTTTTGAGAACACCCTGTACAAAAATTTGTCCAGACCACGTGACTACCGGAAAAGGTTATGTCTACTGCAGACGTGCACAAGTTTGTTTGAAGATTATTTGATGAAAAAAGTTTTTTCTTGGGTATTTTGTCGACACAAATTTTGGGAATAGCAATTCACCATGAAATATCAGTAAGTGACTTTGATATTGGTAGTTTACCAGTCGTAATTCCATTTTTTAACCGCCTGATATTTTTGTGACAACTAGCATCATTTGTTTACATTCAGAGGGGGCGGGGCTTAAATAAATCTCGCGTGATAATGATGCAATCTTGAGAAAATGAAAACCGTCGAAAACATAAGAACGTCGAAATCATAAGACGGCACGATAGATCATCAAATATTATTTTACTGGTGCAGAAATGTACATTGAATCATTAGCTATTGATAAAAACTCATTTTAGTTATTTACTTTCAGTAATTATTGAACAACGCCACTTTTTAGGACGCATAGCAAAAATGTTAGTTGGCTATTTTGTCACAAATTTGCGATTTGATGATTCCCCTTAATTAGACGGAATTTACTATCCGAAAGCAGTGTCAATCAGTTACGTAATACTGAAAGTTTCAGCTACCTGGGGATGACAACTTCTACTGCGCGACCCAACGGTAAAATAGATGAAATCATAACTTTATATCTAACAGGCATAGAAGAAATGTAAACTGTAACGTTATATTACCGTAAAAACCTTATTCACTTTCCTCTTATATAAGTTGAGTTAGCCGCCATTCACAGACGAGAGTGTGTATTCTACGGCTCTTGCAAACAATTTTATTGGAGCAGTTGTGGCCCTTAGTATTTGTGGTGCATAATAAATAATTTTTAGGCCAGCAAATTATATTCTTCAAAGATTTTTTGTGGTCAAAAGTAATATATCATATTTTTTTTTCAAAACAGCAATATGATTTCCTGTACAGAAAACACAACCAAATGAAAAGCCTGGATAGACAGGTTTCTTTATGTGAGAAAGCAGGCAATTGCTTACAGAAGATGAGTCTAGTACTGGTTCTTCCCAGGTAAGCTTTCCATCTCATATGAATCTGATTGTTGAAAAGGGGCATAAAACTCAATAAACAAACAAACTGGATATACTGAGAGAGCCAGCGAACTTGACTTATGAGACATCAATCCTTTTTGTGCACAGTACCTTCCGAATCCCTTCTCTTTTTGGCGGGTACCTGTTTGAGATGGGCCTAGGCAAACATTATTTAACTAGCTTGCAGCTCACAGATCAACTGCATCAGTTCTAACCCAGCCTCCACAGGGGTTTTATGTTTGAACTCAAGATCTCCCACTCCAAAAGTGGCTGTCCAAAGCATTTTTCCACAGTTATGGTTGAAAGTCTGGAGAAAATCAATGTACCATTGTATCTTGATCTTTAGGAAAAATTGGAATTTCATAGGCAATCATTTTTATAATGGTCCCGCCATTTCAAATGGTGTTAGTACATAAATTATTGCCCTTATATCCGTCTGTCAGTTCAAAGTTTGGTTTCCGAGCAATAAAAAATCAGAAACTAATAAAATGCAAGGTTTTTGAAATTAATTCACTTGAGTAAAATGAAAACATCAAAACTAGATATATTTTTCAAATTTATTGTATCAAATAATGGGCTACTAACTATTTAACGTTGTAGCATATTTATCATTAACACAAATCAGGGAGTGTTCATTATATAAATGCAACTAAAATCCCAGCATAAATACATCTAAAACCTATCACAAGAAATATATACATGTATAAGCACAACACATACATCAAGCATATCTAGATACAAGGGCAGAGTCAAAAATGTTAGAAAATATCATTGATAATGCATGGTCAATAACAGATTTTGAAGAAAAAATGAAACTTAGTCTGATCGCAAAAATAAGGTATAGATATTTTTTTATTTTCATAACAATATAACTATTGAGGTACAGACAAACCTGTGAACAAAGGCCACCTTTGGGAAAGACAAGAAGTGGACTTTATTGATAAATAGCCTTTATTCACAGGTCATTTTGTTCTACATTATCAATGACAGTTTTCAAAAGAATGGCCTTTATTTACAGTGTGGCCTTTATTGTGAGGTGTATTTTTTCCTCACAACTAAGACATTTCATTGTTTATTACAAATCAGCTGCAGTAACAACAACAATCATGCCTATATTATAATCAGAAATAACTTGTACCCCATTGCAAGCCTAACTTGTCACATTTGTTTGTTTTGTTTTACAGGTCTGTCAGGCAATTAACCTAAGCATTTTCTTGGATTTAAGTAACTGACAACTTTCTACAAGAAAAAATAGCACTGGAGGACAAATGGCTTTAGATGTAATATCTTCAACCAAATCATCACAGATAACATGTGCCGCACACAAGATTCGATTTCAAGAACTTAAGGTCCAAAGAATTTACACTTTACCTTTAGTGCTAACCTAGCAGGCTTGGCTCATAACAAGTTTCAGCTAATCTGAATTAATTAACCATTATTTCAAGGTAACTTAACTCATTAATAGTACAGTATACATAAGAACTTGCATCACAAACGATTTATCCAAGAAAAGGAAAATCTACAAGGACAATGACTAGTACAGTATTTTAGTAAAACTAACAAACTAACAGTTCCAAACATGATTTTGTTTAAAGCAAAAAACTAGTCCTACTTGAAATATACACAATACATTACAGTGTATGTCATAGCATAAAAACACACTACATATCCATTCACCAACAGTTGACAATGAAATATAAAAGTCAATGGTGTCCAATATTGAATCAAATTAACTACCTACATGGAAGAAGCAGTAGTATTAAAGGTCAAATTGTTCGATTTGGGAGAGCTTGAAATTATCAAATATACACTATTTTGTATATGTACACACAATTTTAATATGCCTAACAAAGCATTTCATTAGATAATACTTATCATTTAATTTACCTAATAGTCTACATTATTATTTGTAGTTATGCATTATTACAACTTGAGATATAAAAAGACTGTTTCAAAATTAATAAAAATAAAACATGCAACATTTAAATATACAATTGTTTCACATTTTTTTCTACAATTAATGAGTATTTAATCAGTCACCTAGCAACAATTCCTTAATAAACAAAATAGCCTATAATTGTAGCTGCAAAATATACTTTTAATTTTTTTTCAAACCACCAAAAGTAATTTTTGTCCATCAAAATCACACAATTTCTCATTTTTTTGATACATGTATTTAAAGAAAAGATATGGGAAGGCTTAAATCTTGGACTGGTCTGTACACTGTGATGTTCACATGTACAGTACATAATTAAGGTTATACTGAAAAATAGTTGGTTTGCAGTTACAAGGTCCAACTCATTCAAATTTCCCTCTCACCCAAAACTTGTTCAGCAATTTTGATAAAAAAAGGTTTTCCTTCATTTTCCAGCTGTCATTTTCAGTATAGACATAAAATGTTTATAAAAATGGCATACCTATGTACCTACTGTTAAAATATAGTTTATACATTAATAATTCACCAGTTTTATTTCTATACACACACTTCTTCATTTCAATAAGCTAAACAATTTGTTCTTTTAGCTAACATAGATATCTTCATTAGGCAAATAATAACAATCTATTAATAAGATAATAATCATGAACTCTACAAAGGCATGTTAGCATGTTTTTTCCATGGATTATCTAACTTTTTACTGGCTAAAACATCTAAATCTAAACAGATCTGTTTCCTTGTGGTCCTTGGTTCAATAATATCATCAACAAACCCTGAAAGAAATGCAAAAATAATTGAGTTGAGATCGATATAATTATCAGTGATTGCACTAACAACTAAACTTCCCAGTCTGACAAAAGGGTTAAACGAAAATACAGAATGAAGCACAAAAAACTAAACCATGTTTTTGCACTATATATTATAAATACTTTGGTTCAATTAATTTTTGTGGATCATTAAATTTCTGCATTTTATGGGTTAGGTCATTCACAAAATTAAGTACCCACAAATAAAATTGACTGCCAGAATGATCAACCAATCAACAAATTTACGTACAGACAAAATTACTATTTCAGGCAATTCACAAATTTGCTGCGAATGAAATTGAATACAAAGTATGTCTCTATTAGTATTAATAAGACAAAATCAATTCAACTTCAATATACTTTTATCTTTCAAGTTCTATGCCCATTAATCCTTTACCTTTGTAATAAATCTAATTTTTTACTTTAATCCGAAATTTTGTAATACTGGGATCAAAGGACTGGCTTTACTCTCAAGTTAAAACCTCTTAATTTGCAATCATCAAATTCACTGTGTGAAGTGTCAAACCCCAGGAAATATCTGCGATCATGTTGACGAAAAAAATGCAGCTTATATACAACTCACCTCTCACAGCAGCTGGAAATGGATTAGCAAATTTCTCCACATACTCAGCCTCATTCTTGGCTTGATCCTTACCACGGAATATAATTGATACAGCGCCCTGTGGAATATGAAAAAAATGTATCTTAAGAAGTAAGTTTTGATTAGTATTTAATAACTGATTTTAATCACTTTTTCTGGCCTTTTGGAATGGTATGGATCAAAAGATATCACAATGACTTAGGGGAGAATTATTCAAATGAGGTACTTTATATCAATAGTTCTTGTAAAATGATTTAAGGAGTTTTTTTTAAAGGTTTTGATACTGACTAGAAGACCTAGAGACCAGTTATGCTATGTATAATCTACAATAAATTGCTTTAGTTAGCTCATCTGACTATGCTGATTAATAAATAAGACAAGTTCAATCTAACTAAACATCACTATCTATCAATAACATTAGTCATGATAAAGTGTAAAGGTGAGTCAAAGTACATTACTTTTTCACAGGTGCAAGTTTAAACAAGAGGGCCAAGATGGCCCTATATCGCTCACATGACAATCACTGTTCACTCATTAAAACATTGTTTTGAACCGGTGACCTAGTTTTTGACCCCAGACGACCTATGTTCGAATTTGTCTTACATATCATTAAGACAAACAGTCTGACTAGGTTTGGTGAAAATACGATAAAAATTTGACATCTACAGTGTTAATAAGGTTTTCCTAAGATTTGACCTTGTGACCTGGTTTTTGACCCTAGGTGACCCATATTTGAACTTGTCCTTAATATCATTAAGACAAACAATCTGACAAGGTTTGGTCAATCGAAACCATGATATTTAGAGCTTTTACAAGATTTTTACCTAAGATTTGACCTTGTGACCCAGTTTTTGAACCTGGCTGACCCATGTTCATCCTTGACCCACATATCATTAAGGCAAACATTTTGACAAGGTTTGGTGAAGATCCAATTAAAACTGTGACATCTACAGTGTTAACAAAGTTTTCCTAAGATTTGACCTGGTGACATAGTTATTGACCCCAGATGACCCATTTTTATACTTGACCGTTATATCATTAAAACAAATGATTTGACAAAGTTTGGTGAAGATCCAATAATAACTGTGAAATCTAGTGTTAACATGGTTTTTCATAAGATTTGACCTAGCGACCTAGTTTTTGACCCAAGATGACCCATGTTCGAACTCGTCCAAGATATTATGAAGACAAACATTCTGACAAGGTTTCATGATCATCCAATCAAAACAGTGACTTCTAGAGTGTTCACAAGGTTTTCCAGCAATTTGCCCTAGTGACCTAATTTTTCTACAGAAATTACCCATTTTCAAACTTGACCTACATATTATTAAAATAAACATTCTGACAAAGTTTCATGAAGATAAATTCAAAACAGTGATTTCTAAAGTGTTCACAAGGTTTTCCCTTATTTGGCCCTGGTGACCTAGTTTTTGACCCCAAATGGCCCAATATCGAACTCGTCCGAGATTTTGTTGATATTAACGTTCTGACCCAGTTTTGCTAAAATTGAGCCAAAAATGTGGCCCCTAGTGTGGTCACAACAAAAAGTTTGACGACGCACGACGCCGGACGGAGAGTGATCCTAATAGCTCACTTTGTCACTTTGTGACATGTGAGCTAAAAACTAAAAAAAATGAAACCCAAACTGGAAGGGGCCCCACAGGGGGGGGGGGGGGGGAGCTCCTAAAAAACAGAATGTTTGAAGAGCACAACAGCATTATTTTTTAGTGCTAAGAGACTGACAAAGACCCTTTGGAAAAATGAAAATCTGCACAACTGAAAAACTTGTACCCTTGCTTTATTAATACATGTGAAGGTACTTTTGAGTAACAGTTGATATTCAATGCTTTGTTTTATTTTCTTTTATCACAACATAATGTTTGGTCTAACATGAAAATTATACACTTACCTTAGCGCCCATGACAGCAACTTCAGCAGTAGGCCAAGCATAGTTTGTGTCTCCACGTAAATGTTTTGAGCTCATCACATCGTAGGCTCCACCGTATGCCTGTAATACAGTCACAAATCAAATACAGTAGAACATGGTTATAGTGAACTCCAATAAAGAGGAAAATTGGATACAGTGAAGTATTTAATTTTTCCGAAACACAGCCATCTTTTGGTTTTTGCTATGGATACAGTGAAATATGGATATAATAAGGTTATTAATTTGGTTTAATATGGTCTACAAATACTACACCTGATGAAAATTTAGAGAGCTAAGATTTGAGTTCCGAGTAATGGTTTCTTTAAAGTGTGAACCTAACAAATAAGTAGCACATGAAAGTTTTCCATATTCGCTGGACTGAAATTTCTTTGCGTGTCTTCAAAAAAAAGGCGAACAAGGGCTTGCCATTGATGAGTAAATAATTGTAATACCTTTCTTGTAATCACAGTGATTTTGGGTACAGTGGCTTCAGCATATGCATACAGTAACTTAGCACCATGACGTATGATTCCACCATATTCTTGACTTGTACCTGAAACAAGAAGATCTTAACTTACAGTAAAGTCATGGTATTAAGTCCACTTTTATCAATGGGAAATTCTATCTTCATATTGAAATTAAATTTAATACACAAACATTTAGACCAAGTTTGGTGAAGATTGTATAGGAACTGTTCTACTTAGAAAGTGGACAATTATAGTAGACCGCAGTCTCGTCTGAATGGGTATATAAAAAGAGGTTAACATGATAATTTATTATTATATCATTTTTAGTATTAATGATATGGCAATATTTAGCAATTATTTTAACTTGGCAAACAGAATGTGTATAAAATACAATGCCCACAGAGATTTCTATAAAGGAAAATATGGTTCTACATCACTCACTCACCAGGTAAAAATCCAGGTACATCAACAAAGGTTATTATGGGGATGTTAAAACTATCACAAAATCTCACAAATCTGGCTCCTTTTACTGAAGCATTGATATCCAAACACCCTGAAAAAATAACACATGATAGCATAATGGCTATATAAGTACATGTACATATGTCTACTAGCTGCATGCAAGCAATGATCAAATATGTCAAGCTCACTTTTGACCTTACCTTTGGGCTACAGAACAAAACTCTTATTCATGATGGACATTTTGTGTCAATTAATTTCAAAATATCCCAATAAATTATTAGGTTAGGCTTGGGATACAGGGAACCCAAGACAGACACACGGACACACATACATTGATCCATCATCATGATGATTTAATATGTAAGCGCACTGCAGACTGCAGGTAGGCTACACAAAATTCAAATACAAATAAATTAACTGCAATGTTTGTTTTCTACAAATATACCTACATTTAACAAACAAAACAAACCCCAAAAAACTTAGAAATCAATTCACATAACTCTTAACTAAGGAATTTCAGAATCACATTTAAATTTACCTGCAGCAACTTTTGGCTGGTTACCAACCATGCCAACTGTTCGTCCATTCATTCTGGCAAAACCGACAACAATATTTTTAGCATAATTTGGCATAATCTCAAAGAAATGGCTGTCGTCAGCAACACTAGTTATTACGTCTGTGATGTCATAGGCTGCAGTGGTCTCAAGGGGAACAACTGTGTCAAGACCAGGAACATCTCTGTCCCTGAAATACATTAATTACCTCCCTTGAAATAAAGTTTAACAATTTTCCCATTAACTGAGGAATGTAATAAATACAATAAATAATCCAAGCTAAATAGTTGAACATTCTTTCATGAAATCTGAAGTACAACTTGTATGATTGATTGTTAAACAATTCCTTCAGTTCAGTAACACCAAAATACAGTCAAACCTGTGCACAAGGGCCATCCTTAAGAAAGACATCATGCAACATTATTGACAGGTTGCCTTTATTTGGAGGACATTTAGTTTTTTATTTTATCAATGATGGTTTTTAAAAGAAATGCCTTTATTCACAGGGTGGTCTTATTGGGGGGTGGGGATGGCCTCTAACAGAGTTTTCACCGCAGTTGAATACATTCTCATTACAGTCAACCCCCAGTTAGACCAACTGTAAGAGTATGTAACTCAAAAGACAGATTGTTTCATTCCCACAAATACTAGCCATATACAGTTGAACTGCACTCATTCATAATGTGCTGAATCAAATTGCTGGGCTAGGTAGAATTTATCTTGAGGTCATAGTGATTCTGCTCTTTATTCAATGATAAAAATGCCAATATTCAAAATGCCCTCCATTTGAAATTTTCATTAGATCCCATGTCATTTCAAATGAGTACAATCTACCTGTTCTTTAATTCTACCAAAGTTTTTTATACAAAGGTTTGACTGATAACTACTGGATTACTAGTCTCAGCATGCAGATATCTCAATTTATTGATTTGAATCCTGAACTCAAATTAATATCAAAGGGCCATAACTCTACTGGATCAACTAGGCAATCTGTTTTTACAGCAAGCAAACTTACGAATACATGTCATTTTGAATTCATGGTTTCAACAAAGAAGGAAGAATGAACTTACCAAGGATCAAAACATTCCCTTATAGGGGCTGCATCCTTATTGCTGAGAGGTAGAAAGTCAAAGAATTCCCTAAGTTGTAATAAGCTGTCTACATCATTCTCAAATGCACGATGAGCCACACCTGTCAATACAAGAAGTGAGTGTAATAACGTAAAACAGAGTCATAAACTAGAGTGAAGAATTGGACACAATGAAACATTCATTTATGCATAAACGCCATTCTTTTAAAAACTGTGATTGACTATTTTGAACAAAATGACCTCCAAATCAAGTCTACCTGTCAATAAAGGCCACATTATGTCTTTCTCAAGGGTAGCCTTTGTTCACAGGTTTGACTACGTATAGAAATGTTCAGACATACGACAACTCGTGACATAGATTTAAAAGTGAATGAGTCAGCATTTTTTACAAGATTTTGGTTTGAAATAATCTGTTACAGTAAATGTAAAAAAGTTTCAGTAAATCTTACCAGATACTGTTGTGTGTGTTTTAGCTCCACCAAGTTCTTCCTGAGTTACATCTTCATTAGTAACAGACTGAAAACAGAATAGTATCACATCATAACATAAAGGACATTAGATTGGAGATATTGTTACCTCAGTATAAACAAACATCAGTTATTAACTAAAATACTTCATGATTATCTCCCTTGCCTAATTTGAGTATTTGCTATTTTACTCTTTTTGTCTTCATTTTTTAAGTCATGTACAAGGGACAGTTGTAGTAGTCAGTCCTCCATTTTCTCACTGGGATGTGTGAATTACAAGTTGGAGAAAAGATTTATGATGTACTTTCTGTAATCAGTTTATCAATAGAAAAATAAGTTAAGTTGAGATTTCAAAGCTATGATTAAAATTGGTAACAACTGTTACCTGTATAAACAATTAACATATTTTCCTTAATAATTAATCACGGATGTAACATTTCATAGAGATTTTAAATGTTTAGTGTTTGAAGAATATATACAGGCATTAGGTTTACTTATAAAGGCCTTGTAACTATGTAATAATCTTCTCTGCATACATGATGTATTTATTACCTCCTTTATTATATGCAACAGGTGGCTTATTACCTCCCCTTATTAAAGATAAAATATTTTGCTAATAATCTCCCTTTGTTACACTAGTAATAATTGCCTATTTAATAGCTGTAATTTACAATCCTAATAATCATAAAACACAGTGATATATTTGTCTGATATTAACCAGCTGTTTATGTTATTAAACAGAGCCATAGATTATATAGCCAGTAACAAGCATGTTTTATAGGCAAATATCTTCATGATTCAACCACTCAGAATCTAACAATGTGTCTAATTCATTCAGGAAGTGGGATAGATGGCATTTCTCAATAAAACAAAGTCATATAATTAATCAACCTTTTTTTTCATCATTTTGACCTCAGCTATGAAAATCTAGATTCATGAGGAATTATCTACATAGAATTTGTCATCACATCAGCCCGATGGTAAAATATTTGAGGAGTTGAAAGATATTTATATGGTTCTCAGAATTAAAAGCAGATGATTGCCAGCATTAGTCCAAAAAATTCCATAAAAGTCCCCAGAAATTGGTTATTATGCTTGGAGAAGCTAAATTTCAGTTTCAATTTTGAGCATGGTTCCAAGTCTTATTATGAGCATGGTTCCCAGTCTTACAGTGAGCATGGTTCCCAGACTTATTATGAACACGGTTCCAAGTCTTATTATGAGCATGGTTCCCAGTCTTATTGTGAGCATGGTTCCAAGACTTATTATGAGCACGGTTCCAAGTCTTATTATGAGCATGGTCCCAGTCTTATTGTGAGCATGGTTCCCAGTCTTATTATGAGCATGCTTCCCAGACTTATTGTGAACATGGTTCCCAGTCTTTTTGTGAGCATGGTTCCCAGACTTATTGTGAGCATGGTCCCAGTCTTATTATGAGCATGGTTCCCAGACTTATTATGAGCACGGTTTCCAGTCTTATTATGAGCACGGTTTTCAATTTCAATTTTGAGCTTGGTTCCCAGTTTAATGCTTGGTTCATAGCCTGGAATGTTCATATGTGGAATTGGTGAGCTTAGCACATAGTTTCTATGAGGTTCCATATCTCAAAACCTATATTATAAAGACAAGACTTAGTGCTGGAGTGCATCTATACCTCGTCCACTGGTTAATTTCAAAACTGAGCTCTAAAAGTGCCAACCAGATGCACAATTGCAGGTGTTTGTTTGGGCGTCAGTTTTTAGATAACAAATACTGATTCACTGTATAATTCAACAAGGTTGTGTGTTGAGGGTTGTTTCTAATTTGTAATCCTAATAAATGATCTTAATTGTAGCAAGTTGAGAGACACTTAACTTCAACAGGAACAGAGCTCTTTTAACATATTTCCTAGCATTCTATTGATTGAAGATCTGATTAAAATCCATGAAAATATACAAAATATGTATATACACTGATCTATCTTCTGGACCCTTCTTATCAAGCCAAAATAACAAAACTACTTAAACTCTCCAGATAATTCGATCTAACACAACAAAGTCAAACCTATGAACAAAGGCCACTAAAGCATTATTGTCAATAGCTGAATGGGTGGATCTAGGGTCTGTCTACAGAAGCTTGACTATAACAAATATTCTGGAAAAGATATCAAAAATCAGAAATGTGTATCTTCTCTCACTTGTAGGGCTTAAATACATCTTCATAAAAATAAAAATAAATTTCTCTTTACGCTGACAAGGTTAAACAAATAGTTTTGACTTTCTGAAATCTCACAGGAATTCTATCATATGAACTGGATGAGATGTCTGGTTCACAGTTTTGTCCATCATAATTTGTTGAGTGGTCATTTAAACATTTACCCTAAACTTATGCTTAAGGATTAATTCTTAATTTTTATGGGAAGGGGTCATATTTGTACAAAAAATAATACAAATATATTGATTGATGTACATATATATAAAACCAGATCAAAAACTGTGAATTAAATTCATTTGATCCTTTGAAACTACACATGAAAGACTAATAAATAACTCTTGGTCTGAGAATAAGCCATTTGTTGGGAGCATCTTCGGTGGAGTGGTTATAGTCTTTGACCAGGACTCACAAGTACTGGACTTAATTGTACCCAGGACTTTCCCATGTGAGAACACTGTCCAGCTAGCTAACAGAATGGTGGATGTTCCATCCTAGTGTGTACACCCCATCAAAAGGAATACATGAAATATGATTTTTTCAAGACAAGAATTTCAAAATGAAACCATGATCAGCACAGCACTGAATTGTGCTGATTAGCTTAATAGGTAGATTATGAAGTCAGTCAATCATAATACTCCATATTCAAGGGTCAATTATATAACTACTCAGAGACAGATTCACAAATGGATAAAATTAAACATACCAGAAATATTCTTTATTGGTAGCCAGACAAGCTATTTTTCACAAAAAATCAAATTTCATGCATAACAAATTCCAGTTTGTTGTTTGTTTGTATAAAACAAGCATACTTATTCTGAAACACCACCTGTAGGCATTGCTAATTGATTAGTTTTTGCTACATATTTTCGAGGACTACCATATTAATGCTTGGGCTACACAACAGGTCAAACACAACCTAAATTCAAGTACCGGTACATCACAATGTTAAACCAAAGAGGAATATTAACTCTGTCTGACTGCCTATTCTATTCCATTCTGTTACAGTCTCACAGACATAATACCTTGCCTGACATAAGAAAATATAAACAATATGTCAGTCGTCAGTTCCACTAATTAGTTTTAATTGGTAATATAATTGGAAATGTCTACTAGAGGACTAGACTACCAGGACTTAATTACTAGAGCACCATCCATGAATAAATATTTGTTTATTGTTCTCAGATAAACAAAACTGCAAACATGGTCCCAAGTCAGATTTTGACTAAGCTAGGACAGAAATTCTGTAGTTATCTTCAAATACATTTTTGCCTTCTAAGAAAAGGAATTTATGTGATATACCACAAAACAAATCAGTTTGAGTGTCAGAGATCCAACATCAAACTTAGATTCATCATGAAGATACTGTTTAGAAAACCAGACTACCCTCTAAAAATCAACAATACAAAAATAAAATCTTCAAAATAAATCATCTTAAACACTGTTTCTTTAAATATGACAGACCAGATAAGAAAATCAACCATGTGTCTACTTCATGCAAAATATTGTGGGCATTCACACCAAAATCAAACATTTCATTAGAATATCCTAAGCAAAACATGCTAATCTGAACACTGAACAAAAAATATATGATAAAACATTAACTACAAAGGCGTCCAAGTGGCAAAATAAAAGGCAGCAAAAATAAGCAACACAAATAACAGGTTTATTATACCATCGCAATAAATCCAGGAAACACAATTTACAAGCATATAACCTTGCAGATATTTTCTCATTTAAACAATTAAGCATTAGTTGGTATGTTAAAAAGACATAATAAATTTGTCAGGAAGCTCATTCAGCTGAAAGGGAATTTTAGAGATGAATTTCTCATCCGCATTTCCACATCATATAACAGGGACATCTGTGCATGCTTCGGGTCTACTGGTTATGATCTTAGACTAGAAACCACTAGCCCCATCTCTGCCGTGAGTTCAAATCCTATTCATGACCAAATTCTACTAGTTTTAAAGCTGTCTAGCTAGCTTATGGAAAGACACTGATTTTACCCTGGTTAACACTTGGGGCCTCCCTCATCCATTAAAGTTTAAAAAGATGCCAAATGATTCCCGGCCTTTGGTGTGATTTTAAACACTACAGAAAAACATAACATAACACAACCACAGCAATTATATGCCTAAGAACACAATTTTCTTCCTATCTTATCATGAATAATCCGACATGTCAATTGGAATTCTAGGGATCAAGGTATGATGTTATACAAATGGCTTCGCTAAGATACCACATTCTAACTTAAGCCGTCATATCATCCGAAAGAGAAAAAATCTTATACTCTGTAAGAAATTAGAATTTGTTGTTCCTTAGTCAGGAAGTTGAAAATAAATAACTGAACAAGTTTATATTATTTTGTTGTTGTTGTTTTTTACTGAGATGTTCACAGGGTGAACTTTTAATTCTGAGGGAGCCGCAAATACAGATTTGTATGTATTTCTACATTTAAATTTCACTTTATCAGTGAAAGATGATCTTTACTACATTTTTGCCAGTCATCAGACAGACAGCTTTAATCTAAACCAAAATTGTGTGATATCATTTTCCAAACCATCCTTATAAAGTCTAGATTTGTTTTTCCATACTGTTAATTAATAAAAAAAAAAAGATTTCAAATAAAAATGTTTACAGTAAAACCTTGGTATTAAGAACACCAGCAGAACAAAAAAAAAGATTTGTTTTTGAAACACAATGCCCCCTCCGGTTTATCTTGACCTTTGACCTACTGACCTGTAGAGGTTGTCATGAGGAACCAACATATGAAGATTGATGATTGTAGATGGAAGCATTTTTATTATAGGCAAGGTTAAAGTTTGGTACAGACCAGACCAGACCAGACAGGCCAAAAACATTCTACCCCGATCTATCAAAATGGGGCATAAAAGACTGGTCTCTATATTGAGATGAACTCAAAACCAAGTTTAAATAAAGGGAAAATATTGAAAACCTGTCTAAAAATATTAGGTTGTTATAATGAGTTGGTATTGATACAGAGGTGGTCCCTATGTGGAAGTTTTACTGTATTCTTTATACCACACTGATTCTTGCATAAGATAAATCATAGTAATTTGAAGTAAAAAGATGGAAAATAAATCAAAACAAATCATGATATATGTAGTTACAGATAACAAGAAACAAATTCTGAGTAGTCATGGCTCTCTGCCCAGAATTTATCTATATTTTATTTCCTTGTAACGGAAAATGCTATTAACACAGAGGCATGCTGCGGAAATTGTGGTCAATTTGAGCAATGTTTAAGTGTATGGGTAATTCAGTTTTGAAAGCTTTAATTATTAAAAGTGCAAATTTCTAAAATAATTTTAATAAGTTTAACAGTGCCTACATACTGATTTTCTAACCACACAGAAAATCGGAGATGCAGACTTTTTTATATCGAACACCGACTTTCGCTTGAATCTTAAGAAAAGTGAGATTTATTTTAAACAAGTCAATGAAATAATCCTACTTTCAGTTTAATGATTGCAATTAAGTAAAATTAATGTCTTTTCAGTTTTAGTGCAAAAACTAATTAATAAAATAATGTCTCAAAATCGGTCAATAGATTGCAACCATTGGTCAAATCTGAAATATGCACAAAAACCAACCAATCAAAGACAAGAGTTTGTACAGACTGGTCTCCAGACAACACTGAAAACCAACCAATCAGAGGCTTGGTTTGTACAGACTGGTAGCAAAACTATAATTCATGATGTATTTTACTCAAAATAAGTGAACTGGACAGACTTTAACTATATAAAATTGAAATATAACATGGCAATGGATTGCAGCTGTTTCCTCAGAAAAAATGCAAAATAAATGATATCCTGCAATTCCAAAGTTTCAACATTCAAATTAAGACTTTAAGTTATGACAGAAAAATAAAAACTCCAAAATGTTTTAAAATTGTCAGAAAATATGATTTAAAACAGATTCCACAAAAAATGTCGAAGCATTACGAAATCTCAGCATGAATAGCGTGTACAACCATAACATCAAACTTTATCTTGATAAGCAAGCAAATTCTGCAGATGGGGAAGTATTGATTCAAAGATTAGGACTTAATACAAAATTCCGGGGCCAAGGTCGGATCCATCTTACGAAGCTGGGAGCAGTTACTAAGTCTGAGACAGTTCTAAACCAACCTCATAAACCTATAAATATACAGTACAACCTCTCAGGAGCAGATCTCTTCGGAGCAACAACCTCCTTTCAACAACAGCATGATATTTTCGTACTGTATGATTCAGCTATTAATCTAATTTCTCTAGAGCAACAATTTCTCAACAATAACATAATATTGCCACTCCCACAGGGTGTTGCTTTAGAGAGGTCACACTGTATATCCAAAATAATATTTTCCGGAGTACACTAACTTTTCCCATTTGAAGTGTTATTTCATATTAAATCCAATTCACAGCACAGGTGCAGCTACAACTCACAATTATGAGCAAATTAAATCAATATAAAAAATTTAAACTATAATCTGTCAAAATTCAAGACAGCAAATTTGTTTTCACTAAAAATCTAATAGAATGAGCAATTTATGGCAAACAATTTCATTCCAGAATTTAACTGACACCAGCTGACATTACAGGGTTGATAAGAACTATTAATTCTAATTAGAGAGGCAATACCTGACAATTATTGGACAAAATGTAACTGAAATTAATGACACTCAGTGTATATAACTGACAAATCAAGGGTGGTAAATCCTGACAGTTTGTCTTACTTGAATTAACAACATCTGAGTACACAGTCCAACAAACAGACAGAACCTACTGAGCATTGATCGTAAAATCTTTGTTTGTTTGTTTGAGTTTTAGGCCCCTTTTCAACAATCACACTCGTATGAGGTGGACAGTTCACCTAACCATCGTTCCTGGGAAGAACCAGTACTAGACTTACATCCTCCTTACACAACTGCCTACTTTCTCACAAAGAGACATGGTCGGTTGCTGGGCTCGAACGCACGACTCTCTAACAGTGAGAGGTTACAGTGATTTGAAATCAGCAACCTTAACCATTCGATCACAGAGGCAGGTTGCAAAATTTTGATTAAAAACATCACAATTCCACCATCTATCCATTATCTATCTAGGGACTTAAAAATAGTATGAAAAATATGAAGAGTTATCTCCCTTTAATCACCGGTTTTTGCTATGATTAATCAATAACTGAACACCATTTGATAGACTAAAGGTAAATAACCTCAAGAGTTATCATTCTCCCATTAAACTTAAGACTTTCGTAAAAAAATCATTGTTCAAAAAAAGGGAATTAAAAATTATATATCATTTTAATAACATAAGGAGTTACCTCTCATTACACCTTACAGCCATACATATCAACCACAATGCAGCATTAAAGGGACATAACAAACCAATCCAAATTTTAACAAATAAAGATTATCTCCCCTTATACAGTTTAAATAAAAGCAATTAATGTCCACAAAGAGTTATCTACATTAACCCTAGTATTAATAACAAGTTAAATGTTTGTACGAAGCAAAATCGCATCCGGCAATTATATACTAGAATGTGGCCCATGTAGCATTTTTTATCAGGATGTGCAAAGTTTCAGATCAAACAAATTTGTTATTTTGACTTAACTGATCCCGAAACTAAAGTGATCATCTACTCCATCAAAAATACAAGCCGTTGATGTTTCATGAATCTCATGAATCTGGTCATATGGTTCTACAGTTCACGAGGTACTCTATATGTAGTCCCTGTTTCCACCCTAAAATTAAAATCAGGGGAAACTATCACCTCGATGTATCAGACATTGCAATATCTGCTGGAATGCATATAAAATATTTGAATAAAGTCTCCAAAAATAATATACTCCGTTGTCTATGTCGAACCAATTAAGTCATCATTTCTCACCTGATCGGACATTCTTTGTACTGAGCTCCGAAATCGATATTTCATTAACGACAATTGCGTAAACAAGTCAGTGTCCATGCTCGCGATTATAAAATTAGTCTGTGTGAATATATTTATAATGTTTTGTTTATTTGCGACATGTTGCTAAAATAAATACATCGAAACGTATAAATACCATGTTCCGTATCTTATAACACGATTAAATGATTATTACAACACACCGATAATAAACACAGCGAATTTCTCTAATAATTTATACATCGAAGTTCATTTAGATCGAACAATTTTTCCTAATTCCTTTGATATAAAGAGTTTCGGCTGTATTTATTGACAGATGGGCAGATATCGAGCTCGCTCCATTCTTAGACTATTAATAGCGACTGCGTCATCAAGCTAACACTGGTTGGTGTGAGTAACACGTGACCTCGCTCTATTTCTGTTTTGTTTATATCACGTGACCATTGCGGATATTTCGGAATATTTCGGGCACTGTCACTAATCTGCTTCGCGCAAGAAGTTGCGATTTTGCATTGCCAATTATATCACGTGACCATTGCCGATATTTCGGAATATTTCGGGCACTGTCACTAATCTGCTTCACGCAAAGGCCGCCGTACAATCATACAGTATAAAAGGGATGCAACTAAAGTAAAATTTAAAGCATATCCATAGTTATTTTCTATTAAAAACATGAGGTTAGAATAGAAACTGTTAATGACCATGTAGTATAGACAGAATGCTACATATATCAGATGGGAACTGTTCCAGCCTTATCTCCACATTTAATGCTTCAATTCAGATCATTTCAAATCAGCATCTGGATTACAAAGTTGATGATATTTACCAATCTGTACTCTTCCCAAGTGGGTTACATTACAAAAAACAGTAACACAGACTTTTGCAAAATAAAAATATCTCTTACAATATATTCCCTAATTAACGCTCTCAAAAGAACATTAAATTTTCTTTTTTTTTATCTATATTAGAATTATAGTATACATATACAGTAAACTTCTCCGAAGCAACACCCTTTAGAAGTAGCAAAGTTATGTTGTTGTTGAGAGGTTGTTGCTTTAGAGAGGTTTAATTAATGTTTAATTGTGCAGTGAGAAAATATAATACTGTTGTTGGCGGGAGGTTGTTGCTCAAGAGAGGGCTGCTCTAAAGAGGTTATACTGTATATACTTTAAGACAAAATATATTATGACTAAATATAAAAGCATCTATGGTGAGTCATGATTTTTCTCTAAAAGGGACCTTAAAGGGATGAGGCATTAAATTATAAAGGGGTATTTATTAGTGTAAGTTTGGTAAAAGAAATAAAAAAAATCAATCACTTGATGGTGATATGAGTGGAAAGTGGTTGTTGGCTCATCATTTGCCAGCACTTAATACCTGATCTACAGGTCCCAGTATTTATTCAAGATAATCCAAATTCAAAAGTTATCAAAATACTGGAAGTACTCATGGAAACTGAATTATAACATGGAACAGGAACTAGTTTAAGGCGTATGTAGAAAAACGTATTACTTTGGTCCACATAAAAAATCATACACAATGAGCGCATGAAAGCTATGGAAAGCAGGACTATATAATTGTTCAGTTTCTAAAAATGAACCAGAAAATTCAACTACAGCAGAGGACATTTATCATGAATTCCAGTAAAATCCAAATATTTCCTCACTACATCCCTATTTATCTATATATCTATCCTACTGAAATGTTTGAGGTTAATAAATATTTTATCAAGATGGGTGTTTGTTAGAAGATTTTGTGCTTATTAAGATGAGTTTTCACTGACTATAAGACTGAGAGGGGCGTCGTTCATTAAGAGGGGTGTTAATAAGAGAACATTAGGTACAAGAATTAGAAACTTTTATGGAAAACTAGACTTAAGCAAATTGTACTATAATTCACTTCGAAGTTTCGTTAACACAATCAACAATTGCTTTCAAGCGGTTGAACATTTTAACTATCAAAGTATTAAGTGAAGTATTATGTATGCTAAAGATGATTTTAACATCAAACATTTTGTAGTTATACATATGCAAAGAATTTTAATGTTCCAGATTTTAGAAAGTTACACCCAGTCCCTTATATAAATCTCTTTATACATGTCAGACAAGCCTGAGACACTGTACATTCAAACCTGTGCTAAATGATCACCTGTGAACAAAGACCATCTTTTGCAAAGGTAATAAAGTAAAACCTCAATGAGTGAATACTTCATTATTTAGACCACCCCACACTATACAGGTTTAGACAATTCCACTGTATTTCACATGAATAATAAGAACTGAATGCTGGTCAAGTGGTAATGTGCTGGACTACTAAACGAAAGGTTGTGGGTTTGATTCTAAGCTCTGCCTTTCAAATTTCTCCGGGACACCCTTATCAACTACCGAGCCAAGTACTGTGTCGCGAAAATCACAGGAAAAGGGTGAAGCGTGTATCAGCGCTTTACACTGGGCACGATAATGAACCAGGAACAACTATCCGCAAAGAGTAGGGATATCAATGCCCAGTTTTCCTGTGTCTCCTCTCCCCTCTCTCTCTGGGGTGGCTCTCAAATGACCATGGTTGTCAAATGGGCCGTCAAACAACAGATAAATAAATAAATAATATTTAGACCATCTTCATTACATAGCAACCAAAATTTAATATTTTTGGACCTATTTGTAAAAAAAATTAAAAATGATCGAGAGTCTGTAAGTTAATCAATGAATTCTGAACTTCCTGTTCAATGTTAATATACAGCTGGCATTTTTCGAAAATTAATCTAAAACATACATAACAGATACAATTTGAAATATAAAATTCAATCAAAGCATTTAAGACCATAATAAAACCAGCAGTAAAGAGAAAAAATCAGCAGCTTCGAACAAGTGAGATGTTCACCCATTCAGATGAGGGATGAATTTTTATTGGTTATTTTCATTCTATAATAATTGTTTATTTTCTAAACAAACATGACAGAATCAATCAAACTATTAAGTAAAATCTCTAACGATGAAGAGTTTGACGTTTGACTAATGGTTTGTTTATATACAGCTGGTTATATTTGAAGGCTGGGTTTTTCGTATCATTTCAGCGAGAAATTTGATAGAATACACAGCGCTTGATGTTTGATAAAAGATTGATAAAATCCGCAAGACTTTTGATAAAAGGTATCATTCAACAGTTGCCATGTAAATGCCTGCTTATAAGTTGCCCAGCCTACAAGGCTTATCAGCAACATGATAGAGAGCAGACTTAGTATCTGTATCCTTACACAGTTGAAATATTTGTACATTTATATTCTCGAAAATTGCACTGTAAACTGAATGATATCTTATTAATCAAAAATACAAATTATTGAACATTTTCAATGAATATTTTTTTAGCATAATTCTTTTTGATATTTTAATTATTTTTTAATATATTCAAGGAAATAATCTCACAATTCTAACAAGTGAAGATCTTTCATTATTCAGATTAGTGAACAAAATTCTTGTACTAAAACTAAAAAGTTATAATAGTTTCAAAGAAATGTAAAAAAATGCACAAAATTTCTTAACAATATTCAGTTTTATCTTAGAAAGTAGATACAACAAACACTTTGAATCTGATTATGCTTAATATCAAAAACAAAATGTTTCAGCCATACCCTATAAATTGCTAAGTAATGTATAACTTCAATGCCTACGATACGATTTCTATCTATTTATGCAAATATTATCTATCAAAAAATCTAGTTCGCCTCGAGCCAGGAAATAATGGAGTTCTCCCATCTTTATACCACAGCATGGTATCTACGGCAATTTATTTCAGAAACTGATAAGCCTTGTGATAAAATTGCTGTAATCGATAAGCCAAATCTTACGACTCTACCAAGCTAGAAAATACAGTTTTATTGTACCGTATGAATAGAATGGACACAAAATATAGTGAAGAAATAGTGATGACTGAGTGCAAATAGAAATTTATTTTTTAAAAATACAAGTATTATTAAAGACTTAAATGAGTAAATATAGATTTAATATTATGTATTTAACATTACTGATTTATTTCATATTAAATAACGATTTAAAAAAAAAAATAATGAAGGAAAAACAGTGAAAATGCAAACATTGAAGGTATGTACCTGTTTTATAATTCAATAAGTTTTTTTTTATAGATATTTTTTATATATTTAAAGAAAATAATTAGATATATAGAAAAAATATGTCAATAGATTTCTTGAATGAAAAAGATGTGATTAATTGTAATTGTAGTAAAAGGAGTACTTTATTAATGTTTCACTTATATAATATCAATTACAACCACTTGATGGTTTATTCAACGACTAACATGTTTTATGTTTATGCCAATAAATATTTTGACTTGCTTTGATTATAATGGGATAAAAAATCACAACTGTTTGCAAAAAATCTGTCGAAAAAAATTAAAAAGCTTTTCTCTTCCATATAAATATAAGCATGCACTTCTAATAACTTTATCAATATATAAAATTTATAAATTTTATAGCACAGGAACAAATTGTTTCAGCTGTTAGAATTCTAATATAGCTGCTGCCATTCAAAAGGATGTAAATACATTTTATTACTCAATTTTAGTTGGGATACAATTTGTCTTCAATACTATTTTAGGGGCCTCCATGGTTGATTGGTCATGGTCTCAGATATTAGTAATTGTTAGCCTCTCACCACCACCAGTTTGAATCCCATCAGGGTTTTTCACTTTCTATAACAGAGGCCCAGTAAAGGAACATTTTATTAAAATTACACAGATTTCCCCAAAAAAATCCTAACTTACACCAGCTATTTTATTTCCCAAATCAGCACTTTTAGCAATAATTTGTCCCAAAATCAACAGACTAAGGCTTCTTCCCAGTGAAGATAAAAAACCCTGCCCATCTGGGACAATTTCACATGTAAAAGCTATATTATGACTTAATTAGTGCAGTAGAAACAATTAAAACATGCTCGTTGTAAAAAAACAACAACAGGAAATTGGCAGTAACTGCATGATATTTTATAGGTAAAGAATTAAGTTTGTACTATTTTCACTATACAATTTATTGTATTTAAAAAAAATCAACAACAATAAATTCAATACAAATAATGCTTATAAATTGAAGTTTGGTGGTTTTACCTTGATGTACACCTCCAACAAGCTGGAGTCGCCAAATGACTCTACTAGCAGATAGTTTGATATAAAACTCAAGTGACTTTTTTAAATGTTTACCGTAATACCTATAGAATCAGTGGATACATAGTAAATAAAAAATGGTGTTGGCATCCCATCTATTTATCTATTTCATTAACAGGTTGTTTAAAAATGAAATTTAACTACACAGTATTGCTAAAACACTACATCACAGTGTGCGACTAAATTATGAAACTGGTAGTCAGAGAGCAAAATATTCTCTTATTATACAATGCAACCTGTCCAAAACAACACCCTTATTAGCAAATTATGTCGTTGTTGAGAAGATGTTACTCTAGAGAGGATTAATTAATAGTTAAATCATGTAGTGGGGAAAAAATCATGCTGTTGTTGAAGGGAGGTTGTTGCTCAGGTGAGGGCCGCTCTGGAGAGTTGTACTGTACTTTTTTGTGCAAAAAGGGCAATTTTGAGCATGTCTCAAGTAAATTTTACTTGTCTCAGACATCAGGCAACTGGCTTTTTTTCACATATTGGCAAAATCATTTATGATACATTTGTATATTAATGAGGATTTAAATTAAATCTAACTGACAACAACCAAATCGAGGGCTCAGCGCAACACTGTCGTAACTTGTTCTTATTTCAATATGAGTTACAACACTGTTGCGTTAAACCCTCGAAATAAGAAATATTGATTAATAATTGCACCAAAGAGTTCAAGCATGAGAAGAAATCTTTTCCTTGTAGTTAAATAATGATTTAAAATTATTTACTGAATAGCTCTTCTTTTCTTGAATTCGCAATATTTCGACTAATTTCAAAAATCTATTATTTTCTAAATTTTCAAATTATACAGAAATAGTTCTTTTTATTTGCAGTTAACCAACTGATTTGAGGAAGAACAATAGTGAGGACCACTGGGGCTATGTGTGAAAATACCACACAAAGTGCAAGAACACAACAGATAAAATATCTTAAGAAATCTGAGAACTGATAAGCCTTGACAGGCTGCAGGTAATTAGAGTGGACCTGGCCATAAAGATAATTGCTGAAACAGATACAGACTGCATTGACCTGACCCTAGAAACAAATTGAAAACATCTGAACACTGAAAATGATCTGAGAACAGCAACTGTATCACAAACAAAATCTTGTAGCAGTGAAATCAATCGCATTCTTTGGATTGGTCAAAGGGAGAATTTAGTTCCAAAAACTGTTTTTGATAATCAATCAAGAACAGCTGAATGTATTTACTTAATGCTTGAGTGTGTTTGTTACATTCTCAGTGTAGATTAATCTTTAATTGTTCTGAAAATTAATCAAGCTGAGTTAAGTATATAATAAACTGAATTAATAAGAACAAAAAGTAGATATGGGATTTAAGGCAATCATTAGATACACACTAATTCTAAGCTGTGTATTTTACGGGACAATTTTTGTAATTTTTCTACAAAGAACCAACCAGACAGATGCAGAATTTTTACAAGTGGAGGAGATAAATGACATTTCAAAATTTGATTCGGAAGTAGAAAATAAGCTTAAAAGTCTTAAAACTAGATTATCAACAAATTATGATGAAGAAGCAGAGAAAAGTAAGACTGACAAAGCTAACAGGGATGGCAAAAGTACGAAAGCAGAAAAAATGGAAATAATTACAACAAAAAATGTTTCACGATTTGTCAATCGTCTTCCTAAAAAACGTCAAATTCTTGCAGAAATGTGGGATAATTATAACAAATTGCAACAAAAACCAGCAACAAAGCTGTTAAATCATAGTGATAACACGAGCAGAACAAGAAATAATTTCCAAGCTGTTGGAGATGATATTTATGTGTTTTCTGCTTATCATGACAACAGACAAATAAGTGATAACAACTCAACACAGATAATTAGAATTATCGCATTATCAAGACTTAAGTCTGAAGATAATTTATTATGTAAATTTTCAAAATCGAGGGTCGATCAATGGGTTCTTGCAATTAGGCAAGAAATGAGTGATAATCATGAGAAACTGTTTGGTGGTGTCATGTACATATGCACTATCCCTCCCTCGATTGGAGATGAGCCACCCAGTGTGTTGTACCTACGGAATCTTATCACTCTAGAAAGGAATAATTCAAACTTGACAGGCGTGACAGAAGAATTAGTTAAGCTGCAAGTTATTCATAATCAACCGTTATTTTGGACGGAAGACATACGTCAAGTTCTTAAATTGGATTACACTCCCAAGTACAGTTGGCAGGACAAATCAAAACAGACAGATACAAGTTCCCAATATGAAAATAAACAGAAAAACATTCCAAGAGAAAGTAGAGACTGGAAAATCAATTATCAAGGGAGACAACCTGTTGATGACTTAACTTTAAGCACTACAGAGTTACCTGAAAATGATATACACAGTGAAATAAAGATAGCAATATGTGTACCACCAATATTTGGAAATGTGAGAATATCAGATTTCATTCAGTTTATCGAAATTCACCGAATTCTAGGCGTCGGACATTTTATTTTCTACCCAATGAATATTTCCCATGACATAAATCACATGTTGAAGTTTTACAAAGGTAAAGGACTAGTTACGACAGTTCAATGGACTCTACCAGAAATTGTGAAAGAATCGACAGCAACATGGTATAATGGCCAAATAGTAGCCATGCAGGACTGTCTATACAGAACAATGGGAAACTTCAATTTTACTGCATTTCTTGACCTGGATGAGGTTATCATCCCAAGAAAAACACGTAATTGGAAATCAATGTTACAACAGTTAGATAACTTCGCTAAGAAGAATTTCAACGAAGAGTATGCATCATATAGATTCAAAAGTGGATTTTTTGGAACGAGTCCAAATTTGGTGGCTATGGCAACAGATAATACTCCATCAAGCACAGCAAAAAATCAGAAATTGTCGTTTTTAAATAAAACATACAGAAATAAAAATCTCAGTAATGTAAGAACAAAAGTGATTGTTAAACCATATTCAATAGAACAAATTGGAATTCATCATGTGGCAAATTTACTTGATGAAAATTTCAAGATGGCTGATGTGCCTGGTGACTCAGCAATAATTCATCATTACAGGAAGTGCACAACAGTGTCAGATGAACAGATGCATTGTGGGACTGTGGTAGAAGACAGAACAATTCTAAAATACTGTAATCTTCTATCAAAAAACTATCAATCAACATTAAATAAAAATGTAAAATACTTTAAAAAGATTAAAACTTCCTAGTTTGTATGAGATAAAATTTTAATATTAAAATTTAGTCAACTTTTGTTGTTTATCATTCTTTAAATAATCTCATTTTGAATACCTTTTAAATCCAGATACAAAGTAATATTTAGGGGTGCAGCGATGCGGCATAACCCATATCCACAGCCTATAACCATGTGATATATTGCTTTGATATTGACTGATACCATAGGGTCTAGAACAATGGCAGCCTTATGAGTTCGAAGGTTAGTTATTTTTCGTTGAAAGTTTAAATGTTTCGAGCTTTTACAAATGCAATACAGAGAAGTAATGAAAAACTCAATAAAACTGAATCCATTGTCAAATGAAGTGTTAACCCATTACCACATACGTAACTGTACAAGGTATTTCATTCATATAGTGTAACCAGTTGATGGCTTATCAGTATCAATATAGATATACTATCAGTTTTACACACTATAGTTTACCAATATAGGTCACTTGAAGATCAACAGTGTAGTCTTAGGTCACATTGTAATCAAGGGCCATAACTCATTCACCCTGATGAATACTTGAAATACTTCAAATAAAGAATGATGGTTCAGCCACCTGAACATAAAGACCACTAAGTTTAAGTAAAATCCTTACCTTCACTACATCTGGACCAGTTATGAAAAGATAGGAGGTATCCTGAAATAGAATTATATAATCATTACACTATTTTATTGATGTTGATGATTCAGTCATAAAATTAACTGAACATCTATAGCATTTAAGGGGTGTGATTGGCCCATAATTAGCAGAGAGGAAATTATATGTCATAGCGTAGAATATGACCTGAATGATTAAATAAATATCACTTCAACCATCATAATATTAAAGTTCAGTTGAGAACAGACTAATTATATGTCATAGCGTAGAATATGACCTGAATGATTAAATAAATATCACTTCAACCATCATAATATTAAAGTTCAGTTGAGAACAGACTAATGTTTCATTGAGATTTGAGTTAGCAGACAAATCTCATACTTCAGGAATAATATAGACACAGAATTGAACAAAACAAAAATAATTGCTTACCTTGACCATGAAAGTAAAGTCAGTCAATGCTGGAGAATATACAGCACCACCTGGAATAAAGTACAGCACAACACAGTTATAGTAAAATCTGATAATGATGAGGTATCTGCTACATTGAAATAGTTATTTTCAGTAACCAAGCTTTTTCTATTAATTCAAATGTAACAAATTGAATGAAATTTGGATATAGTGAGGTAAACACATGGGTCCTTGGAATTTAATACAACCATGTTCAACACTGATAAAAGATTCTTAAGTTATTAAAAACATTTATCAAGGAACCATCTAAGTCGGCATGCAGGACCAATAATCTATACGTCCATATATTATAAGGGCTAGAAACTCAGTCAAAGCATCAGTTTCACAGTATGTGATATTACATCCAAGGTCATTTGTTTCTGTTCTCTACTTCACATTTCCCAATATAAAGTTGTCAGTTAATGTTAAATAAATATTTCTATGTATGATATAATTCTATGCTGTGCATGTTTTCTTAGGAGACAAAAATAATCATTTTTCATACAAAATGTTCTGGCAAAAGTTGTAATAAATATAACATACCTGCACATGGTCCCATGATGAGCGATATTTGTGGCACTACACCAGATGCATTCACATTTCTCTGTAAAACAAAAATACAAAAAGAATGCCAAACTGTAACAAAAATCAATATTATATATATAAGTTTTCTTTTCCTATTTTTACACTTGACTTGACCCCAGAAATCCTAAATACATTACCAAGCTAGGTCTTCATAAAAACTTGCTGTACACAAAATTTGACAGGAATAGGTTTCACTAAACTTAAGCTATTAAATGGTAGCAATTTGACTTCACCGCCCACCTGACCATGGATACATCTAAATCTAACTAGAGCTGTCACTAATACTTTGACACTAATAATGCAATAGTACACCATACCGCTAAGTTCAAGGGGACATAACTCTGAAATGAGTGAATCGCAGGGCATGAAAATTGTATCTTGCACATCTACACTTAATGGTGATAACATATTTCAAGTTTCATTGCAATCGCTTAAAAAATGTGGAAGTAATTCACCCCACAAACTTTTATGCAGATGGACTGACAGACTGACTCCAATATACCCTCTCTCAAACTATGTTTGCGGGGGTATAATAAGGCTTTACGTCTTCTTAGAAAACTTGAATAAGAATAATTTTACAGATAGTAAAAGTTATGTTGACATACCTGAAATATATCAGCATATCCGGCAAGCGATTCCACTCCTTCCTGGATCCTGGCTCCACCAGAGTCATTAAGACCAATAACAGGGGCACCAACTAACATGGCTTGATCCATGATCTGAAAGATAAATAAAGTTTTTATAGTTAATCAACATTTGTAAAATAATTCATTGTGCAAATGCTTATCTGTTCCCAGCCTCAGTGAGATCTATCCACCTATGAAGTTTCATGTTGCTACCTATTATAGTTTCAGTTATAAGCAACATTAAATTTTTTGCACAGATGCAGACAAATCAGTGACCACAATAGCTAGACTTTTTCTTTGAAAACAGCCAAGCTAATAAATGACCATACAATATAAAGTATCTCAACTTGTTTTGGGACAAGACTAAAAAATATATATGGATATATAGATAAAACACTGTGCTATTGGACTATTTTTAAATCTTCATACCTTACAGGCTATCTTTGAGAAAGATAATATGTGACCTTTATTGACAGGTGGCCTTCATTTAGAGGTCATTTTTTTATAAATAATCAATGAATGTTTTGAAAGAATGACTTTTGTTTACAGGGTAGCCATTATTTGAAGGTGTCCGCTCACACAGGCTTGACTGTACAAACATTTCTCAAAATGCATCAAATTCATCTTCACTATCATTCATTCAGACAAGATTTTGCAATACAATTGTACTGTGACATTTATATTACACATTAATAGCCATAAAAGATACATGCATAATCCATTGAGATGAAGAATATCACTCTCACCTTACATATTTTCTTGGCATGTGCTCCTGACAAGCTACCACCGAACACTGTGAAGTCCTATAAAGACAAATAATCAATAATCACATCAATGTTAGTAAAAACTTTACATGTATGTACATCTTTAGATCTTTGAGCTGTTGAATTACCACCATTTCTTTCACATATAATAGTTTGCTTCCATCAACAAAATTCTGATTCAAACAGATTAGATGGTAAAGGCAACCAAATAGAAAAGTTATAAAAGATCTTCGCCTACATTATCTTCTTGGTCAAGTTAAACATAAACTGAAGTGAGGTGACGAGGTGAAATAAAATGAATAATTCAGAATTATGATTAAATATGCATTTCTATTGCAATATTGTAGCCTTATCAGTCAGTGATACATTAGTCACAACAGTTTGAGACAAGAAGTATTAACCAGAAGAAGGCCAATCTATAAGAAGCCCTCTGGTTGATGCAGAACATAGTTCTATAATTCACCAATAGTGAGGCAGGTTTCTAAGACTCATTTCAATAACTCTAAACTATCTTATTTAAGTAGTACCTGACTGAAAACAAAACAAATCCTTCCATTGATAGTACCACGCCCGGTCACTACACTGTCACCAGGAAACTGAATGCAAATATAACAATATAATAATATAACAAATACATTGTAAAAATAAAAATTAAACTTCATGTTATAAAAGAAAGATAATCAAATTCTTATTTTACCGACATTATTTATCATCTATTATCATGCTCAAATACTAGAAAGCATGTACTATGGGATATCCAAGCACCACCTTTTTATGAGTAGAGTAAGGAAATTGAAAAATCCATTGGCACATGACTTCCAATTTGGAATTAATAACTGTATAGGACCAATTATATATAGTCCTACAGAATAAATATATATAATAACCTTTTCATTTTCCATTCCAAAATCTGAACAATTATGTTCCAAAAAGGCATCATATTCAACAAAACTTCCAGGATCTAACATCAAATTGACCCTCTCTCTAGCAGTCAGCTTTCCCTGAAATACAAAATGCTGTCAATATAACATTTGAAAAATATTAGGCAAACTTCATAGAATATTGAGTAATGGTTATGCGAAGTTATCTTCATAATCAGATCAAGACCAAATTGCAAACCTGGTTGTGAAGCCTGCCAGGCAAGCCAATCGTATATTATACATGAAAGATTATTTCATGTTTGTCTTTACAATATTTTAAGGTTCCGGACCCCCCAAGCAGGCATGTTAGTCTAGCTTCTGGGCCTGTTGGCATCAGTTAAAATATTTAAACTACAAAAAGAGGACCAATGGAACAGAAATTAAAATTAGGATCATTATTATTTTTTGCCAATTACATCCAGGTAAACACAATATTCAGGGGTATCAACAAGTCCATATCTAAAATCCTGAAATTAACCATCAGTTCTACAACTTGCAAATATGGCATTACAAGTAAGTCTTGTTTTTCAGAGCTTTATCTACCTTGCAAATTGACTAAAGTAGAAAAGTGCATCTGCTCATGATAAAACAACTGCCCACCAATAAAATTATGTCATACTTGTATGGAAATAATACAAGTATAATCAGTAAATTATCAGTCATTTCAGGCACTAATATGCACAGTCATACGATGTTCCATCATACCAGATTTGATTCAGATCACCAGTCTTCGTATTAGTTGTATGCCCCTGCCCGAAAGCATTTTTTCCCTTCTTTAAGTCTTTCAGGGGACAACCTAGTTCTAGAGGGTTTCCATCATAAAGTATATAGTCCGGCAACCTGTCACAAAAAATTAATTCAGAGACTGGAAAACACCCTCTTTCCCCTTCAAAAAGTACTCAGATTTAGATCAAACTCAATAAGGGCCCTGGATCTTGAATTCCAAATTCCAGCTTATCTTGAAACGTCGACACCCCTGAATATTCAAGTACAGTCAAACATGTGAATAATTTAAACTAAAAGGCCGCCCTTGAGAAAGACATACTTATTGACAGGTAGCCTTTATTTAAAGGGCTTTTGATCTAAATTACAATGACGGTTTTTAAATGAATGCCCTTTATTCACAGGGTGGCTTTTATTCATAGGTGGCCGCTAACATAGGTTTTACTGTAGTTTGGACTGAGAATCCTGATCTGTTAATTTTGTAATAGGTGGAAAATAATATACCCGATGCGGGGGGCTCAAACCCGCAACCTCCAGCTTGCTTGTCAATTGCTTGCTAAATCAAAATCAGTGTTAATCTACTACAGTGAATGGGTGATAATGACCTTTAACATGCTCCAAATTTGCATCATCGGGCTAGGGTTGCAGGTTTACTTATAGCAGCCATCTTATCTAAACACACGTCACTACATTTACTTAGACAAAGAAATAAACAACTGCAGTAACCATTTCAATTAAAGTGTATCAGTAATCGATTTCGACACTAGGTAAACAATAAAACTCTACCTTTTGATGTTGCTTGGCAATTCTTTTAGATCCTCCACCTAGCAGAGACGCTTCCCTTGTCTTGTCAATTCGATTTTTCACCCTGAGCGCATGCTGTGTACTTCCTGCGACCACACTACATGGTCTAGTATATTGCAGGATAACGCTACGTGATGCAGGAAGAATATTTCTTTGACAGAGAAATTTTGTAAGTCTGTAGGTAGCCATTTTGCTTACAAGGTCGCATTCGGATATGTTCTACTTTATGAGTTAGGAAATATTCCGCATGAACCGCAATATCCCGTACAGAGTCTCGTAAACGGACGAGTTGTTTCCCCTCTTGAAATGGAACTTTGGTTGAGATTAGACTTCAAAGGTTTTTATGTGTCTACGACCGGCCTATAGTTAACCAAGGATACTATGTCACATTTCGTTATTCGATAAATTTTAAATCAGCAATTTGGAGCCACGTTCTCTGATTAAAAATCTGATGAAATTAGTCAATGAATTTATATACTGCTTAATATATATTAGAAATGATAAACCCCGGACCATGCAAATTCATACAGTATTTAATAAATTGGTGACAATGATTATTCATTCGTTTATATAGTTCAACTATAATGCTAAATATAGCAAGGTTGGATATAGACCTTTGGGGGGGGGGGGGCACAGGGGCAGTATTTACTAGATTCTTAGATTTACTAATAATGGAAGAAGTTTAAACATGTACTAGCTTAGACAACTACCGAATACATCTAAGACATGTTCTTTCTTTTTATTGGCATATTTTATCAATAATATTTGCATAGACATTGCTTTGCATAAACAAGGGAAGCCCTGTGTCGCCCCCTTGCTCTGAATTAAATAACAGGAACAGGACTAAGAAATTTAACTGTATCGCTACTAAATGTGGTATACTTTTATAAGCATGTAATGCTAATCTTGTTCCCGTTCCGTACGTGTCACAGTGGCCCAAAGTACAGACAAGTCAACTTGGACTTGCCCCGATAACTGTTCTACCGAAGCACCAATGACTGAACGCCTGAAACCTGGCAGGTTGATAAGTGTTTTTCATGAATTTAGACCTATATAGCTAAACATGCCGCTTTCAAAAGATCAGACAAATACGTGACTTCAGCTTTAAATGAATATTGAAACGTGGCGTTGCTGTTTCTGACTTTTGGTCTGCCTATTCTTTAAAATATTCGCAGAGTTGTATAATGTATGCACGATATAAGTATGTATACTCGTATATTATACTTGTGTTGTGTGGCTTCGTTTTGATATGCGACATGACTAATTCGCCAGAAATGCATTCACACTAATCTTTGCTCTGAAGCATTCTGGTCTTGTCTTGATAATTAAACACATACTTGTACATCAATGAAACTATGCTGCTTGTATGTTCTGTCGATTTAAATTTTTTTTGAATAAGGTCGATGAAAAACAACACGTACGTGCATAAAACATAAACTTGCAAAGAAATAATGAGGATGGATCTGTATTTAATAAAAGTAGAAAAAGGTACTAGTATTTAGTACAACACACACAAACAGTTATATATATATTAAAGCATTAGGATGAGAAATCTTATAATAAAATACATAGATAAAACAAAAAAAGACCCAATTAGAAGTAGGGTACACATGTAACTAACCATAAATGCATGTGGTCTCAGAATTGATCAATATCCTTGGCAAACATCAGTTTTATTTTTCAAGATAGCAATCCTTAAGTAAAAGTAGTGTCTCGAAGACAAAATCTGGGGACTATAGACATGTTAAAATGAACATGCATTTTTTTTATTAACACGGCTTCTAATGAATCTTTATGAGTGTATTATAACTCAATGATAGAATATCTCTGTCATGATCATTGTATCAATTGAAGTATTGTCGAGCGCATTTTCTTTACTAGTGAGTGTCACAAAGCATACAGCGAAATATGCATTTATCTTTCCTCAATAGAAAATGACACCTGGAACTTATGAAAGAAGATAAACATACAAGAAAATGTTCTAGGTTATAATAAAGTCTACTTAAACGAATACAAAATGTACAGTTAATACATATGACAAACACAAACACGTAGATCTAAACTGATTTTGTAGACGGAAACATGGGGGTCTAAAATTTAAAATTTGTCTTGTAGACAGTGTGCAGTCCCGTTGAATATGTGCATGTGATTGAAAGGAACATTTCTGTGATATCCTGTGTAACAATGGTCGAGCGTGGCATATCAAAAGCGTATTTGTTGAAATCGACCCTGTTTAGTTCTATGATATCTGTGAACCCAGGACGGGATCCAATGACGACATCAAACGTTACGCCAAGATCGATAGCCAGACTGAAAACGTCGGCCCAGTCTAGTTTCATTTGATGTCCTACATTTTCAACAGCCGCAGGATGACCTGAAATTAACGGAGCAGTATATGATATGATATATAATATACAAACATGAGAAATATGTTTCACACAGAAAAAATACGAATTCATAAATTCGCAATGTGTTGCTTTAAAGAAGCATCCCACCAAAAACTGAATGCAATACCAGTACACAAACTTTATATAGCACTAGTATAAACTTTAATGGCTGTAAATATCACCGATGTACAGAAGTACACTCTTAAGCTTAATACCTGAAAAGATAATATCATGAGAAAGGATCCAAGAAAAAAGCAATAAGCATTAAAGACGGCTTTTCCATGCTGACTAGTACATTTACAACCCTACCAGTGCGGCTTACACAATAAATCATTGTTTTTAATACATATTTCATCGAAAGCAATATGAAAACACAGATATATACATTATCTTTAATATCAACAAAAACTAACCTGTAAGTCCTGGTTCAACGTTATGAAGAACAATATCTGTATATACAGAATCGCTGGTATACAGTCCAACATTGACTGCTCTTACTTCTGCAGTATATCGTCGACCATTAATCATATCAATACCATTTACTTCCGTCGCTGTCTTACTACATTTCTTCCAGTCAGTGATTGATTCATTTTGCCAAGTCAGACGATATTCGTAATGGTCTATATTAGTGCTGTCCGTAAACTCTGACCATTCGAGCTTAATAGAATTTGCGTCTGTTTGCACAAACCAGACTGCAATCTGAGGACCAATGCCTGGGCTAGATGATCCATGCATACTCATTGCACCATTAGATAGGACATTCAACCTAGCATTGATTGTCTGTGGTTTGTCAAGTACGATAGTCAATGCTTTTATCATTGGTATGGAGGCCAGTTCAATGTTGTTGATACATTTAATGGACGCATACACTCTGTCACCATGTTGACGTTGCAAATTCAAGAAATGGCAAGACGTTACGTTGGATGACATAATGTATTCAATCAGGTCAGTCATATGTTCTGTTGAACCTAATTAAAAGAAAAGTTAAAATTAAACAATGTATATGTAGACCTCATTCAGTAAACTTAACAGATTGACTGCTTAAAGGATGATTCCATACATATGGAATAACATCAAATACGCAGGGAAAAATCATAAAGGTACAATAAATGTAAAACAGCTATGATTCTATGAATTTGTCTTACCTAATCCACAAAGGCAATATTTGATACCACTTTCAGCGTCGTCAGCATCCCATTTAACATCTATATCTACGACGTTTGTCGAGACATTAACCGGTGTCAAAACCATCTGCACATCCTTCAATACTGGAGGTGTTTTGTCTACTAGCAGATTCGAAGATTTGAAAACGGACTTTAGATTAGCGTGATTGTAGGCGACGACGGTTACATAAATATGTGAACTATGTAAAAGATCAGTTTCAATCACCCCACTAGTTGAAAATGAAGACAATGGACGTAACTGGTATCCATTAGGTGTGGTTCCAACTCCGATTTCTACCTATAGAAAGACATGATTACTTATTACAAATTATCAGAAAAAATTAAGACAAAATATTAGTTATTTTAATTAAATAATATCAATATATAATCATAAACTTTTTGTACAAATACTAAAACTTCGAATAAATATTATAAGCGATAACATCGTAGTGCTGAAATTGCTATGGTGATCTGGTTTTACAAATAACATAATTATTATGAGTTAATTCAAGAAATATATCAACAATATCATTTACATCAATTAATATATATCATACCTTAGCAACAGAGCTTTCGATGTCTACAAGAGGGCATCTCACACTTAATTTTGATAAGCCAATTTGTCGTACTTCCACAGCATTGCTTGTATTATCTGATGAACTGGGTGGGTTGCATTCAGACACAGACAAATATAATGAGGCATTCAGGGATATTGGTTCGTTATCGGCAAAAGAAACTGTTACATTAATTTCATCTGACTTTAACGATACATAATAATGTTGAAATTCGAAAGATGCATTGTCATTCTCAGTGATAGGGGCAATCATTTGGAACTTCCCGATTGACAAGGTAGGTTCGAAGATGCTATGGCTGCCAAAGACGAAGCCTTTTATTACGTAGTATTTATTTTTGGTCATATAAAGAAGTATTGAAATAAAATCATCCAAAGAATACGTATTTGAATATAATTCTGATTGCTCGCTACATGTAGACACAGAAGGTGGGGTGACATCAATTGTTTTAGGGTTTGATCTCGCGATGCTACTGACATGTCCTGCTGCATCAATGGATTTGACCAGACCGACATAGGAATTTCCATGTTGTAAGGTAACACCACGGACAATATGACTTGTTTTCAGATTGACATTAACAAAGGAAACGTTAGTGTAGTCATCAATCATATCTTCCACAACGGCAACAAGATATGATTGAATTCCCGAGTGGTGGTCTGTAAAGCCATGCCACGATATAGAGAATGTCGATGTTGATGTTTGGAATGCTGAATCAGTATAACGATCTGTATTGAATACAACACCGCGAATTGGAGTGTCCATGTCAACTACAAATCCATCTGAGCTCAATGTGGTATGGAGTCCAACATTATTGTAAGCTGTTACTGTGAAGTAATATTTAGTGCCATGTGACAAAGATAGGTTTTTAAGAGTATAACTCGTCGCCAACCCTACATCTTTTCTTGGAAATATATCGCTACCTGAAATATTAAAAGACTTCGAACATTTTTTATCTTAATAAATAAATGTTCAGGTACACTAACAGACATAAAACTGACCTCATTAAGTGGATTCGAATACAAATGAACTTTGATACCTTGATAAGATAGCACATTATTATCCGGATGGTATGTATGTTAACATTTCTTGTGAAAATACAAATACATGTATAAACATCCTACCATTTATAGTTGATCCAAGTGAAAGAGAGTAGTGTGTTATCTTTCCCTGTGGTTCCGAAAATACACCGTTCCAACACGCTGTGATTGTATCCATCCAGTCGATCACATCATAGTCTTTACTACATGAGGCATCTGAGTCTTTTACAGTCTTTCCTTTATTAATATGTGGTGGCTTATGGTCGATATGAATGGGTAAGGAATTAAAAACAGTGTACACATCTGCTGCATACCAAGCCTTTACATATACTACGTAATCCTTGTCATTTTCTAGTCCGAAGTTTTTAGGCAAACAATACACAGCTTGATTCAATTTACCCACGTCGTTCCAAGGTATCTCCACTTTTAAATCAAACACACCCTCACCAATGGGTTGATCCTTCAATCCCATGCTCCATTCATATCTGTGAACAAGTTGCTCATTACCGGAAGTATTCCAATGACCAGAGAGACATGCCGAAGATGCTGATGTTGTCTGATGGTGATCAGACAAACCTGCGAAAACGCGTAATGCGGGAAATGATGAATTCATCAATTCTAAAGTATTCATCGGCTTGCAGTTGGTTTTTATAGACGTTCCTACACATGGTTTTCCTATCACTGCGCATGTGCAGTCACCATTACAGAAATGAACATCGCAAGAATGTTTTTGTATCTCAAGCACTCCGTGCATGTTTGCAAGAGATCCTTTAACTGTTGGTAGTGCATACACAGTTATTCTTGCCACAGAACTATCCAGACCAGCAGCATTCTGAGCCCATACTGTCAATATAAGTTCATCGTCAGGTTTTAACTGCTGTTCAATGATAATAGTTGCCTTTTGTTCTGTTTCAACTGGTACAGCCTTTGTTATGAATATTCCATTTGAAAGCTCCTGGTCACTGTAGTTTCGGCTCACAGTTAGATAATAATTGTTAATAGAAGACTCAGCATCAAGGAATCCATACCAAGTAAGTGTGATGTTGCATTTGTCCTGACCGTGTGTATCAATATAGTTCTTCCAATGCATCGGAGGTTTAAATCCGCCTTGATGAGGCGGCGTCGAGTCAATTAGAAGATTTTCAGATCTTGCCGAAGTACATAGTCCTGCTACATTGCAACTGCTCACTGTTGCAAAATATGTGTCACCATTGTTGAGCCAGTTGTTCTTGTCAAGGTTAATTGTTAACTCTCGTACATCACCGACATGAATATCTTCGACAGGAGTATGACCTTCATGGTGTGTCTCCAAAGAAACAATATGACTAGCAACATGACTCTCATAGTCTTCAAATTGCCAGCTTACACGTAGGATAGACTTCTCATGTTGATACTTTTCTTTTTTAAGTGAATAGCCGTCCAAGATAAAAGAAGGTTTCCTAACAATAATTGGAGGTGTGTCGTCGATCTTGAACTCATCAGATGTTGAGGTAACTTCAAACCCGACCTTGTTTAATGTTTTTACTGAAGCAAAGTAACTTATCCCTGGTTTCAGATTGAGATTAGTTCTAATGATATGTGACTGAAGCAAGCATGTTGTGAAAGGTTGTATGTCGCATTGGTAAGGGGACGTACCAACACAGGTCTCATAATGATCTATGCCTGACTGTGGATCATCAAATCCCATCCATTGAATGTGCACAGAACCTCTGAAACAACAAAATATATGTACATCTGTATCATGTTGTCTTTGCTTTTCGTCATGACTTTGTTAATGAATGATCAAGAGCTACGAGATGATTCAAACATTATAGATAGATAACTATACCTACACATATAACGATGAATAAGTTCATAAAGTATAAACAATGTGAAAGTCATTTGAATATGAATGCTATACTATTTACCCATTTGGGAGATATTTCACGTGATTGCTACCCGTTCCTACTTTAACGATACCAGCCACCGGAGGAGAATTATCTAACAGTACTCCATTGGAAGATCTAGCTAGACAAAATCCGGCACCAGTGCATGCTTCCACTGTGGTGTAGTATTTCTGTCCTAGTTTGAATGTTCCATTCCATGCATATTCTAGATGAAATATTAAGCAAGATAGTCTCTGTTTTAATTCAGTTGAAATTGTATTCTGCAGAGTTTATAAAATTAAGAGTATGTTTTGTGCATGTTTTGCTTTTCTGTGTGTGTAGATGAGTGTGATCTAAAATTGATGCCTAAAGGTATTGCTGTTCATATAGAGAAGGTGGAAATTTTACCACTTACAAGGAATTTGTGTTCAATTGCCTAATGATAAACATTTGTATACTGTACTTAAATTATCGACTTATTAGGATTAATTAATTAATTGATATTTTCGATCCTTTCCATCATAATTCGATTATAATTCCAAGTTTAAGTTTGTAAATACCCGATATTTTGTATGATTGAAGGTAATGTTTTAATATTGAAAAACATCATAGAGAGAACATATGTTGTGGTATATAATTAAAGAATATTTAAAGATCTACACTTTAATTCAAACATACCCGTTAGAATACCGACATCCATGAATGGTCGTGTATCATCAAGGAAGGGTCTCGTTCCAAGAGCAACTCTATATTTGTTAATACCACTATGTGGATCGTCAAAACCTTTCCAGTGAGCTCCGATAGAATTTAAATCTCTTTGGAAGTTTATGTCTTTCTGTATGACAAAACAGACAATATTGCTAGGTAAGAAAATGATTCCTAGAAATAAACGCATACTAAACATTTCACATTCTCCAAAATACTTCCTTCAAATCACGCAACACGGAACCCATCCTATAGGACCATACAAAAAAGGACAAAGCACAGTCTTCCGTAGGGTACCGCCTCGGGACGGTCTGTAGCAACGAATTTGTTAAGAACGAGCTGAATGGAATACATAATTGTGCTCAAAGCTAAATTGATGAGAAGTTTTGGTTATTTAATCTGATAATGATACGCAATAACTAATAAGTGTCCAAAAGCTTTTAGATATCATTCAGGAAGGAAATGGTTCATCAATAAAAGTTTTAATAATATATTTTATTATTCACCTCATTCGCCAAGTGTCCATCCATAACATGTCCTCCCGTGGGTGGAGATCTGTCCATTATAATTTTCAACGATACTGCCCCTGAAGTTAACCCTGCTCTATTGGTCATCTGAAAGAAACGTCACTACTAGTATATGAACGACTGTATTATTTGGTAGAATATGCAGTAAATAGTTTGTTGTGTATACGCTTTACTATTTAGTACATACACATCAGTGATATGTCTACACTGAAGCAAATTTCTGACACACTATCTTATAAAACAGAAATCATTATCCACAGCATATGATTCGAAAGTACAGTACTGTATGCTAGCATATTGAAAATGTACCTTTCCTGTCACATAATACGCATGACCATCCTGTAAATCATTCGGTAATAATAACTCCATTTGCCTTTCTACGAATCTTTTCAAGCTCATGTCAGACTGTCCTTTTGATGTTCCAATACTTAGTTCAGTATAACCAATACCACTTTGTTGGTCTTCATTTCTCCCAACATCAACTGTACAAGTTGATTTCATGATGTATATTCGTCCATGATGCCGTCCATTGATTGCCATTGTTGGAGGCGATGGAGGAGACGTGTCAACCACAAGTCCTTCCGATGATACTACCGAGGTCAACCCAGCCTGGTCAGTTGCTGAAAGATAATTTTATATATCCAACTATGAACAATTACTATTATTGGGATATGTAGTACGTTTCCCTTTTTGCTTTGTATTCAAAGTAAAGGTGTATTCATATATTCATCAAAACATTATTGAGAGATTAAAATCATCTACAAATGTATGTTACCTTTTATTGACACAAATAACATTGTTCCATCCAGTATGTTTGTTAATCGTTCTCTAATACTATTTGTATCTCCAACAACGGTGAAGTTTTTCAAATCTTCCCCGTCTGCCCGGGTTCCTTTAAAAGATATTAAACGAAATTGTCGAAGAGCTTAAGATAAATTAGTCTACAGTTATAGCTTTACAAATTAAACATATTTTAAGTCCCTTATTAATGAGCATAATTAGCGAAACTGGTATTTGAGAAGAAATTGATACACTCAGGTCCTAAGTGATTGTCTACAAATGAACAATGCATTGAAAATATACGAGAGGAGATTACTATCACTGTACACGTAATTATTTTCTATAAACAATTCTATTATTCAAAATTATTTTTACTTATTTGTTTACAAACCTATAGCAATGGAATAATATTTGATTGGCCTGTGGTATCCCAGTGTCTCTGCTTTGATGTTATCACTAAAACCATTCCAAGTAATAGCGATATTATTCATGTCCGTTACGTAACCATTGTGGTTTTGTACCGTTACTGTTCCTTTGATCGGAGGAGTATCATCAATGACAAATCCATTGCTACATGATTGAAGTTCATCTTGTGTTTCGATAAACTGTTCTCTTTCGATAGATGTGACGTTAGAATACGCACATATATAATAGAATGTATTGTACTGAATCAATGTTTTCTCGAATATCACGTAACCATTTGTGTTTGTTGTTGAATGTATACAATGTTTGTCATGTTCACACTGTGAATATCTAGGCAATCTACTTGATTTCATCAAATACCAGGTAACGTTCCTCTCAGTGGAGTAGAGAAGAACACCACCTATTGATAATTTTGACGTTCCAAAATCAAGTTCTGAATCGTGAAGAAGTGTGTATTTTCCTCCGATGTTTGAGCTGTGAATCATCTAGGATAAAATAAAACAAACCTTGTGCTGTTGCTTGATACATTTTATGGTTATTGTATGTTTTTGAAGCTACTACACCGATTTGATAATGTATATATACAAATGTACATGTATTATCATTTATACACAACATTATATTATAATTAATAAAAGATGTTATATTAAAACTTCATTAATGCAGATGAATTTCACATACTCATGACCAAATGCGTATATCTAGACAGACTGCAAGGGATTTATACGGTACATCAATGAATGTATAAATAAAGGTTCTAATATAATTATATAATAGACAACAATTTGATGAATAACAAAATTTTAATAATTATGTACATACGTGTAACAACCTATATATCGTGATTTAAAAACATAAGAATTTACAATAATTTACTTGTTTGATTGTATTCCATGTGTCTCTTCGTGTATCAACGTCATATAACCTTTCCTTTGTGCTGTCGTCTTGTGTCTCTGTCACAGCTTGTTGACAGTTGATTATAACATTACCCGCCATTGAAAACCCTCTGACACATATAAACAAAGTAGCTCGTCCGGAAACAGGTAAATCAATGCATTCATTTACCTACAATGTGTGCATATTTGAAAACAATATTTAAGTATTGACCACAACACTGCAAAATCGAATAGTAAATAGATGAGTGCAGTCAATACACCTTAAATGTGATACCAGTATTGCAAATTGTAATTACCTTGATAATGTATCATGTTCTAAGTATAGCCCTCGTGTTATAGTGACATCTTTATAGTAAAATAATTTCTTACTTGATATGTTTGTTGTGTTGTTGGAACAACTGGTCTCCATGTGGACAAAATGCTATTGGCTGCCTTGTCTTTGCTAATTGACCAAACGTACATGCTTATTCCACTCTTTGCTTGAAATTGTTGCCACGTCATACTGACTTTAGAACAACCTCCTTCTTTAGAAATTATTTTAGGGTCTAAGATGTCATAATCTTGTATTTTATATTCGATTTCGAACGTTTGAGACTTTGAAAACCCATGGAGACATCGTGTGTTAGTGCATGGCTGAATGGCAATGACGTACTCCGCATCTGAGTGACTGGGTATAAGCTCAAACTCGTGCCACAAGTGTCCTTTCGTTTGTTCCATTGGAACAATTTCAGTGTCAGAATAACTTGTATTTGCAGATCCTATTTCGAACAAACCAATTTTAAACGATATTTTATTTGAAATGTTAGAATTCATCACCTCCCATCTTGCATAAATTGCACCCGAGTTGGAAATGTAAGATTTTTCTGAATGATCTCGCTCCTGTTTGGATATTTCGAACGAAACATTTCCCCCGTCTATCTGGAAACATGGACGCTCTGTAACAGGTATAAACTCGGCAATTATTGTTGAACTCGAAGCATTAAACTTTTGATGTTTTATAATTACGTCATCCGAATTGATTGTTGAATTGGTCGTGGTGTTAGTAATTGTTGCTGTATAAACTTGTCCTATTAGTATTGTGTCATGTAAACAAAGTTGACTTTTGGAGACGGTGTATTCTTCCACTTCGAAACTATCTAACGTATTTGATTCGTGTTCTAATGAAATGTCTATGGACTCAATAACTTTCGTTTCGTTGTTTATTTCAACACCGTTTGACGAAGAATGAGTTTCTCCTCCGGAGCATACTGCTCTAATTAGAAAGAAATATTTAGAATGCGGCTTGATAGTGTCTGCCGTGATACAATCAACGCGCGTTCTATTACTTGTATGAAAGGCAACGACATCTGCTGTACTTTGATTCGTCCCGACACCAATTTCCAAATTAAGTTTCTCGTGGTGTTTCAGTCCTTGCCAAGAGGCACACAGTGTGTTCGAGGTAAAGTGTAAATCAACATCTGTCCACGATAGAGGATCATCTCTAAGTTGCGGGTCGATGTCAGAAACGATTGCTTGTCCTGGAGGGTAGAGTGAGGGAAGCTTGAATGTGTCTGTTGATACTTTTGTAAAATGTCCGGCATTGTTGTAAGCATGAACATTTACAGAGAAATTCAAACCAAGATCGGAGTTCATTTTCTGTAAACGTTTAAGTGGATACTTGAAGCAGCCCCCACTGAAACCGAGACACTTTGTTGAATCGTGAGATCTCCATTCAAGTAACGGAGAAACAACCACTTCTTCGCGGACTGAAATGTGTAAGCAAATAACTAATAAAGAATTTAGTACACATTAATTATTAACTGAAATGTATTAGAGCAGTTGTTTCTAATCATATGTGAATTCTTGTCTATGGATCATTAAATAATGTTGATGGATAACAACTTAAATTAGCCATTTGCGAATAGTTTAACCCTTTCCTTCATAAATTCTTATATATCAACTTGTGCAAGAATACATGTACATGTTTACACATGTAATAAATATTTTGATAGAAATACTTACCTAGTTCGAATAAAATTTGATCAATGACTCCCGTCTGTTCGAGGTCATAAAATGTATCGTTTTCCCAACCTATTATCACGTGATCTACATCAATCTTGACAATCGGTTTTGTTCGGGCGTAAGGAGGTGTTTCATCTATAAGAATGGGACCTACGACGGTAACATGTTCCAACTTGGCTTTGTTTACTGTCCTTATAAATGCGTAGAATATTACTCCCGATCCCACACCTAGATGGTTGACCTTGAAGTATTTCTGCATATGTGTAGACTTATAGTCCATAATTGACATTAAAGATGTGTTAGTTCTCCCAGTTCCGAAGCCTACGTAGATTTCGTCAATTTGACTCCCTTGCTCGATGTTATCCCATTGTATATATACATGATCGTTCGGCAAGAAAATGGTATTTTGTTGACTGGACAGCGGGAAATTCATACACATGAATTCAGAGGTGTCTGTGTCATTGGTCGAGGATGTTTCTTCTTGCAGAGCATCGATCATATCAGACATTGGAGAATCACTCATACATAGTTTGTGACAAGCTGGAGGCATAGAAAGTGGCGTTTTCTTAAGATTAGATTGTAACAACCAAGCACTGCCACCTTTACAATATATTGATTCAGACCATCTCCCAATTTGGATTCTAAGATTTGTAACTTTTGGAGGGGTGGCATCGCGGGTTATTCCGTCGGAACAGACTACACCAGACGGCTCCATAGCGTTGTTAATCGCTATAATACTTGTAAACTTCTTCCCTGTAAAGTTTGCGACCAGACGTACTGATGTTTCGGTGTAAGGAACTACAGTGTATCTCTCATATAAAACTTCATTCTCTTCCTGGAATAAATTACTTTTATCTAAGCAATGATCGTCGATTTTTAAACGATACTCCTTAATACCGCTTTCGTGATCTATAAATCCATGCCAATTGACCATAACCTCATCTTCACTAGTATAATCTATATCTGGATTACCACTGATACCTGAAACAAATGTGTAACATTGAACTTAAAAAGCAGTACGATCAACCTACCTTTTCAAAGTAGATGTCACCCAGTCGGTCAAAAACTTAGTCATTATCGAACAAGAATGCATCTTCTGATTACGTATACAATCCCGGTAAATGTCACTAATGCAGCTTTATAAATGTACATGTGTATCATTGTTAAAAACCAATGCACGATTCATTATGATTTTACATTGACTCGTATCTTCAACCCACATCGGGAGTGCAATTATATATGGAACATTATCTATACATTCAATACAATGGGCAAGTGTTTAACATGGAAATCACCATACCTTCAAAGACGACGCCTGTCTCTGGGGGAGAATCATCAACAAGAATGTCCAAGTGTTCAATGTTCACCAGTTTTGCATTATTAGTAGCTTTGATTGTAAAATAGTAATTTCTGTTGTGGGCTCCAACGTTTGTACGGTTGTTTACAAGCTTGTTTAGCGAGATAGTGTATTTAGATACCTCACATAGGCCAACATCTGGACAATAACAGTCGGTGACGTTGTCTGGACATTGGTCTCCCTGAAACAAACCTTCAAACTATTTACCGTTGTTGTTCCACTATTAGCTGTTACATTAGAATGATATTCTATTTATTGTACTTACTTCTAACTTAAATACTATAATTGAAGTCTGTAATAATTAAATAAGTCTGATAAAGATGTTATACTTTTTATTGTACAGTAGCTTTAACCTTATTTGTCACTCAATTTCATAACCATTCACTGCGTTCAAGATCAGTTACATACTCTCTTGTACTTACATGCATTCCATTTATTGTCTTAGTGGTAACCACACCGTGCCCTAGGACATCTCGAGTTTCGGCTGTTCCAAAGGTCCATTCCACATTTAGAATTCCGCTGTGAGGATCTAACACTTCAAAACTGATATTCATCTTGGCTAGATCTGTGTTACCATGAGCAAATAAACGTCGGAGTCCATACTTTTCCAAGCCAATGTTGTTAATATGAGGAGCACTTCTGTCAATGTGGACTGTTCGATTTTCAATGAAAGTATTGTTGACTATATCAGTGGATCTTATATAAAGAGCGTATGTTTCACCGTCTTTCAATGGAAGACTATGACAATATTTCTGATTAAGAAAGTTTGGAACATCCGTCTCAACTGAAACAGATCCATTTCCAACAGCCCAAGAAAACGAAAATGACGCAATACCGTATACATTTGGGGTACCTTTAACTGGAAGCGGTCCTGTTTCTTGTTCGTATATACCTGTTATGTTTTCATGTGGTTTAATATCACGAAGGAAGTCATTGGCTTTATAAAATGCATTGTAAAAGTAATCTTTCCAGTCTAAGCATACGTCGTTATGGTGTGTTTGCCATTGGTAATTCGTATCTACAGAAGCCGAAGTCACCAAGAAAGTGTGGCCATTGTCGGTTGTAATGTTTGTTGTTTCATCAAATAAAACAAAACGTCTTGCTTGTTGGAGATTATCTGCAACATCCTTGACTTCTAGTCTCAGACAATACAGCCGGGGTTGACCGTCCGACGATGATAAATTTAATGATGTAGATGACTGGGTTGAATTAAGAGTCACGTCAGATACCTTTGATGTACTGACAAGACCACCAGAAACTTCATTCACAGTGATAGTGTATGTTTCAATACCAGAAGAATGCTCAGTCGTTCCACCTTTGGGAATGGGATCAAACCAACCATCTAGATCAACTTGAAGAGTTGGATATCGAATAATTCTAGACTGGATTTGCATTGGTTCTGTTCGTGACATGGTGCATGTCTTGTTTACAGAACAATGTTGTGGTGGGGCGTCGTCGTAACGGTAGCATAAGGCCTTTGATGTTACTGTTTTATCGTATGGAATGGCTGGTAGAATTGTGTTAGAACGAAAGTCATATCCTTTCACATATCCCCCACCTTTTGCTTCATAATGTATACATAACCTAGAGATGAAAAAGAAAGAAACGATGCGTTTCATGTCACACTTTGCGTATTCTGCTCTCTTTTAAGAGAAATAATTTCGAAAGTAAAAAAAATAAAATTAGAAAGTAAGAAATTGATATTGAAATTAGGATAGAAGGAAAGCAGATTCCAAATGAACATTATACCTACATTCTCCTGTCCCTAATGAAAGAAAATAAGTGAGAAGCAACGGATTGAAAAGGAAGCGGTCAACATTCCTATATAACTTTAAAATAAATGCATCAAATACACATATGACAAGAAAAATGGTTGTGTCTAAATGATCTTTAAGTTGGTCTTACTTTTACCGTTACCGGGGGACTGTTTTGTCTACCATTTTATAGGTAGCTAGTATTATAGAGACGACGGGATTTTTGAATCTGTTTTTTTATGAATCCTTTTTTATCTATTCAGCAAACTAAGGAGGACAAAAGAGAAACTAAGAAACTGACAAACTATGAATTTAGTATGGGTGCGGCAAAGGTGAAGAAAAATTTGAAGACGAGAACAATGTGATTTAATTGATGAAGTCTTACCTTTCACCATTGTTTAAATGGTACCTTGGCAGAGACAATGGGACTTCTATATTTGTGTTGTATATTGTTGAATTAACATTCTCACTTTTACCTGTATCCGCCTTTTGTTTGTGGATGCTTAGTCTCTTTTCGGCCCCTGTTAAAATTTATTATAATGACAAATTTCAATTTACTATCATACATAGTTTCGATTAATTTTTCCCATACAAATAAATATGTTGTGAATATATTTAGCCATGGGTGCGTCTGTTTGTGGATATGTTGTAAATCATGATATTTATAAAACCATATTAATAAAATCAACGTAACGATTGTTACAAACAATGCTTCTGTAATTTGATATTGATTCTTTATAAACTAACTTTCATATCAAAGTAGTAAATACTCAATGACATGTTAATTTGGAAAGAATGAACACTGGCAATATGATTTGATGATAAGGTTTAATTAAATTACCGGATAATGGTTTTTGTTTTATATATACAGTTGTATCGGTGACTCCAAATTTGCTTTCAGATATGTATCCCGTCTTGTCGGGGGATGGCGTGTTTATAGTTAACTCAGATGTCATACTGAACTCCAACATCGTTGGTTGAAATTTCCCGTAAAAGTCTTGTAAATCTCCGCATTTGGTACCGCCTGGTGTTCTTCGTTTATCTCCTGTCTTGCCAATCCCACCATATATAATAGTCTGACAGCTGACAATATCGGGCTTCGTGGTATGTTCGACTGAAATAGTATTTTCACTTTGTACAATATTAGTGATAAGTCTTAATTAATAACATCTCAATTCCTCCTTGATAATATTTTTCTTAACGTTTTAATGTATCTAGCGTGAATGTCAGGTCAAATCAAGTTTCACCAATTTATAGATTTAAAAACTAAACCATAATTATATACTAAAATAAACCCAGAGTATAAAGTGCATTGCAACCGTGCCTCAGTTTTTTTTTATAAAGTACTCCATTCGTTAGATATTTGACTTTAAAGAAATTCCGTACCCGGAACCCTGCTGTTTATTACATAATACTCCTAAGATAAAAAATGAAAACTAGTATCAAAATTCTGAGGCACGCTTCCCTAGCTTAACATTTTCGCTACAAAATACCGAAAACCGCTTTGAAATCCGTCATCAAATAAGATGACAATGTTAATTCGAAAATGACACCTACTGTGTTTTTTTCATCTGAGCAATTAACAATTAAAATGTCTGATCATTATCGTCTCATGAAATCAATGAATTTGACGCACCCCTTTCAATTTTGATAGCTAATCAAAATCGCTAATGTTTACGGTTCAATAATTGAAACCACGCCCATGTTTGATGTGTAGTAAGAGATTTTATGACAAATTTTTGTCATTAATGAATAAATAGTATCATATCGTACCAATACAATGCACATTACGTTAGAGATGTTTAACGCTGATAAGGTAAAGTCGATAAAGGGGTGCAGTATTTATCGCAATAAAACACCATTTTTGAACGGTCGGTTAGAATGTTTTGTTGCTTGGTATTTAAGTATGATATTTTATCTTTGTAAATAACGTAAAATATCATTTTACGTTATTTTAGCGATTTTATCCAAGCCAGATACGTTAAATACCATTTACAACGAAAGTTATATATATATATATCCGTGAATAAATACACTCGGTTAAAGTTATACATTTGATTATTTGATATTATTTTAATGTACATGTAAAAATTGTAATTGAAACCAAACTGTCAATGCCTATATATTTATGATGTTTATCTTTTTTTAACAACAACAACAACATAACTTAACACAATGAAGCTGTAAAGAAGTAATTAGGTCCAACATGTACAAAGAGGTCTTACGTAAGCATTTAGCGCCAGAGCTAAGAAATCCTGGTGCACACTTGCAACTTGTTGTTAGTCCATCCGAACACGAGCCTGGCCAACACTTGTTATCATCAAAGGAGCACATTCCTGCATAAAATCGATGGACTTAACATAATTATCATGTTAAGCGTTAACTCTATGGTGCTCATAATTTGCTGAATCTTAATTATCATTGAATTAACTTAAAGCAATGTGAAGAGAATAATTTATTTTGACCGTATCATGTACACTTTTTAAATATATGAAAAATGAAAGAAAAATGCATGTACTATGAAATTATGTTGCATAATTTGTATATAAATAACATGAATGTATTCAGTGGTAATTGTTTCGCTTATATTCTAGCGGACTCGAAAGCTAACCAGTGTTCTTTAATTCTGTTTTTGTATTAATTAGATTTCTGCAAGTATCTACTAACTTCATCACCGGAATCACTTGAATTATCGGCAGGGTTTTTAATTTGTCTCTTTTATATGTTTGAGGATCCGATGAAAGAAAGACTTAGGACATTCCCAAAACTAAATCATTACAAAGAAATTAAGCAATTTCCTGGCTACGAACTCGAAACTTCTCCCTATTGGGCTAAATGGCAGACCAATGAAATCACACGTATTTGGTTTGTATTTGATTGTAATGGTTATTATTATTACACCATACTTATACAGCACCTGTTTCGTAGAAAAATGACGTTCAAAGGCGCATTACAAATATACATATAACATATAAACAGATTACGGTACATTAATGGTTGTAGTTGAAAAACGCAAACGTCTTAGCAAGATCGATGCATTTTTACGAATCGATTTTGTTTAATTTGACGAAATATAAAAAGATCATTGATTGCGACTCAAAGAAAGTGAAACCTAAAGCTTTATTTATTCTGCCTTATATAAAAAGCATAATGGTGATTTTCGCTTATGTATTTAAGATTTGAGTGATTATCAAATACGTTTAAATCTACTTTTTCGAGCAGATAACAATGCCCAAAAGAACATACATGCTAGCCTGCTTGAACTAGTTCGGATGAATTGAGTGTAATGCATCAATTTCAAATATAAATCATACGTCGAGTAAAAATCAATAGATATATTTTTTCAGATTAAGCAGTTACATACGTACATTTGACATGTATAAACAAGTTTCTATAACGTAAACTCATCTAGATAACAATGATAAAAGAGTTGAAATACGTACGTTCACATTTGGTACTTGAGTGTGTTGTTTTGTAAAACACGTTATCATCAAAACAATGATCACATTTCTCGTTATGCGCATTTGAACAATGGCGATTTTGGCAGTATGCAATGGCTGTGCAATCTAGAAATAGAACATAACAAGACTGGTTGATCACTTGAACATTTCTTATCAAGTTATCAGAATCAACGATAGATAGGAAATTTGTTAATTTAATTGTTTGCGGTATAACATCACAAAAAGGATTGGCTAACATTTTAAGTGGTTGTGAGATCGTTGTGTCCTTGGTGGGTGCTTTAGCAAAATATGCACATCGCAAGTTTTCATTATGTATAAAAAATGTAATCTGGTTTACAAGCCCACCACACAGTCACGTATTTCAAAGATATTAGATACATAATTATAGTACATGACTTTGTGCATTAATTGTTTAAAAGCCTGATGATAAGTTTGAAGTAGGGCCCACAAAACAAGTTTAAACCTGATGTTACTTTGCTACATACCTTTCCAAGGCGGAAATTGGGAACTGTGTTTTGTCTTCACCTTTTGTATTTACCCGATTAGGGTTGGTTTTGGGGAAAGCAGTATTTTAGGAAGGTCTGATTTTTAAAATTCTTATTTATATACATGTACATTGAGCATACACCATTCCAAATTGAAATAATTAGAAAACGCTTGTATCATCGCAGGTAATTTGCTCTTGTGTTAAATAACAAAGAAGAACAACCGCACAGTCATGCATGTTGCACTCTGTATCACTACTGAATAATGAGGCATTATAGTTTGAAAATTGGGAATTGTGACCATACAGATCGCAAATTAAAGAAATGTATTAGGCGAGAAAATATTTTCAAAACGTGTTGTATGCATGTTTATGAAGTGGACGTAAAGGCCTATTTTTAGATTAGATAACGATGTGTTTACCTACTTGAATTTGTTTTGAAAACATGCAGTTTGGTCGAAGACTTAAGCTTATAAAGATATTGAACACTTCAGAATCATTCCGTTACGTATTTTTTGATAATTGACGGTTGTCAATTTTACACGAACAATACGGCGACGGTCCGAAGTGCACATACTTGATAATACTTCAATGATTGAAAGTTCAATGAAGAAAATGAATTACTGAAAACACAGTTATATTGAACTCCGTTAAGTATTAAATTATTATTCCCCCCCGAATTTCTCTCTCGTATTTCATCGTTTTTTAGCGAAATATAGATATATTGAATTATGAGTAATGACGGTGATGCTTGAAGAAATAGAAACCTCTATAGGTCGACCTGCCAATTTCGTTAAGTATTTGATATGTAAACTACATCAATTTGTTGTAAATTAATGAACAAATATAAAATATATATTTTTTTCATTTATTTAGTTACACATATGATGTGATCCTAGATAAAATATCGGTTTGCAGTAACGTGGCCTAAACTTTAAGCAATGAGTAGGTAGGTAATTATTTGCTTTGTACTGAAAACGATAATTGCAATACAAAACGAAAATGTCCAATGAGTAGGTTGTATAATTGTAAACCAACATTCTTTTAAGGATGGCCGATTTGGATGGATGTTAAAAGATATAAATAATTTATAAATGTCTTACTTTGACAGCACGGCTCATATGTCCATGCTGGACATTTACATCTACCGCTGGTGAATGTTCCACTATTATAACAAATATTGTTGCAACTTTTTTCCTGTGGAGAGTATCCTGATGCTGTTCGTGTACTTGTACCTCCTCCACAAGGTCTGTCACATGCTGTCCATGAACTCCAGGAAGGCTCGGGTGAGTGGTAACCGCACTCAGGGGTCTTGTAATTAAATTCACAACCACCATCACTACAAACTATAACATATAATTATAATATCATGCATGTTGTCTTTGCAAAGCAATATAAAGTGGCTCAGTATAATTGTATTAGCTTATACATACACATTTGCAATTATTGTTTACCCATGTTTCAACCTCTTGAGAACTGAACTGCTGCATACATGAAGTGATCAGTTGTTTACAAATTAATATATTCAAAATCGGATGATAATTAGTTCCGGAAACTGACCACTGTACGTTTGTAAGGAAAGAGAGCAATGTTTTACAACAACAAAAATGGACACGTGTATACAAGAGAATTTAATTTTAATATTATTCTGCGATGACGATAGACATAATCATTTTTTCATTGAGTTTATGCATTATTTTGAGCGTTGAATATCTTAATGCCAGAATATTCATTTAACATTTAAAAGTCATTGTTTAAACCTACCTTCTGTGACACCTATTAACAAGAGCACAACTATCCAAAGAATACTCATTGTGTTGATTGCACTATATAAATGTTCAAAAATACATACTATATTTGCACTTTTATCATTTAAACTGTACAGAATTCATTTAATGATAACATAAGTTTCATTATAAATTTTCAATCACTACAACACCTAACCGTAGAAATATCTTTTCATTAATGTCGCAATACAAGTCACTACTATACTGGTAAGTATAAAAGGAAGTACCGTTCAGTCAATCAATCCTCGTAATCGATTTTATCCTATAGATCTACTGATAACACATTGGGAATTTCATCAGTAAAAAATTAACAAGATTAACTAATACCCCGATCACCGTCAGTCACATTCCCACTAAGAAAAAAAACCCCCCAAAAAACTGACAGGATACGCTAACACCATATACAACGCAGAGGGAATACAGTAGACACTGATAAGAGCATGGTATTGTCTCCATGGACGTGGAGGACTAGAGTTGCAACCTATAGGGATCCTTTCGAATATGACTCCTACATATTTGCTTAAATGTATTTCTGACAATGATATGTATTACATTTAGTAAATATTCATATTATTCTGTAATCACGTGGATCATTGTTATAGAAACTGTGATCCTTAGACTAAACCTAATTAGAAAGGGAAAATCTGTTTTTTCAGGGAGTGACCAAACATCCAATATTGTCTTTTATGCAAATAATAACGATTGTATGCGAGAGTTTTCTGTTGTGGTAAGATTGTTTTATTCCGTGGTGAAAACACAAGTCCTGACGTATTGACGATGAGGCCTGCTCATATTCATTCAGTGGTGATATTACTTACAGAACATGTTCTTGGATCTTATACATTTTGTACTGATTTGCAGTGTTTCATTATCCTATGCATGCTAACCAATCAGTGCTTAGTACCTGTAATGCCACAACTGATAAGCACCGCCCACTGTAACTGACCACTTGGATATTGCTATGTTAGACAGTCTTATTGAATAAACCTTAGAACCAACATCGCTCTTGATATATACAAATGCCATCACAATGCTTTCATAATCGCTAGCTTTTTGATAAAGACGTCCCCATTGTCACTTTTACCGATATCAGCAACCCCCCCCCCCAAATAACCCAACAGAAACAAACAACAGCAGCAAGCAAAAATAACCCGATTGATTTCCGTGGTAGGAATACTGAAGTGGAATATTTAACTTGTTTAATGCCATCTTCAACTGTTACTACATAATTTATTCTCTAAGTGAGCTTCAATATGTTATCTTCATAGTGACGGTAGACAATAAAGTCATGCGAATAAATATCGTAACAAATCAATCGATAAATGCTACACTGTTACATCTATAAGCAGAATATTTTTATGCAATCCTGCGCCCAAAGTCACCCCTCCCCTGTCACAGCCTCCAAGACAAAATACATTTCCAAGACTCTCATTGTTCTCTAATCGTATATGCCGTTACTTAGTGCAGTTAATCAAACAGTCAACCAATAATTATTTTGTCATTTGAATTCTTTTTGTACTATATTCGCTTTTAAAAAGAAAAAAAGTTCAATCCGTTTTTGATTTATTCCACAAACTTGCATATTCTAAATTATATTTAACTTCAAGCTAATAGTGCTGAATCAAAAACTATTACTAAACGAACCTCAACTTTTGGGGAAAATTACGCCAACGTTTAAAGACATAGGGACGATTTATTTAGTTTTATATACCAGACACTTTTGTACATTTTGAGTTTTCAGTCATTTGTCTAATTCTAAATTCCAAACAAACTGCCTGATTGAGCCATCGTTATCGACTAAAGGCTTTACAAATAGATTATAATATTAACCCATGTTTATCCATCGAACTAGGAAGTGTAGATCAGCTTTTTATCAATTTAAACCAAACTTTCGTGCACAGGTCGGGTTTGTTCGCTCCGGAACGTAACTTAACGAAACGATTATCGGTTATACTCGTGCATGACGGGCTATACTTCGTGAACAGTTTTCAGGGGTACATTTGGGGCAGAATGGGAAAACTTAACGAAATGTAAACAGTGAAAGTGTGCATTTGATTTCTTTCTATCTCTCTTCTAATAAAATTTATCTTAATAATACGTTATCGTATTTTTAAAGCATCGCACTATTTAACAAACATAACGTGGATACATACTACTATAAATATTTGTGTCGCCAAGGTCAAAATGTCTAAGACTTTTTATGGCAAACAAGGAATAAGTGAATTATGGACCTGAACTTAAAGCTTTGAATAACCAATCAAAATGAGTTTTCCTTGCTTCCTGACACAAACTGTTTAGTACTATTTATTTTTTTAAAGAAGTTTATCTTGATATATTTGCGAACTTAATACCCCTTGATAATACCTGCTATCGCGCTGTAATAAATCGTCGAATACAGAAACAATTTGCATTCAGGATTAACCATTAAACAATCGATAATCTCGCATTAAAATGCTTGACCTACTTTCTTACTTAAGAATGAGACATCACGTGACCTAGATGTTAGGATGAAAAGTAAGCAAAACAACTGTCTGTGTAAAGAACATGATCGTATATATTGAGTATTCTAAAGAAATGATTAGTTCTTCTGTTAGGTAAAAAACTACATATTAAGTTTTCAAACTTGAATGTCCTCAGGGATTTCAAAAGAAAAAAAGAATAACTAATTGACGATACTTCAATAGTATAAATACACCAAAAATGTATTTAATTCAAGTCATTTCTGTTTTGTTGTTGTTTGCATTAACAAGGAAAGCCTGGGTCCCTTCCCCTGGCTCCGACAACTAAACCAATAAACTAAATCACATGAACAAGTCTGAGATGTGTTTTATCAGCATATAATGATGCACTTGTTCCCGGTTCGTGCTACAGTGCACAAAAGTACAAACAAAGCCAGCTTAGACTTGTTGGCATAGAGCTTGGATTACCTGCCCATAAAACTGTTACACAAAATCAGTAATGACTGAACGCCGGAAACCAGGCTAATTAACAAGTAGTGAGTAATATGTTTTTTTTCATGAATTCAGACCTAGCTCAACATGCCACTTTCAAAAGATCAGTCATTTTGATTAGACATATACGTATCAAAACTTTTAAATGGATATTGAAACGTGGCGGTGCTGCTTTTGACTTTTGGTCTGCCTTCTTTTTAAAAATATTTGCAAAAACTAGACTTGTTGAATGTATGCATGGTATACGTATATTTACTCGTATAGTATATATAGTTGTGTTGTTTGACTTTTTGGTATGCGACGCGGCATATTCGCTTGACATACATTTACACTAAGCTTTGCTCTGAAGCATTCTGGTCTTGTTTTGATAATTAAACGAACGCATACTTGTCCATCGATGAAACTATTTTCTGTCGTTTGTTTTACTATTTTATTTAGAAATAAAACGTGCATAAAAAGATAAAGCAGCAAAAAATAATGAGGATGGATATGTATTTAATAAAAGAAGAAGAACGTATTTAGTAAAACACACAGCTAACTATATATGTTAAAGGACGGAATACATTAGGATGATAAATTTTGTAATAAAATACATAGATAAATTAAAAGAAAAACATAATCAATTAGAAGTAGGGTACACATGTAAAATAATTATCCATAACTAGTCTCAGAATTGATTTATGTCCCTGACACAACTATTATTCAGTTTTTAGCAAGACAGCAATTCTTACTTAAAAGGAGTGTCTCGAATAAAATCATATTGAAATGAACTTGTTTTTGTTATTAACACGGTTTCTAATGAATCTCTATGAGTGCTATATAATTCAATGATAGAATGTCTCTCTCAGGAAAATTATATAAATTGAAGTAATGTCGAGCGAATTTATTTGCAACTAAGTGTCACAAAGCATACGGTGAAATATGCATTTATCTTTTCTGAATAGAAGATGACACCTGGTTCTTTTGAAATAAGATTAACATACAAGAAAGTGTTCTAGGTTATGATAAAGTATACTTAAACAAATACAAAATGTACGATTAATACATATGACAAAAAACACGTAGATCTAAACTTATTTTGTAGACGGAAACATGGGGGCCTAAAATTTAAAATTTGTCTTGTAGACATTGTGCAGTCCCGTTGAATATGTGCATGTGACTGAAAGGAACATTTCTGTGATATCCTGTGTAACAATGGTCGAGCGTGGCATATCAAATGCGTATTTGTTGAAATCGACCCTGTTTAGTTCTATGATATCTGTGAACCCAGGACGGGATCCAATGACGACATCGAACGTTACGCCAAGATCGATAGCCAGACTGAAAACCTCGGACCAGTCGAGTTTCATTTGATGTCCTACATTTTCAATAACCACAGGATGACCTGAAATTAACGGAGCAATATATGATATGATATATAATATACAAACATGAGCAATATGTTTCAAACAGGAAAAATACGATGTTATATGAATTTATAAATTAACAATGTGTAGCTTAAAAGAAGCATCCCACCAGAAACTGAATGCAATACACAAATATAATGCTAGTATCAACTTAAATGACTAGAAATAGCACTGAAGTACAGAACTACAATATCTGATAATACCACGAGGAAAGGATCCAAGAAAAAGGACGGCGTTTACATACTGATTAGTAAATGTACAACCCTACCAGTGCGGCTTACATAATAACTTTTTTTGCAAAACATATTTCAACGAAAGCATAGTGAAAACACAGATATATACATAATATTTGATCAAACATATTATCAACAAATACTCACCAGTAAGTCCTGGTTCAACGTTATGAAGAACAATATCTGTATATACAGAATCGCTGGTATACAGTCCTACATTGACAGCTCTTACTTCTGCAGTATATCGTCGACCATTAAGCATATCAATACCACTTACTTCCGTCGCTGTCTTACTACATTTGGTCCAGTCAGAGATTGATTCGTTTTGCCAAGTCAGTCGATATTTGTAATGATCTATATTAGTGCTGTCCGTAAACTCTGACCATTCGAGCTTAATCGAATTTGCGTCTGTTTGCACAAACCAGACTGCAATCTGAGGACCAATGCCTGGACTAGATGATCCATGCATACTCATTGCACCATTAGATAGGACATTCAACCTAGCATTGATTGTCTGTGGTTTGTCAAGTACGATAGTCAATACTTTTATCATTGGTATGGAGGCCAGTTCAATGTTGTTGATACATTTAATGGACGCATACACTCTGTCACCATGTTGACGTTGCGTATTCAAGAAATGGCAAGACGTTACGTTGGATGACATCGTGTATTTAATCAGGTCAGTCATATGTTCTGCTGAACCTAAATAAAAGAAAAACTAAAATTAAACAATATATATGTAGATCTCATTCAGTTAACGTAACAGATTGTCTGCTTTAACGATGATTCCATACATATGGAATAACATCAAATACGCAGGGAAAAATCATAAATGTACAATAAATGTAAAACAGGTACCATTCTATGAATTTGTCTTACCTAATCCACAAAGGCAATACTTGATACCACTTTCAGCGTCGTCAGCATCCCATTTAACATCTATATCTACGACATTTGTAGAGACATTAACCGGTGTCAAAACCATCTGCACATCTTTCAATACTGGAGGTGTTTTGTCTACTAGCAGATGCGAAGATTTGAAAACGGACTTTAGATTAGCGTGATTGTAGGCGACGACGGTTACATAAATATGTGAACTATGTACAAGATCAGTTTCAATCACCCCACTAGTTGAAAATGAAGACAATGGACGTAACTGGTATCCATTAGGTGTGGTTCCAACTCCGATTTCTACCTATAGAAAGACATGATTACTTATCAAATTATCAGAAAAAATTAAGACAAAATATTAGTTATTTTAATTAAATAATATCAATATATAATCATACACTTTTTGTACAAATACTAAAACTTCGAATAAATATTATAAGCGATAACATCGTAGTGCTGAAATTGCTATGGTGATCTGGTTTTACAAATAACATAATTACTATGAGTTAATTCAAGAAATATATCGACAATATCATTTACATCAATTAATATATCATACCTTAGCAACAGAGCTTTCGATGTCTACAAGAGGGCATCTCACACTTAATTTTGATAAGCCAATTTGTCGTACTTCCACAGCATTGCTTGTATTATCTGATGAACTGGATGGGTTGCATTCAGACACAGACAAATATAATGAGGCATTCAGGGATATTGGTTCGTTATCGGCAAAAGAAACTGATACATTAATTTCATCTGACTTTAACGATAAATAATAATGTTGAAATTCGATAGATGCATTGTCATTCTCAGTGATAGGGGCTATCATTTGGAACTTCCCGATTGACAAGGTAGGTTCGAAGATGCTATGGTTGCCAAAGACGAAGCCTTTTATTACGTAGTATTTATTTTTGGTCACATTAAGAAGTATTGAAATAAAATCATCCAAAGAATACGTATTTGAATATAATTCTGATTGCTCGCTACATGTAGACACATAAGGTGGGGTGACATCAATTGTTTTAGGGTTTGATCTCGCGATGTTACTGACATGTCCTGCTGCATCGATGGATTTGACCAGACCGACATAGGAATTTCCATGTTGTAAGGTAACACCACGGACAATATGACTTGTTTTCAGATTGACATTAACAAAGGAAACGTTAGTGTAGTCATCAATCATATCTTCCACAACGGCAACAAGATATGATTGGATTCCCGAGTGGTGGTCTGTAAAGCCATGCCACGATATAGAGAATGTCGATGTTGATGTTTGAAATGTTGAATCAGTATAACGATCTGTATTGAACACAACACCGCGAATTGGAGTGTCCATGTCAACTACAAATCCATCCGAGCTCAATGTGGTATGGAGTCCAACATTATTGTAAGCTGTTACTGTGAAGTAATATTTAGTGCCATGTGACAGAGAAAGACTTTTAAAAGTATAACTCGTCGCCAACCATATGTCTTTTCTTGGAAATATATCGCTACCTGAAATATTAAAAGACTTCGAACATTTTTTATCTCAATAAATAAATGTTCAGGTACACTAACAGACATAAAACTGATATCATTAAGTGGAATCGAATAAAAATGAACTTTGGTACCTTGATAGGATAGCACATTATTATCCGGATGGTATGTATGTTAACATTTCTTGTGAAAATACAAATATAAACATCCTACCATTTATAGTTGATCCAAGTGAAAGAGAGTAGTGTGTTATCTTTCCATGTGGTTCCGAAAATACACCGTTCCAACACGCTGTGATTGTATCCATCCAGTCGATCACATCATAGTCTTTACTACATGAGGCATCTGAGTCTTTTACAGTCTTTCCTTTATTAATATGTGGTGGCTTATGGTCGATATGAATTGGTAAGGAATTAAAAACAGTGTACACATCTGCTGCATACCAAGCCTTTACATATACTACGTAATCCTTGTCATTTTCTAGTCCGAAGTTTTTAGGCAAACAATACACAGCTTGATTCAATTTACCCACGTCGTTCCAACGTATTTCCACTTTTAAATCAAACACACCCTCACCAATGGGTTGATCCTTCAATCCCATGCTCCATTCATATCTGTGAACAAGTTGCTCATTACCGGAAGTATTCCAATGACCAGAGAGACATGCCGAAGATGCTGATGTTGTCTGATGGTGATCAGACAAACCTGCGAAAACGCTGAATGCGGGAAATGATGAATTCATCAATTCTAAAGTATTCATCGGCTCGCAGTTGGTTTTCATAGACGTTCCTACACATGGTTTTCCTATCACTGCGCATGTGCAGTCACCATTACAGAAATGAACATCGCAAGAATGTTTTTGTATCTCAAGCACTCCGTGCATGTTTGCAAGAGATCCTTTAACTATTGGTAGTGCATAAACAGTTATTCTTGCCACAGAACTATCCAGACCAGCAGCATTCTGAGCCCATACTGTCAATATAAGTTCATCGTCAGGTTTTAACTGCTGTTCAATGATAATTGTTGCCTTTTGTTCTGTTTCAACTGGTACAGCCTTTGTTATGAATATTCCATTTGAAAGCTCCTGGCCACTGTAGTTTCGGCTCACAGTTAGATAATAATTGTTAATAGAAGACTCAGCATCAAGGAATCCATACCAAGTAAGTGTGATGTTGCATTTGTCCTGACCGTGTGTATCAATATAGTTCTTCCAATGCATCGGAGGTTTAAATCCGCCTTGATGAGGCGGCGTCGAGTCAATTAGAAGATTTTCTGATCTTGCCGAAGTACATAGTCCTGCTACATTGCAACTGCTCACGGTAGCAAAATATGTGTCACCATTGTTGAGCCAGTTGTTCTTGTCAAGGTTAATTGTTAACTCTCGTACATCACCGACATGAATATCTTCGACAGGAGTATGACCTTCATGATGTGTCTTCAAAGAAACAATATGATTAGCAACATGACTCTCATAGTCTTCAAATTGCCAGCTTACACGTAGGATAGACTTCTCATGTTGATATTTGTCTTTTTTAAGTGAATAGCCGTCCAAGATAAAAGAAGGTTTCCTAACAATAATTGGAGGTGTGTCGTCGATTTTGAACTCATCAGATGTTGAGGTAACTTCAAACCCGACCTTGTTTAATGCTTTTACAGAAGCAAAGTAACTTATCCCTAGTTTCAGATTGAGATTAGTTCTAATGATATGTGACTGAATCAAGCATGTTGTGAAAGATTGTATGTCGCATTGGTAAGGGGACGTACCAACACAGGTCTCATAATGATCTATGCCTGACTGTGGATCATCAAATCCCATCCATTGAATGTGCACAGAACCTCTGAAACAACAAAATATATGTACATCTGTATCATGTTGTCATTGCTTTTCGTCATGACTTTGTTAATGAATGATCAAGAGCTACGAGATGATTCAAACGTTATAGATAGATAACTATACCTACACATATAACGATGAATGAGTTCATAAAGTATAAAAAATGTGAAAGTCATTTGGATATGAATGCTATACTATTTACCCATTTGGGAGATATTTCACGTGATTGCTACCCGTTCCTACTTTAACGATACCAGCCACCGGAGGAGAATTATCTAACAGTACTCCATTGGAAGATCTAGCTAGACAAAGTCCGGCACCATTGCATGCTTCCACTGTGGTGTAGTACTTCTGTCCTAGTTTGAATGTTCCATTCCATGCATATTCTAGATGAAACATTAAGCAAGATATTCTCTGTTTTAATTCAGGTGAAATTGTATTCAGCAGAGTTTATAAAATTAAGAGTATGTTTTGTGCATGTTTTGCTTTTCTGTGTGCGTTGATGAGTGTGATCTAAAGCTGATGCCTAAAGGTATTGCTGTTCATATAGAGAAGGTGGAAATTTTACCACTTACAAGGAATTTGTGTTCAATTGCCTAATGATAAACATTTGTATACTGTACTTAAATTATCGACTTATTAGGATTAATTAATTAATTGGTATGTTCGATCCTTTCCATCATAATTCGATTATAATTCCAAGTTTTAGTTTATAAATACCCGATATTTTGTATGATTGAAGGTAATGTTTTCATATTAATAAACATCATAGAGAGAACATATGTTGTGGTATATATTAAAGAATATTTAAAGATCTACACTTTAATTCAAACATACCCGTTAGAATACCGACATCCATGAATTGCCGTGTATCATCAAGGAAGGGTCTCGTTCCAAGAGCAACTCTGTATTTGTAAATACCACTATGTGGATCGTCAAAACCTTTCCAGTGAGCACTGACAGAATTTAAATCTCTTTGGAAGTTTATGTCTTTCTGTATGACAAAACAGACAATATGGCTAGGTAAGAAAATGATTTCTAGAAATAAACGCATACTAAACATTTCACAATCTCCAAAATACTTCAAATCACACAACACAAAACCCATCCAACAGGATCATACAAAAAAAGGACAAAGGACATTCTTCCGTAGGGTACCGCCTCGGGACGGTCTGTAGCAACGAATTAGTTAATAACGAGCTGAATGGAATACATAATTGTGTTTAAAGCTAAATTGATGAGAAGTTTTGGTTATTTAATCTAATAATGATAAGCAATAACTAATAATTGTCCAAAAGCTTTTAGATATCAGTCAGGTAGGAAATGGTTCATCAATAAAAGTTTTAATAATATATTTTATTATTCACCTCATTCGCCAAGTGTCCATCCATAACATGTCCTCCCGTGGGTGGAGATCTGTCCATTATAATTTTCAGCGATACTGCCCCTGAAGTTAACCCTGCTCTATTGGTCACCTGAAAGAAACGTCACTACTAGTATATGAACGACTGTATTATTTTGGTAAAATATGTAGTAAATAGTTTGTTGTGTATACGCTTTACTATTTAGTACATACATATCAGTGATATGTCTACACTGAAGCAAATTTCTGACACACTACCTTATAAAACAGAAATCATTATCCACAGCATTAGATTCGAAAGTACAGTATTGTATGCTAGCATATTGAAAATGTACCTTTGCTGTCACATAATACGCATGACCATCCTGTAAATCATTCGGTAATGATAACTCCATTTGCCTTTCTACGAATCTTTTGAAGCTCATATCAGACTGTCCTTTTGATGTTCCAATACTTAGTTTAGTATAACCAATACCACTTTGTTGGTCTTCATTTCTCCCAACATGAACTGTACAAGTTGATTTCATGATGTATATTCGTCCATGACGCCGTCCATTGATTGTCATTGTTGGAGGCAATGGAGGAGACGTGTCAACCACAAGTCCTTCCGATGATACTACTGAGGTCAACCCAGCCTGGTCAGTTGCTGAAAGATAATTTTATATATCAAACTATGAACAATTACTATTATTGGGATAAATAGTATGTTTCCCTATTTGCTGTGTATTTAAAGAAAAGGTGTATCCATATATTCATCAAAACATTATTGAAAGATTAAAATCATCTACAAATGTATGTTACCTTTTATTGACACAAATAACATTGTTCCATCCAGTATGTTTGTTAATCGTTCTCTTATACTATTTGTATCTCCAACAACGGTGAAGTTTTTCAAATCTTCCCCGTCTGCCCGGGTTCCTTTAAAAGATATTAAACGAAATTGTCGAAGAGCTTAAGATAAATTAGTCTACAGTTATAGCTTTACAAATTAAACATATTTTAAGTCCCTTATTAATGAGCATAATTAGCGAAAATGGTATTTGCGAAGAAATTGATACACTCAGGTCTTAAGTGATTGTCTACAAATGAACAATGCATTGTAAAATATACGAGAGGAGATTACTATCACTGTACACGTAATTATTTTCTATAAACAATTCTATTATTCAAAATTATTTTACTTATTTTTTGTTACAAACCTATAGCAATGGAATAATATTTGATTGGACTGTGGTATCCCAGTGTCTCTGCTTTGATGTTATCACTAAAACCATTCCAAGTAATAGCGATATTATTCATGTCCGTTACGTAACCATTGTGGTTTTGTACCGTTACTGTTCCTTTGATCGGAGGAGTATCATCAATGACAAATCCATTGCTACATGATTGAAGTTCATCTTGTGTTTCGATAAACTGTTCTCTTTCGATATATGTGACGCTAGAATACGCACATATATAATAGAATGTATTGTACCGAATTAATGTTTTCTCGAATATCACGTAACCATTTGTGTTTGTTGTTGAATGTATACAATGTTTGTCATGTTCACACTGTGAATATCTAGGCAATCTACTTGATTTCATCAAATACCAGGTAACGTTCCTCTCAGTGGAGTAGAGAAGAACACCACCTATTGATAATTTTGACGTTCCAAAATCAAGTTCTGAATCGTGAAGAAGTGTATATTTTCCTCCGATGTTTGAGCTGTGAATCATCTAGGATAAAATAAAACAAACCTTGTGCTGTTACTTGATACATTTTATGGTTATTGTATGTTTTTGAAGCTACTACACCGATTTAATAATGTATATATACAAATGTACATGTATTATCATTATTATCATTTATACACAACATTATATTATAATTAATAAAAGATGTTATATTAAAACTTCATTAATGCAGATGAATTTCACATACTCATGACCAAATGCGTATATCTAGGCAGAATGCAAGGGGTTTATACGGTACATCAATGAATGTATAAATAACGGTTCTAATATAATTATATAATAGACAACAATTTGATGAATAACAAAATTTTAATAATTATGTACATACGTGTAAAAACATATATATCGTGATTTAAAAACATAAGAATTTACAATAATTTACTTGTTTGATTGTATTCCACGTGTCTCTCCGTGTATCAATGTCATATAACTTTTCCTTCATGCTATCGTCTTGTGTCTCTGTCACAGCTTGTTGACAGTTGATTATAACATTACCCGCCATTGAAAACCCTCTGACACATATAAACAAAGTAGCTCGTCCGGAAATAGGTAAATCAATGCATTCATTTACCTACAATATGTGCATATTTGAAAACAATATTTAAGTATTGACCACAACACTGCAAAATACGAATAGTAAATAGACGAGTGCAGTCAATACACCTTAAATGTGATTCCAGTATTGTAAATTGTAATTACATGTACCTTAGTAATGTATCATGTTCTAAGTATAGCCTTGGTGTTAAAGTGATATCTTTATAGTAAAATAATTTCTTACTTGATATGTTTGTTGTGTTGTTGGAACAACTGGTCTCCATGTGGACAAAATGCTATTGGCTGCCTTGTCTTTGCTAATTGACCAAACGTACATGCTTATACCACTCTTTGCTTGAAATTGTTGCCACGTCATACTGACTTTAGAACAACCTACATCTTTAGAAATTATTTTAGGGTCTAAGATGTCATAATCTTGTATTTTGTATTCGATTTCGAACGTTTGAGACTTTGAAAACCCATGGAGACATCGTGTGTTAGTGCATGGCTGAATGGCAATGACGTACTCCACATCTGAGTGACTGGGTATATGCTCAAACTCGTGCCACAAGTATCCTTTCGTTTTTTCCATTGGAACAACTTCAGTGTCAGAATAACTTGTATTTGCAGATCCTATTTCGAACAAACCAATTTTAAACGATATTTTATTTGAAATGTTAGAATTCATCACCTCCCATCTTGCATAAATTGCACCCGAGTTGGAAATGTAAGTTTTTTCTGAATGATCACGTTCCTGTTTGGATATTTCGAACGAAACATTTCCCCCGTCTATCTGGAAACATGGACGCTCTGTAACAGGTATGAACTCGGAAATTATTGTTGAACTCGAAGCATTAAACTTTTGATGTTTTATAATTACGTCCTGCGAATTGATTGTTGAATTGGTCGTGGTGTTTGTAATTGTTGCTGTATAAACTTGTCCTATTAGTATTGTGTCATGTAAACAAAGTTGACTTTTGGAGACGGTGTATTCTTCCACTTCGAAACTATCTAATGTATTTGATTCGTGTTCTAATGAAATGTCTATGGAATCAATAACTTTCGTTTCGTTGTTTATTTCAACACCGTTTGACGAAGAATGAGTTTCTCCTCCGGAGCATACTGCTCTAATTAGAAAGAAATATTTAGAATGCGGCTTGATAGTGTCTGCCGTAATACAATCAACGCGCGTTCTATTACTTGTATGAAAGGCAACGACATCTGCTGTACTTTGATTCGTCCCGACACCAATTTCCAAATTAAGTTTCTCGTGGTGTTTCAGTCCTTGCCAAGAGGCACACAGTGTGTTCGAGGTAAAGTGTAAATCAACATCTGTCCACGATAGAGGATCATCTCTAAGTTCTGGGTCGATGTCAGAAACGATTGCTTGTCCTGGAGGGTAGAGTGAGGGAAGCTTGAATGTGTCTGTTGATACTTTTGTAAAATGTCCGGCATTGTTGTAAGCATGAACATTTACAGAGAAATTCAAACCAAGATCGGAGTCCATTTTCTGTAAACGTTTAAGTGGATACTTGAAGCAGCCCCCACTGAAACCGAGACACTTAGTTGAATCGTGAGACCTCCATTCAAGTAACGGAGAAACAACCACTTCTTCGCGGACTGAAATGTGTAAGCAAATAACTAATAAAGAATTTAGTACACATTAATTACTAACTGAAATGTATTAGATCAGTTGTTTCTAATCATATGTGAATTCTTGTCTATGGATCATTAAATAATGTTGATGGATAACAACTTAAATTAGCCATTTGCGAATAGTTCAACCCTTTCCTTCATAAATTCTTATATATCAACTTGTGCAAGAATACATGTACATGTTTACACATGTAATAAATATTTTGATAGAAATACTTACCTAGTTCGAATAAAATTTGATCAATGACTCCCGTCTGTTCGAGGTCATAAAATGTATCGTTTTCCCAACCTATTATCACGTGATCTACATCAATCTTGACAATCGGTTTTGTTCGGGCGTAAGGAGGTGTTTCATCTATAAGAATGGGACCTACGACGGTAACATGTTCCAACTTGGCTTTGTTTACTGTCCTTATAAATGCGTAGAATATTACTCCCGATCCCACACCTAGATGGTTGACCTTGAAGTATTTCTGCATATGTGTAGACTTATAGTCCATAATTGACATTAAAGATGTGTTAGTTCTCCCAGTTCCGAAGCCTACGTAGATTTCGTCAATTTGACTCCCTTGCTCGATGTTATCCCATTGTATATATACATGATCGTTCGGCAAGAAAATGGTATTTTGTTGACTGTACAGCTGGAAAGTCATACACATGAATTCAGAGGTGTCTGTGTCATTATTGGTCGAGGATGTTTCTTCTTGCAGAGCATCGATCATATCAGACATTGGAGAATCACTCATACATAGTTTGTGACAAGCTGGAGGCATAGAAAGTGGCGTTTTCTTAAGATTAGATTGTAACAACCAAGCACTGCCACCTTTACAATATATTGATTCAGACCATCTCCCAATTTGGATTCTAAGATTTGTAACTTTTGGAGGGGTGTCATCGCGGGTTATTCCGTCGGAACAGACTACATCAGACGGCTCCATAGCGTTGTTAATCGCTATGATACTTGTAAACTTCTTCCCTGTAAAGTTTGCAACCAGACGTACGGATGTTTCGGTGTAAGGAACTACAGTGTTTCTCTCATCTAAATCTTCATTCTCATCCTGGAATAAATCACTTTTATCTAAGCAATGATCTTCGATTCTCAAACGATACTCCTTAATACCACTTTCATGATCTATAAATCCATGCCAATTGACCATAAACTCTTCTTCACTAGTATAATCTATATCTGGATTACCACTAATACCTGAAACAAATGTGTAACATAGAAGTTAAAATACAGTACGAACAACCTACCTTTTCAAAGCATATGTCACCCAGTCTTTCAATAATTTAGTCATAATCGAACAAGAATACATCTTCTGATTTCGTATCCAATCCGGGTAAATGTCGCTAATGCAGCCTTATAAATATACATGTGTATCATTGATTTATCATTGTCGAAAAACAATGCACAATTCATTATGATTTTACAAAGACTCGTACGTTGAACCCACGTTGGAAGTGTAATTATATATGTAATATTATCTATAAATATAATAGAATGGACACGCGTTTAACGTGAGAATCACCATACCTTCAAAGATGACGCCTGTCTCTGGGGGAGAATCATCAACAAGAATGTCCAAGTGTTCAATGTTCACCAGTTTTGCATTATTTGTAACTTTGATTGTAAAATAGTAATTTCTGTTGTGGGTTCCAACGTTTGTTCGGTTGTTTACAAGCTTGTTTAGCGAGATACTATATTTAGAAACCTCACATAGGCCAACATCTGGACAATAACAGTCGGTGACGTTATCTGGACATTGGTCTCCCTTAAAACAAACCATCAAAAGAAATTCCGTCGTGTTTTAACTATTAGCTGTTACATTAGAATGCTATTTTATTTATTTTCTATTTTCTAATATAAATAGGCTGTAATTGAGGTCTCTCATAATTAAATGGTTAGCGGTATGGAGTTACACTATTTATTTTTGCACCTGTTTTAGCGTGCTTTGTCACTCAGTTTCATAACCATTTACTGTTTTCAAATTAAGTTACATACTCTCTTGTACTTACATGCATTCCATTTATTGTCTTGGCTGTAACCATTCCTTGACCTAGGACACCTTGAGTTTCTGCCGTTCCAAAGGTCCATTCCACATTTAGAATTCCGCTGTGAGGATCTAACACTTCAAAACTGATATCCATCTTCGCTAGATCTGTGTTACCATGAGCAAATAAACGCCGGAGTCCATACTTTTCTAAGCCAAGGTTGTTAATATGAGGAGCACTTCTGTCAATGTGGACTGTTCGATTTTCAACGAAAGTATTGTTTGCTATATCAGTGGACTTGATATTAAAGACATATGTTTCACCGTCTTTCAATGAAAGGCTATGACAATATTTCTGACGAAGAAAGTTAGGAACATCCATCTCAGGTGAAACAGATCTATTTCCAACAGCCCAAGAAAACGAAAATGTCGTGATACCATACACGTTTGGTGTACCTTTAACTGGAAGCGGTCCAGTTTCTTGTTCATATATGCCCGATATTTCAGCATGTGGTTTAATATCACGGAAAAAATCATTGGCTTTATAAAATGCATTGTAAAAGTAATCTTTCCAGTCTAAGCATACGTCGTTATGGTGTGTTTGCCATTGGTAATTCGTATCTACAGATGCCGAAGTCACCAAGAAAGTGTGGCCATTGTCGGTTGTAATGTTTGTTGTTTCATCAAATAAAACAAAACGTCTTGCTTGTTTGAGATTATCCGCAACATCCTTTACCTCTAGTCTTAGACAATACAGCCGAGGTTGACCGTCCGACGATGATAAATTTAATGATGTAGATATTTGGGTTGAATTAAGAGTGACGTCAGATACCTTTGATGTACTTACAACACCACCAGAAACTTCATTCACAGTGATAGTGTAGGTTTCAATACCAGAAGAATGCTCAGTCGTTCCACCTTTGGGAATAGGATCAAACCAACCATCTAGATCAACTTGAAGAGTTGGATATCGAATAATTCTAGACTGGAATTGAATTGGTTCTGTTCGTGACATGGTGCATGTCTTGTTTACAGAACAATGTTGTGGTGGGGCGTCGTCGTAACGGTAGCATATGGCTTTTGATGTTACTGTTTTATCGTATGGAATTGCTGGTAGAATTGTGTTAGAACGAAAGTTATATCCCTTCACATAACCACCGCCCTTCGCTTCATAATGGATACATAACCTGCAGATGAAATAGTGAAAGATACGATGCGTTCCGAAAACATGTTAGACTTTGCTAAACAAACAAGAACATTTTATTACTACATGGCGTATTTGCAATAGTATAGATTACTTTCGTGCGTGCGTGGTCGTAAATGTGTCTACTTTTCGAGATTAAATTTCTAAGAAAGTGATCCTTAAATGAGAACAGAAGGAATGCACAATCCACGTGAACACTAGAACTACACACTCCCTAATACAAAAACAAATTACGAAATTGATTAAAGAGATAATTGAAATGGAACCGATAAAAAGGTAATCATAACTGATCAGTTGGTCTTATATGTTTAACTACTAGGCAAATCTGAAGAAGAGATATTGAAAAACGGACGAACAATTTTAGAACAACGGAAAGACGGAGAACAATATGTGATATAAAATATGTATACCTTTCACCATTGTTTAAATGGTACTTTGATTGAGACAGTGACACCTCTATGTTCGCGCTGGAAACTGTTGAATTGACCTTCTCACTTTTACCTGTGTCCTCTTTTCGTTTGTGAGTACTTAGTATCTTTTCGGCTCCTGTATGTTTCAAATGTGAAGCTTTAATTTGGTGACATATTTCAATTTACTATAATACACGGTTCAGGATATTTCGACTCGACACAAATGACTATATTGTGAATACGCTTGGCATTGTTTACGTGTTGTACATTAAGTGAAACTATCGTTGTTAAGTAAATCAACGTAATATCCGATTGTTACGTGCAATGATTCTATCATTTGATATTGCTCCTTTGTAAACTAACTTTCATACCAAACTAGTAAATATGTATGGTAAATTGAAAAAAAGAAACAATGACAATATGGGATGGTTAGAATTTTTAATAAAATTACCGGTTAATGGTTTTTGTTTTATATATACAGTGGTGTCGGTGACTCCAAATTTGCTTTCAGAAATGTATCTCGTCTTTTCGGGGTCTGGTGTGTTTATAGTTAGCTCAGATGTCATACTGAACTCCAACATAGTTGGTTGAAACTTCCCGTAAAAGTCTTGTAAATCCACACATTTAGTACCACCTGGTGTTCTCCGTTTATCTCCTGTCTTGGCAATCCCACCATATATAATAGTCTGACAGCTGACAATATCGGGCTTCGTGGTATGTTCAACTGAAATGTTATTTCACTTTGTACAATACTTGTGATAAAGTCAGTTGGTCTTAATTAATATAATCCCAATTCATTGATACCATAGACAACGAAAGTTCAATTAATTCAATAAACACTCTTGGTTAAAGTTATGCGCATGATTATTTGAGAATATTTTAATGTAATTGTTCTTGAAACCAAAATGTAAATGGTCAATACCTTTATATTCATAATGTTTTAATAAAAAACGAAGATGTTATGAAGATAATTAGGTCTTACGCAAGCATTTAGCTCCAGAGCTAAGAAATCCCGGTGCACATTTGCAACCTGTTGTTAGTCCATCCGAACACGAGCCTGGCCAACACTTATTATCATCGAAGGAGCACATGCCTGCATGAAAACAATGGATTTAATATAATTATCATGTTAAGTGATTACTTTATGGTCTTCAGAATTTGCTGAATCTTAATTATCACTGAATTAACTTAAAGCAATCGGAAGAGAATATTTTATTTTGACCGTATCATGTACGGTTTATATTTGAAAAATGAAAGAAAAATACTGTAAAATTACGTTGTATAATTTGTATATGATAACATAAATGTGTTCGATGGTAATTGTTTCCCTTAGATTCTAGCGGACTCGTAAGTTAACCAGTGCTCTATAATTCTGTATTTGTATTAATTAGATCTCCAAGTACACATGTATCTACAAACTTCTACGCATGAATTACTTGAATCATTGGCAGGGTAATTTTATCTTTGATTTTTTATGTTTGAGGATCCGATTTGTAATTTAAAGATCAAAGAAAGACTTAGCATATTCCTTCAACTAAATCATCACAGAGAACTTGTGCAACTCCTTGGGTTCGAACTAAAAAGTATTTATCCCCATTCATCTCTGTTGTACTGTTGTTGTGTGTTTGTATGAATTATAAATGTCTACAAGTCAAATGACAAACACAAATGTGTATAGACACTATTTATTTCTAAATCCAACAACTATTAAAAACTAAAGCATGTGTATAGAAATGCAATAATTTATTAACTGACTAGCATTAGAATTGTAACAGAGTATAAGTTATGTATAAAGATCATTATAGTCTGTTCTAATATAATACTGTAACACCTCCCTTGTTTTGAAACAAGTTAAACCCTTTATATAATGCTTAAGATATAACAGATGATATTAGAACTTACTATACATGTCAAAGTCATAACACATCATGAAACACAATAAGACTTTAATATTCTTATATAAAGTCATACAATTGTGATATACTTCCGTGTTACATGCTATTAATTACTGTTTATATGAAAATCAATATAATTCACTTTGTCAATTCATCACCACTGTAGTATTTATTGGCTAACACTATTCTACCTGATCGTGTTTGATAACAAGTACTAGCAGGGGCCTTGGGAGAATTATCTGGGATAGGGGTTTCCTGTGGAGTAATTGACATTTGTTTTGAGTGAGATTCGTCCAATACATTTGGCATGAATTCAACAATATCTGGAAACTGTCGTTTTGTTTATCTTCTGACGATTTCGACGGTAAATGCCACCATCGTGAGTTTGCACAACATATGAATGATCGTCATGCACTGATATAACATTGGCTGGTTTCCAGATTTTTCCTAGCTGTATACGAACACTTTCATTCAAATTTAATTTTGGGTGTGGTTTGGCTGTTTTATCATAATGTTTCTTTTGTTTCATTTTACATGACTGTATCTGTGGTCGAACTGAACCAGGATAAACAGCATGATGTAACAGTTGTTTGTTAGTAGTGGGTAGAACTGCTCTTGTTCTCCTGCCCATCAACATTTGAATTGGTGACAGTTTACTCTGATTGAGTGGAATATTTTTATACTCTAATATGGAGAGATAATAATCGTGTCCACTTTCCTTTGCCTTCTGTAATATGCGTTTGACAGTCTAGACTGTCCGTTCTGCGAGTCCGTTCGAAATGGGGTGTAAGGGGCTAGATGTGACATGAGTAATTTTCCACTCGTTTGTGAAAGACTGAAATGTCTGTGAAGAATACTGTGGTCCGTTGTCAGAGAACAGCCAGGATGGTATGCCATACACTGAAAATCGTGCTTTAAGCTTCCTTACAACTGTCGAACTAAGTGTGTCTGGTAATTTGTCAATTTCAAAATAACGGCTATAATAGTCAACAATCAGAAGATAGTTATGTCCATCAAAATGAAATAAATCAGTGGCAACGTCTTGCCATGGGCCATGTGGTACTTCGTTGGGTGTTAAGGGCTCTTTTTGATTGGAATTTCTATACTTTAAACATATGTTGCAATTCAGAACATAGCCACTTATCTGTTTTGTCATTCCAGGCCAAAATATCACATCTCTTGCTCTGAGGAATAATTCTACTTCCGGGGACTACTCTAATATCGATGATAATGGCGGATAACTGAGAAATTTCTCAGTGCGTTAAAGAAATGCGCTTTACTTACTTGCAAAACGATAAGTTAAAAAGTTATATACGGGTCGTTGGCCAGCATGTTCATGGTAATTAACGTAAATTAACTAGATCCGTAGAAGGGTCAATTAAGCTCGATATTGGGAAAATGATGAAGAAAACTCAAAATATCCAAGTATGTTAGCGGCGAGAGTTGGAACTGTTAAAGTTTACGAACTGTTGTTGGAGAGATGTTGAAACGTCTGTCTTATAGTACGTGATGGTGTCTCAGTGGCACAGTCTCACTGGTACCTGAACTCCGAACATATATACAATTATTTTGCTGACAAGTTGTATACAAAACGTCAAGTCCAGTCATATATGAAAAGGGCCATATTCAGCATCTGTCTAAATATGATTTGTGGTTGTATTAAATACTTACAATAATATCCAGTACATATACATCAATAATTATATTATTTTCCGGTTCACCGCTAAAATAACAAGAAATAAATAAATGAAATAAAAAAAATCTGTGATATGTGTTTTTGAAGCTTTCAATGTGCTGCTGTTTTCACTCGACCGTGCGATAGAACGACAACGTGAAATTGTACTCTGATCATGTACAGCTATTTTTCTGTTTCATTATTTGAAATGTATGAAGGTGTGAAAAAAAGAAGAAATTAAATGTGCAGGAACGGGCCCTTACTTATTGAATATCATTGACACATTAATGAGGAATGTGTTGATTATCCAATTTGCCATTGTGTTAAAAGAATACTTATTTTGGCATCTCGTTTATTAGAATGATCATTCATAAAAAAATAGAATAAAAAAGCTTATAAGCCAAAATAGGTATAAAAGTTATAATATATCTATCATATTTTCACCTCCATATTTTAGAATATACATCTATCAATTCCGTAGCTATCAATAAACCCACGATCGTATAATATTGTGAAACTACTTGTATCAAATCTAGGACCGTTATACCTGGCATCTTATATATACACACATATAATTAATCATTACAACAGCCTGTCTACCCTTATTATGCAAAAAAATCTTTACGGTTCCAAAAAACGACTATGTCTTCAAAATACAAAATATTTATTCATTTGCTGTCCGATCATGCTACCGTCTCGAACCGCTCTTTCATAGAACCAAATATTTCCCTTTCGGAATTACTATATGTCCCCTACTATGCAATATGGCCAGTTTCTGCAGAATAAACACGTAATAATATGTTGTTTTATGGTCCCATAAACCAATCAACAATAAAAGTATCAACTGAAACACTGATTGTTAATCGTTAACGTTGACTTCTCACCGGGGTGCATTAATTAGCGCTACACGTGGCAAACATACCATAAAGATCATCTGCGATAAGATTAGTTGATGTTACTGTGATATGACAATGTATATACTGACCCATAATTATCAGTAAAATTAAAATATATCGCGCAATATGTCATAAATCGACGATTCACACCTCTAATCAAACTTGTATTCGTTATTAAGAATTGTGACAAAAAAAAACTTATTTATTTAATTGTTCATTACCGAAAAAATATTAATATGAAGCTACGTCGAATAATTTAAAATTATGTAGTCAACAATTTTCATCTTTATTTAGCACTTTGGATGTGTACTGACTGTCAGGGGTTTGGTATTTACAGAAACTAGAATAGTAAAATCATGATACAATAAAATATAAATTTTAACATACTTGGACATAAACAAAACTATCCTAAAGGCTAGACATCATTGAGCATTAATTTACTAAACAAAGAAAATATTGAGCAATAGTTATTAGTTATTTTAAAGAATTTAAAAGCAGTAAATTTATAGTTGAACGATGGTTTGTCTAACTAATTGTTCAACACCTTTGGTGTAAGATATGTACATGTGCTGCTTCTTTACCCTTGAGTAACTCGTACATATAGGTATTAATGTATCATTTAATTGTTAAACATAATCATGTCCTCATTTTATTATTTGTGCTTGCTTATATTCGTGTAGATCTGCTGTCAACTTTAATTATTATGACATAATCAAATGTCGGGGTATATATGTACAATGATAATTATGTTGAATGTTATGAATTTAAAAACATTCATTTAATTACTACATTTTGAAAGTCTACATATAATATGTCACATAATGTTTTGTTTGCCAAGATATCGCTAATTATCTGTGTATGGACCAATTTTCAGTTCATTTCGTTTTAAATAGATAATAACAATTTTCGTCTGTTTTGTATCAAATCTCATGCATGCAAAACATTTATAATATTAGTGGTTTATAACCTAATGTGTGAAAAAAACTTAATTATTGATTAAATAGTATATCAGGTTGACGAAACAGTATTGACTTTTCCTATATGTGTTCTGTATGGCGAATTAAGATATAGTCCTCGGAAGTAGATACTATTTTAGCGCATGCGCACTGCCGACAAGAACGACAATCTTCCAAGTAAGACTACCTAGTTATGGGAAAAGGCCATAAGAAAGAGGCAGAGCAGTGGAAATGTTCGAATCCGGCGTTCCTTTGAGACAGGTGCGGTCCTCCAAGTTTCGAATATGAATTTCGATTATCATTTGTTTGATAAAAATGTTTAATTAACGATTAAAAGCATTTAATAAACTTTCAATATCATTACAGAAATAAAAATAGTTTTTGCTTTATACTTTCAACAACCAATTTATATCCAATAATGTCAGGTGGCGGTTTATAAGTTGATTTGAGTGTATTCAAGAGACATACGAATATCAAAAACAGTAAGATCATCATTTCCGTGCAAATTACAATGTCGAAGGTACTTGAACTAGTTCAGATAATTTGAAGCTAATAAGCGTTTTCTTGGCATCGATTTTTAGATATAAACATACGCCGAGTAAAAAGCAATGCAAACAAAACGCTTAATCTGATATATTTTTGCAGATTATGCAGTAACATACATACTTATACTATGTATAAACAAGTTTCTATAACGTAAATTCATCTACTAGATAACAATGAGTTGAAATACATACGTTCACATCTAGTTCTTGATTGTGTTGTTTTGTAGAATACATTATCATCAAAACAATGCTCACATTTCTCATTAAGCGCATTTGAACAATGGAGATCGTGGCAGTATGCAATGGCTGTGCAATCTGGAATTAAACATTATAAGACGGGTCAGCCAGCTGAGCATTTCCTATAAACATCAACGATAGATATGAAAAATGATAATGCAATTGTTTACGGTATAAAATGACTTTGTCATTTACAAAATAGATCGAAAACCATTTCAAGTGGTTTTAAGAGTCCTTGGTGAGGCGCTTTAGGAAAATTTGCATACCATGAGTTATCTTAAGTATAAAGATGTATACTGTTTATGATAGACTGGTTCGCAAGCCCACTACACACGTATTGACAATGATATATAATAATAGAAAACATGTGCGTATATTTTTGAAAGCCTTTTTGACAAGTTTGCTTTGTTTCCCTAAGGATAAGTGTGATGTTGGGCCAACAAAACAGGTTTAAACCCCATGTTGCTTTGCTACAGACCAATCTAAGGCGGAACCTTGGAGACTGTGCTTTTTTCTTCGACTTTTGTATGTACCTATTTTGTGTTGGTTTTGGGGAAAGGAGTATTTTGGGAAGGCCTGATTTTTTAAAATTCTTATTTATATTCGTTGAGAATTGATCATTCCAAAGCGAACGATAAAAAACACTTGTATCCTCGTATTTGCTCTTGTGTCAAATACTGAAGATATTTAGTAAAATAGTCTAGTTATTTCCCTTAAAATGGTGGGAACTTATTTTCTTAAGACATGGGTTTCAATTTTGGCGCTTAAGAAGACAGGACATGATTTTATTTTGGCGGTTGGATATGAAACCTCCATATATAGAACCCGCCAATTCATGAACATCTTAAATCGCCAAATTTTGCACACGCATAATTAAAGACGTATACAGTAACAAAGAAGAACAAACACACTGTCGTGCATATTTCGGCTCTGTGTGTGGCATAATATTTTGAAAACTGGGAAATGTGGCCATACAGATTGCAAATCAAAGACATGTATCAAGTGGAAAATATTTCAAAACATTGCTTTTATCAAACAGCTTGTTAGCGAAATTTAATACATTTTTTAAGATGGCCGGATATAAATAGTTTATAAACGTCTTACTTTGACAGCATGGTCCATATGTCCATGATGGACATTTACATCCACCACTAGCGAATGTTCCACCGTTATAACATAATTCGTTGCAACTTTCTTTCTTCGGAGAGTATCCTGATGCTGTTCGTATTCTTGTACCTCCTCCACAAGATCTGTCACATGCTGTCCATGAATTCCATGAAGGTCCAGTCCATGAACTCCAGGAATGTGCAGATGAACCACCGCTTGAATCGCATACGTGATAAGCACCATATCCATAACGGCAATTACTATCAACTATAACAAATTATTTATTATAATATAGTGCATGGTGACGTTGTTTTGTTAAACATATCGAGCAATGTTTAGTGATTCAGTATAATTTTAGAAGCTTACTGTATATATACACATTTGCAACTATTTCTTACCCCCCCCCCAAAAAAAAAATACTCACGGATCAATAAGTTGAGACTTGCAACATCCATAAAGTGAGCAGTTGGTTGATTATTCATTTGCACAAGGTAAGAAAACTGACCATTGTACGTTACTATTGCAATTAACGTAAAAAATGAATTAATGTGTAAAATGGCGAGGAATTTTAGTCTTATTTTAATCTTACTCTGCCATGATTTCTCCCATGTCAAACATTATCATTATTTCATTGATTTCATACATAATTTGAATGTTGAATGTGCTTGTCCTAGAATACCCATTCACCATTTAAACGGTACTGTTAAAACTTACCGGCTTCTGCGACACCTATTGACAAAAACACAAATATCCAAAGACTACTCATTGTGTTGATTTCACTATACATATGTTCAAAAATACATATATTTGCACTTTTTTAAACAGTACGGAATTCATCTAGTGATACAATAAGTTTCATTAAAAATCTGGCTTAAATCACTACATAATGTCACAATGCAAGTGATCATTATGTATAAAAGGAAGTAACGTTCAGCCAATCCTCGCAATCGATTTTATCCTACAGATCTACTGATAACACATTGGGAATATGACCAGTAAAAAATCTACAAGATTAGATAATACCCTGTTCACACTTAGCCACATTCACACTACGACGACACACTAACATATTAAACAACGTAGAGGGGATACAGTAGACACTGATAAGAGCATGTACGTGGAGGACGTGACGTGTTGCACCTTATAGGGATCCTTTCGAATTTGACTCCTACATGTTCGCTCAAATGTATTTCTGATAATGATATATATAAACGAAGTAAGCATCTCATGGTGCAGTAACCAGTACAGCACACGTAAGCAAAATAGCAGCATGGGTGGGTTACGTTGTCTGCAAGCTATAACTTATAATAAGAAATTATATTTTTTATGTACTCAAATCAATTTCTCTTCTGGTTTTTATTTCAGAAACCATGCTCTTTACGTAGAAATCATAGTTGGCGCTTTATTCCAACAACAATATGGAAAAAACCCAAATCGAAGCCTAAACATGACAGTATCACTTCCTAGAAAGACAGACCAAGAGGGATACAGTCAGAGCGCCAGCACTACTAAGTGATAACTTCACTTTGACTAGGAATAAGTAATGGCAAGCTTGAACGGTTACTGATGTATACACCGATACCTTTTCATATGAACAAAGAAAGAACAATTCTAAGTTGTCATATGTTGTGCGTTAGGACAATTAAATGCACATTGTTTTAAGGACACTATAATACAAAATGAACAACCGTTTACTTATTATCTTTATTGTTGAGATCATTGTTATATATTGCAAATAAAATGATTAGAAAACAGGTCCATCGGTAAATGTAAACATAATCACAGTTAAATCATGGTAATCACTAACTGCATGTATAAAAGGTAACAATATAGCATACAGTATTAGTCAATGAAGTTAGTGTCTTCATGGCACTTGTCAGCATCGTAGCGCTCTTGATGTCTTTGCTGAGCAAAATGTGTGCTAAAAGACAGTTGACAAACACCACGTATTTTACTTTCTTCATGATTTCTTTGACGATATGGGGGACAAATAATACTGGTTTGTAAACTGTTTGCTACATTCATACTGCACGTCATCAAATTTGTGGGTTTGGAACATGTGCTTTTAAAGAATAAGTCTATTTCTTTTCACATATGCTGCACTCGAATAGATGTGGCGGTTTGTTCAACGACCATCATGGTATGTGACCGAAACGAAATAAAAGCATTCTTTATTATTGTTCAGTACACATTGTAAAATAAACAGGAAATATTAACTGGAGCCTATGAGTTCTAAATTTATGAGGTTTCATGAGGTTTAGACGAAAAATTCCGTCTCTGAGAGAAACTGAGGAAAACTGTTACCCTCGGTAACGAATATTTCCATTTCAACCAAATGTGTGTTCAAATAATGTACTAGAAATAGAAGGAAACCTATCAAACCACGTTTTGGAAAGTTTTATACCTGGAATTGTTCATCATAAACGATTCGCATCGGAGTATATGATGAGTAAAATGCGGATATAGCCATTAGCTATGCAAGAGCTGATCAGCTGGACAATTTCTGATATATCAACAAGGATATTCGTCGTACAAAATAACCTTGACAGGGAACAGTATTAAATACGCGGGGAAATGCTATACTCCTATCACTGCATAAATAAACTTCCAAGCTACCAAAATTGCCACCATAAGTTAGCATACATCATTGATAAAATCAATAATTGATTTGGCCAACATTCTCTAAAATCAGCTTGAAGTTATCAACATTCTCGAAAAATAACTTAAAAAAGAGAAAATTGGGAAAGCGGGACCCGACAAATTGCTACAAAAAAGGCAGACATCAAATTTACCCTTCAGAGGATTCAAATTTACACTATGAGTGTTTCAGTAAGGTCAAACTAGTCTAAAACGTCTATAATAACGACTTTTAAAAACGAAATCACAGCGATGACAATTCACAACTTCCAACTTTGATAGTTTTTCCGGCGTTGGCTCCAAAACCACAAAAGCTACGTTCATGAACTAAAGTTGTGAGCTTTCTTAAAACCGGCGGCCACCTGACGCGCATATACTTTATATCCAGTAATGTGATAAAATGTTCAAACTTACCGAAAACGTATCCATTTTTGCACAAAAATATCACATTTAGTCCGCCATCTTACTTACATTGTCAAAAGCGTCGCTTAAATATCAACTTTCGCTACATTACGTTGCGCCCTCTGAATTTAGCTGTCTTTAGGACTACAATGTTAAAGATAACAAAATATTTGTGATTTGATTTGCTGATCGTAAGTGCAGAGCCGTGGATCGGATCAGGTAGGCACTTGTCCATCGATCCACAGCCCTATAATTTACATGTATTTTTCTGTAATCACGTGGATCATTGTTATAGAAACTGTGTTGCTTAGATTAAACCTTTTTATAATGGCAAAAGCAGACAATTTTTTTATATTCTTTCAGGGAGTGACCATACATCCAATACAAAAAACGATGATATACGTGATATACGAGAATTTCGAACTGATATTTCCGTCCAAAAATTGTTATGCGCGGTTTTTTTAAGAAAAGACCCAGTCAAGAATTTTGAAATATTGAAAAGAAAATAGTTTGTCTTAGTTTTGATTCAAGATGTGAACTTATTTCATTTTTCAATGTTTTAAACGTTGATAGTGTCATCAATGTATGCGACGGCACCAATTCATGTAAGTTTGAGCATAATTATACACTGTGGATATATTACCGTATGCGCACTGGAAACCAAATATTATTTTCATTATATCATTGTGGTATTACAATACCAAGCATTACCTATATACAGCTGTCAGCATCTGCTTTTGGTGTTTTGTGAGAGCAATCAAGAAGTAACTTCAATCAACATATTTCAAACATTTATTGACAAAAGAAATGACGCAATAACCACGCATTGTTTGTTAAAGGATGCAATTAATCAGATCAAATGCGACCTGTAAAAATAATATGACAAAATAATTATGATGATGTAGCTATACATGTACATATTATTGAACATAATCATGTCCAAACTATTTCACTTTTAAATAAAATTACAACATTGAGAAGGTAACTACCTATAACAAAACTGCTTACATTAATATCAGTAGTAGAAACAAACAGAATATATATAAAGACTAAAATATGACAACATCATACTTAAAAGTCAACGAGTTTTACAACACTATTAAATGTGATTGGAAATTGACATGGTTTATACAGACACTCCAACGCTTGATCTGCAGCAACATTTACGTCAGTTAAACATTTTGCATGCGTAATGATAAAATGTAGCTACAAACCTGAATGGCAAATTTTCTGTCATAATTAATTTATTTGTAGTAAGTTTATATTGTCAATTTTTTCGCCATCCATCTTACTCTATATCATTTTCACCAATGACTCTTTGTGGACTGGGTTCTGAATATACTTTATGTCCATCGACTTATCCTTTCCCTTTACAAGAAGTTCCTTGTCAGCTTCTCAAGCCAAATTTTTAGGATCGGACAACCCACGTTTGGCCCTGTTTAATTTCTTCATTTTTCTTGTTTCGATGATACATTTGTATATTCCATTTCTATCTAAATTGCTTTTTCATACTCGACTGTTTCAGGAACATTAATTGTTAAATCGTTGGATTGTTCTGTCATAGATCCTGTTGAAGTTGAATTTCTTGTTCTAATTCTTCATACTGTATAAATGTTGCAGGACATGGCATCAAGTGTTTCAGAAATAGTATCATCAAATGTTAGATTGTCGCTTTCAGACACGTGTTGGTTCATTGTTGCAATAATCTTTATAAATGTGTCCTTCTGTTCAATCTCAATTTACCTGATTGCTGACATATCTGAATTATCCGAATTCACTTGTAAAGTTATTTGACATAGAAGTTTGCTCAATTGCTGAGTTGTCTGAATATTACGAGTCGCCAATGTCTTTTTCTGATTATTACTTTATCATAATGATATTTTCTGATGATTGACTTGTCCACTTTCATTGTTGGCTTTGTATTTTCTAGCATATATTTCCAGTTAAATGTCTCCTTGTTACTTATGCCTTTTTGGTTCATTATCATCAGTCATTTACTTTATCATATCCTGTCTCAGTCTTGACCTAATTACTTTCATCGGTTGCATTTCTATCTCTAGCAGCTTGATATAACTTATATACCTGGGCTGACTATGAGAATTCAAAAAGCTCATATATGACTTCAGAGTTGTATTTTTTTGTGAACTTTATTTAAGACAATTATCGGAAAATGATCAAAACTCCGACTTGTAATAAGCTTTGATATACATGCTTTTCGCAGTTTATGTAGTTGGACATGCTGATTCCGATGGCGCGAAAATAAAAAAGCGCCAAATGTGACTGACGAGGTTTTTGAATTTCACCGACGATATGGGGTGCTTATACATTTTGTACCAAATTCAGAACAAACATATTCGACACATAAACTTTTTATGTTTAAATTATGTTCGGAATGCTTTAACAAATCGCTAGTTTTATGATAAAGATGTCCCCATTGTCGCCATCAGCGATATCAGTAAAAAGACAACAACCACAACATATACAACAACAAAAACAACGATTGATTTCCTAGGTTGGAATACTGAAGTGGAATATTTAATTTGTTTAGTGCCATCTTCAACTGTTACTACAGAATTTATTTTCTAACTGAGCTTCAGTATGTTATCTTCATTGTGACGGTAGACAATAAAGTCATACGATTAAACACCGTGATAAGTCGATCGATAAATGCTACACTGTTTCATCTGTATGCAGAATATTTTATAAACAATCCTGCCTCAAACACCCAAAGTCACCCCTCCCCTGTCCCGGCCTCCAAGAAGAAAAAAAACATTTCAAAGAATCTCATTGTTCTCTAATCGTACACTAGTGTATATAATGTTATCACTTACTGCAATTAATCAAACAATCAATCAATAATTAATTTGTTATTTGAATTCTTTCTGCCTCTGTGCATTTTATCGCATTTTTGGAAATATATTCGCTTTTAACAAGGTTATCAGTTTTTGAAATAGAAGCAAAGGTCTTCATTTATTCCGCAAACTTTAAGCTATTTAACTTCAAGCTAATAGTGCTGAATCAAAAACTATTACTAAACGAACCTCAAATTTTGGGAAAATTACGCCAACGTTTAAAGACATAGGGACGATTTTATTTAGTTTTATATACCAGGCACTTTTGTATATTTTGAATTTTCAGTCATTTGTCTTTTGCTACATTCCAAACAAACTGCATGATTGAGCCATCGTTATCGGCTAAAGGCTTTACAAATAAACTTTAATATTTACCTATGTTTATCCACCGGACCAGGAAGTGTAGATAAGCTTTTTATTAATTTAAACCAAACTTTCATGCACAGGTCGGGTTTGTTCGCTCCGGAACGTAACTACACGAAACGATTATCGGATATACTCGTGCATTTTCGGGCTACACTTCGTGAACAGTTTTCAGGGGTACATTTGATATAATCGGCAGAATGGGAAAACTTAACAAATTGTAAACAGTAAAAGTGTGCTTTTGATTTCCTTCTATCTCTCTTCTTATAAAATTCATCTTAATAATACGTTATCGTATTTCTAAAACATCTCTCTATTTAACAAACATAACGTGGATACATACTACTATAAATATTTGTGTCGCCAAGTTCAAAATGTCTAAGACTTTTTATGGTAAACAAGGAATAGGTGAATTATGGACCTGAACTTAAAGCTTCGAGTAACCAATCAAAATGAGTTTTCCTTGCTTCCTGACACAAACTGATTAGTACAGATTAGTTTTTAAAGAAGTTTATCTTGATATATTTGCGAACTTAATACCCCTTGATAGTACCTGCTATCGCGCTTGTAATAAATCGTCGAATACAGAAACAATTTGCATCCATGATTAATCATTAAACAATCGATTATCTCGCATTAAAATGATTGACCTACTTTCTTACTTACAAGTGCGATTTAAGAATGAGACATCACGTGACCTAGAAGTTAGGATGAAAAGTAAGCAAAACAACTGTCAGTGTAAAGAACATCAGCGTATATATTTAGTATTCTAAAGAAGTGATTAGTTCTTCTGTTAGGTAAAAAACTACATATTAAGTTGTCTTCAGGGATTTCAAAAGAAAGAAAAGTATAACTAATTGATAATACTTCAATAGTATAAATACACCAAAAATGTATTTACTTCAAGACATTTCTGTTTTGTTGTTGTTTGCATTAACAAGGAAAGCACTGGGTCCCTTCCTCTGGCTCCGACAACTAAACCAATAAACTAAATCACATGAACAAGACTGAGAAATGTAATGTTTTTTATCAGCATATAATGATAAACTTGTTCCCGGTCGGTGCTACAGTGCACAAAAGTACAGACAAAGCCAGCTTAGACTTGTTGACATAGAGCTTGGATTACCTGCCCACAAAACTGTTACACAAAATCAGTAATGACTGAACACCGGAAACCAGGCTAATTAACATGTAGTGAGTAATACGTTTTTTTCATGAATTCAGACCTAGCTCAACATGCCACTTTCAAAAGATCAGTCATTTTGATTACACATATACATATCAACACTTTTAAATGGATATTGAAACGTGGCGGTGCTGCTTTTGACTGTTGGTCTGCCTACTTTTTAAAAATATTTGCAAAAACTAGACTTGTTGAATGTATGTATATTTACTCGTATAGTATAGTTGTGTTGTTTGACTTTTTGTTATGCGACGCGGCATATTCGCTTGACATACATTTACACTAAGCTTTGCTCTGAAGCATTCATGTCTTGTTTTGATAATTAAACGAACGCATACTTGTCCATCGATGAAAGTATTTTCTGTCGTTTGTTTTACTATTTTATTTAGAAATAAAACGTGCATAAAAAGATAAAGCAGCAAAAAAATAATGAGGATGGATATGTATTTAATAAAAGAAGAAGAACGTATTTAGTACAACACACAACTAACTATATATGTTAAAAGGACGGAATACATTAGGATGATAAATCTTGTAATAAAATACATAGATAAATTAAAAAAAACATAATCAATTAGAAGTAGGGTACACATGTAATATAATTATCCATAACTATATATAGTCTCAGAATTGATTTATGTCCCTGGCACAATATTATTCAGTCATATTAAAATGAACTTGTATTTGTTATTAACACGGTTTCTAATGAATCTCTATGAGTGCTGTATAATTCAATGATAGAATGTCTCTCTCAGGAAAATAATATAAATTGAAGAAATGTCGAGCGTATTTCTTTGCAACTAAGTGTCACAAAGCATACGGCGAAATATGCATTTATCTTTGCTGAATAGAAGATGACACCTAGTACTTTTGAAATAACATTAACATACAAGAAAATGCTCTAGGTTATGATAAAGTATACTTAAACAAATACAAAATGTACGATTAATACATATGACAAACAAACACGTAGATCTAAACTTATTTTGTAGACGGAAACATGGGGGCCTAAAATTTAAAATTTGTCTTGTAGACAGTGTGCAGTCCCGTTGCATATGTGCATGTGATTGAAAGGAACATTTCTGTGATATCCTGTGTAACAATGGTCGAGCGTGGCATATCAAATGCGTATTTGTTGAAATCGACCCTGTTTAGTTCTATGATATCTGTGAACCCAGGACGGGATCCAATGACGAGATCGAACGTTACGCCAAGATCGATAGCCAGACTGAAAACGTCGGACCAGTCGAGTTTCATTTGATGTCCTACATTTTCAATAACCACAGTATGACCTGAAATTAACGGAGCAATATATGATATGATATATAATATACAAACATGAGAAATATGTTTCACACAGGAAAAATACGATGTTATATGAATTTATAAATTAACAATGTGTAGCTTTAAAGAAGCATCCCACCAAAAACTGAATGCAATACACAAATATAATGCTAGTAACAACTTAAATGACTGGAAATAGCACTGAAGTACACAGCTACACTATCTGATAATATCACGAGGAAAGGATCCAAGAAAAAGGACGGCTTTTACATACTGACTAGTAAATTTACAACCCTACCAGTGCGGCTTACTTATAAACTCTTTTTTTGCAAAACATATTTCAACGAAAGCATAGTGAAAACACACACACACATATATATACATAATCTTTGATTAAACATATTATCAACAAATACTCACCAGTAAGTCCTGGTTCAACGTTATGAAGAACAATATCTGTATATACAGAATCGCTGATATACAGTCCAACATTGACTGCTCTTACTTCTGCAGTATATCGTCGACCATTAAGCATATCAATACCATTTACTTCCGTCGCTGTCTTACTACAATTGTTCCAGTCAGTGATTGATTCATTTTGCCAAGTCAGTCGATATTCGTAATGATCTATATCAGTGCTGTCCGTAAACTCTGACCATTCGAGCTTAATCGAAGTTGCGTCTGTTTGCACAAACCAGACTACAATCTGAGGACCAATGCCTGGGCTAGATGATCCATGCATACTCATTGCACCATTTGATAGGACATTCAACCTAGCATTGATTGTCTGTGGTTTGTCAAGTACGATAGTCAACACTTTTATCATTGGTATGGAGGCCAGTTCAATGTTGTTGATACATTTAATGGACGCATACACTCTGTCACCATGTTGACGTTGCAAATTCAAGAAATGGCAAGACGTTACGTTGGATGACATCGTATATTTAATCAGGTCAGTCATATGGTCTGCTGAACCTAAATAAAAGAAAAGCTAAAATTAAACAATATATATGTAGACCTCATCCAATTAACTTAACATATTGTCTGCTTAAACGATGATTCCATACATATGGAATAACATCAAATACGAAGGGAAAAATTATAAATGTACAATAAATGTAAAACAGCTCTACGATTCTATGAATTTGTCTTACCTAATCCACAAAGGCAATACTTGATACCACTTTCAGCGTCGTCAGCATCCCATTTAACATCTATATCTACGACGTTTGTCGAGACATTAACCGGTGTTAAAACCATCTGCACATCTTTCAATACTGGAGGTGTTTTGTCTACTAGCAGATGCGAAGATTTGAAAATGGACTTTAGATTAGCGTGATTGTAGGCGATGACGGTTACATAAATATGTGAACTATGTACAAGATCTGTTTCAATCACCCCACTAGTTGAAAATGAAGACAATGGACGTAACTGGTATCCATTGGATGTGGTTCCAACTCCGACCTCTACCTGTAGAAAGAAATGTCAATTTATCAAATTATCAGAAAAAATTAAGACAAAATATTAGTTGTATTAATTAAATAATATTAAGACATAATCATTAACTTATGTACAAATACTAAAACTTCAAATAAATATTATAAGCGATAACATCGTAGTGCTGAAATTGCTATGGTGATCTGGTTTTACAAATAACATAATTACTATGAGTTAATTCAAGAAATATATCAACGATATCATTTACATCAATAAATATATATCATACCTTAGCAACAGAGCTTTCGATGTCTACAAGAGGGCATCTCACACTTAATTTTGATAAGCCAATTTGTCGTACTTCCACAGCATTGCTTGTATTATCTGATGAACTGGGTGGGTTGCATTCAGACACAGACAAATATAATGAGGCATTCAGGGATATTGGTTCGTTATCGGCAAAAGAAACTGTTACATTAATTTCATCTGACTTTAACGATAAATAATAATATATAAATTCGATAGATGCATTGTCATTCTCAGTGATAGGGGCTATCATTTGGAACTTCCCGATTGACAAGGTAGGTTCGAAGATGCTATGGCTGCCAAAGACGAAGCCTTTTATTACGTAGTATTTATTTTTGGTCATATTAAGAAGTATTGAAATAAAATCATCCAAAGAATACGTATTTGAATATAATTCTGATTGCTCGCTACATGTAGACACAGAAGGTGGGGTGACATCAATTGTTTTAGGGTATGATCTCGCGATGCTACTGACATGTCCTGCTGCATCGATGGATTTGACCAGACCGACATAAGAATTTCCATGTTGTAAGGTAACACCACGGACAATATGACTTGTTTTCAGATTGACATTAACAAAGGAAACGTTAGTGTAGTCATTAATCATATCTTCCACAACGGCAACAAGATATGATTGGATTCCCGAGTGGTGGTCTGTAAAGCCATGCCACGATATAGAGAATATCGATGTTGATGTTTGGAATGCTGAATCAGTATAACGATCTGTATTGAACACAACACCGCGAATTGGAGTGTCCATGTCAACTACAAATCCATCCGAGCTCAATGTGGTATGGAGTCCAACATTATTGTAAGCTGTTACTGTGAAGTAATATTTAGTGCCATGTGACAAAGAAAGGTTTTTAAGAGTATAACTTGTCGCCAACCCTATGTCTTTTCTTGGAAATATATCGCTACCTGAAATATTAAAAGACTTCGAACATTTTTATCTTAATAAATAAATGTTCAGGTAAACTAACAGACATAAAACTGATCTCATTAAGTGGATTCGAATAAAAATGAACTTTGATACCTTCATAAGATAGCACATTATTATCCGGATGGTATGTATGTTAACATTTCTTGTGAAAATACAAATATAAACATCTTACCATTTATAGTTGATCCAAGTGAAAGAGAGTAGTGTGTTATCTTTCCCTGTGGTTCCGAAAATACACCGTTCCAACACGCTGTGATTGTATCCATCCAATCGATCACATCATAGTCTTTACTACATGAGGCAACTGAGTCTTTTACAGTATTTCCTTTATTAATATGTGGTGGCTTATGGTCGATATGAATTGGTAAGGAATTAAAAACAGTGTACACATTTGCTGCATACCAAGCCTTTACATATACTACGTAATCCTTGTCATTTTCTAGTCCGAAGTTTTTAGGCAAACAATACACAGCTTGATTCATTTTACCCACGTCGTTCCAAGGTATCTCCACTTTTAAATCAAACACACCCTCACCAATGGGTTGATCCTTCAATCCCATGCTCCATTCATACCTGTGAACAAGATGCTCATTACCGGAAGTATTCCAATGACCAGAGAGACATGCCGAAGAAGCTGAAGTTGTCTGATGGTGATTAGACAAACCTGCGAAAACGCGTAATGCAGGAAATGGTGAACTTATTAAATCTGAAGTATTCATCGGCTTGCAATTGGTTTTTATAGACGTTCCTACACATGGTTTTCCTATCACTGCGCATGTGCAATCACCATTACAGAAATGAACATCGCAAGAATGTTTTTGTATCTCAAGCACTCCGTGCATGTTTGCAGAAGATCCTTTGACTGTTGATAGTGCATAAACAGTTATTCTTGCAACAGAACTATTCAGACCTGCAGCATTCTGAGCCCATACTGTTAATATAAATTGATCGTCAGGTTTTAAATGCTGTTCAATGATAATAGTTGCCTTTTGTTCTGTTTCAACTGGTACAGCCTTTGTTATGAATATTCCATTTGAAAGCTCCTGGTCACTGTAGTTTCGGCTCACAGTCAAATAATAATTGTTAATGGAAGACTCAGCATCAAGGAATCCATACCAAGTAAGTGTAATGTTGCATTTGTCCTGACCGTGTGTATCAATATAGTTCTTCCAATGCATCGGAGATTTAAATCCGCCTTGATGAGGCGGCGTCGAGTCAATTAGAAGATTTTCTGATCTTGCCGAAGTACATAGTCCTGCTACATTGCAACTGCTCACGGTTGCAAAATATGTGTCACCATTGTTGAGCCAGTTGTTCTTGTCAAGGTTAATTGTTAACTCTCGTACATCACCGACATGAATATCTTCGACAGGAGTATGACCTTCATGGTGTGTCTTCAAAGAAACAATATGACTAGCAACATGACTCTCATAGTCTTCAAATTGCCAGCTTACACGTAGGATAGACTTCTCATGTTGATAGTTTTCTTTTTTAAGTGAATAGCCGTCCAAGATAAAAGAAGGTTTCCTAACAATAATTGGAGGTGTGTCGTCGATTTTGAACTCATCAGATGTTGAGGTAACTTCAAACCCGACCTTGTTTAATGTTTTTACTGAAGCAAAGTAACTTATCCCTGGTTTCAGATTGAGATTAGTTCTAATGATATGTGACTGAAGCAAGCATGTTGTGAAAGGTTGTATGTCGCATTGGTAAGGGGACGTACCAACACAGGTCTCATAATGATCTATGCCTGACTGTGGATCATCAAATCCCATCCATTGAATGTGCACAGAACCTCTGAAACAACAAAATATATGTACATCTGTATCATGTTGTCATTGCTTTTGTCATGACTTTGTTAATGAATGATCAAGAGCTACGAGATGATTCAAACGTTATAGATAGATAACTACACCTACACATATAACGATGAATAAGTTCATAAAGTATAAAAAATGTGAAAGTCATTTGGATATGAATTCTATAATATTTACCCATTTGGGAGATATTTCACGTGATTGCTACCCGTTCCTACTTTAACGATACCAGCCACCGGAGGAGAATTATCTAACAGTACTCCATTGGAAGATCTAGCTAGACATAATCCGGCACCATTGCATGCTTCCACTGTGGTGTAGTACTTCTGTCCTAGTTTGAATGTTCCATTCCATGCATATTCTAGACGAAATATTAAGCAAGATAGTCTCTGTTTTAATTCAGTTGAAATTGTATTCTGCAGAGTTTATAAAATTAAGAGTATGTTTTGTGCATTTCTTGCTTTTCTGTGTGCGTAGATGAGTGTGATCTAATGTTCATATAGAGAAGGTGGAAATTTTACCACTTACAAGGAATTTGTATGATAAACATTTGTATACTGTACTTAAATTATCGACTTATTAGGATTAATTAATTAATTGATATTTTCGATCCTTTCCATCATAATTCGATTATAATTCCAAGTTTTAGTTTATAAATACCCGATATTTTGTATGATTGAAGGTAATGTTTTCATATTGATAAACATCATAGAGAGAACATATGTTGTGGTATATATTAAAGAATATTTAAAGATCTACACTTTAATTCAAACATACCCGTTAGAATACCGACATCCATGAATTGCCGTGTATCATCAAGGAAGGGTGTCGTTCCAAGAGCAACTCTGTATTTGTAAATACCACTATGTGGATCGTCAAAACCTTTCCAGTGAGCTCCGATAGAATTTAAATCTCTTTGGAAGTTTATGTCTTTCTGTATGACAAAACAGACAATATGGCTAGGTAAGAAAATGATCGCATACTAAACATTTCACATTCCCAAAAATACTTCCTTCAAATCACTGAACACAAAACCCATCCAACAGGACCATACAAAAAGGACAAAGCACAGTCTTCCGTAGGGTTCCGCCTCGGACGGTCTGTAGCAACGAATTAGTTAAGAACGAGCTGAATGGAATACATAATTGTGCTCAAAGCTAAATTGATGAGAAGTTTTGGTTATTTAATTTAACAATGATAAGCAATAACTAATAATTGTCCAAAAGCTTTTAGATATCAGTCAGGAAGGAAATGGTTCATCAATAAAAGTTTTAATAATATATTTTATTATTCACCTCATTCGCCAAGTGTCCATCCATAACATGTCCTCCCGAGGGTGGAGATCTGTCCATTATTATTTTCAGCGATACTGCCCCTGAAGTTAACCCTGCTCTATTGGTCATCTGAAAGAAACGTCACTACTAGTATATGAACGACTGTATTATTTTGGTAGAATATGTAGTAAATAGTTTGTTGTGTATAGGCTTTATTATTAAGTACATACACATCAGTGATATGTCTACACTGAAGCAAATTTCTGACGCACTACCTTATAAAACAGAAAACATTATCCACAGCATATGATTCGAAAGTACAATATTGTATGCTAGCATATTGAAAATGTACCTTTGCTGTCACATAATACGCATGGCCATCCTGTAAATCATTCGGTAATGATAACTCCATTTGCCTTTCTACGAATCTTTTCAAGCTCATGTCAGACTGTCCTTTTGATGTTCCAATACTTAGTTCAGTATAACCAATACCACTTTGTTGGTCTTCATTTCTCCCAACATCAACTGTACAAGTTGATTTCATGATGTATATTCGTCCATGACGCCGTCCATTGATTGCCATTGTTGGAGGCGATGGAGGAGACGTGTCAACTACAAGTCCTTCCGATGATACTACTGAGGTCAACCCAGCCTGGTCAGTTGCTGAAAGATAATTTTATATATCCAACTATGAACAATTACTATTATTGGGATAAGTAGTACGTTTTCCTATTTGCTTTGTATTCAAAGAAAAGGTGTATTCATATATTCATCAAAACATTATTGAGAGATTAAAATCATCTACAAATGTATGTATGTTACCTTTTATTGACACAAATAACATTGTTCCATCCAGTATGTTTGTTAATCGTTCTCTAATACTATTTGTATCTCCAACAACGGTGAAGTTTTTCAAATCTTCCCCGTCTGCCCGGGTTCCTTTAAAAGATATTAAACGAAATTGTCGAAGAGCTTAAGATAAATTAGTCTACAGTTATAGCTTTAAAAAATAAACATATTTTAAGTCCCTTATTAATGAGCATAATTAGCGAAAATGGTATTTGAGAAGAAATTGATACATTCAGGTCTTAAGTGATTGTCTACAAATGAACAATGCATTGTAAAATATACGAGAGGAGATTACTATCACTGTACACGTAATTATTTTCTATAAACAATTCTATTATTCAAAATTATTTTACTTATTTTTTTTTTTACAAACCTATAGCAATGGAATAATATTTGATTGTACTGTGGTATCTCAGTGTCTCTGCTTTGATGTTATCACTAAAACCATTCCAAGTAATAGCGATATTATTCATGTCCGTTACGTAACCATTGTGGTTTTGTACCGTTACAGTTCCTTTGATCGGAGGAGTATCATCAATGACAAATCCATTGCTACATGATTGAAGTTCATCTTGTGTTTCGATAAACTGTTCTCTTTCGATATATGTGACGTTAGAATACGCACATATATAATAGAATGTATTGTACTGAATCAATGTTTTGAATATCACGTAGCCATTTGTGTTTGATGTTGAATGTACACAATGTTTGTCATGATCACACTGTGAATATTTAGGCAATCTACGTGATTTCATCAAATACCAGGTAACGTTCCTCTCAGTGGAGTAGAGAAGAACACCACCAATTGATGATTTTGACGTTCCATAATCAAGTTCTGAATCGTGAAGAAGTGTGTATTTTCCTCCGATGTTTGAGCTGTGAATCATCTAGGATAAGATAAAACAAAACTTGTACTGTTACTTGATAAATATATGGTTATTGTATATCTTTGAAGCTACTATATTTAAGTATTAATATAAAAATGTACATGTATTATCATTTATACACAACATTATATTATGTTATAAGATGTTATATTAAAACTTCATTAATGCAGATGATTTTCACATACTCGTGACCAAATGCATATATCTACAGATAGATTGCAAGGCCTTTTCATTTCATAATTTCCATTGCAATAGATTTATACGGTTTATCAATGAATGTATAAATTAAACTTCTAATATCATACAATGAACAACAATGAAAAACAAATATTTACTTACATGTAACAACTTATATGTATAACTTGCTTTAAAAATATTAATTTACAATTATTTACTTGTTTGATTGTATTCCACGTGTCTCTTCGTGTATCAACGTCATATAACTTTTCCTTCATGCTATCGTCTTGTGTCTCTGTCACAGCTTGTTGACAGTTGATTATGACATTACCCGCCATTGAAAACCCTCTGACACATATAAACAAAGTAGCTCGTCCGGAAATAGGTAAATCAATGCATTCATTTACCTACAATATGTGCATATTTGAAAACAATATTTAAGTATTGACCACAACACTGCAAAATACGAATAGTAAATAGACGAGTGCAGTCAATACACCTTAAATGTGATTCCAGTATTGTAAATTGTAATTACATGTACCTTAGTAATGTATCATGTTCTAAGTATAGCCTTGGTGTTAAAGTGATATCTTTATAGTAAAATAATTTCTTACTTGATATGTTTGTTGTGTTGTTGGAACAACTGGTCTCCATGTGGACAAAATGCTATTGGCTGCCTTGTCTTTGCTAATTGACCAAACGTACATGCTTATACCACTCTTTGCTTGAAATTGTTGCCACGTCATACTGACTTTAGAACAACCTACATCTTTAGAAATTATTTTAGGGTCTAAGATGTCATAATCTTGTATTTTGTATTCGATTTCGAACGTTTGAGACTTTGATAACCCATGGAGACATCGTGTGTTAGTGCATGGCTGAATGGCAATGACGTACTCCACATCTGAGTGACTGGGTATATGCTCAAACTCGTGCCACAAGTATCCTTTCGTTTTTTCCATTGGAACAACTTCAGTGTCAGAATAACTTGTATTTGCAGATCCTATTTCGAACAAACCAATTTTAAACGATATTTTATTTGAAATGTTAGAATTCATCACCTCCCATCTTGCATAAATTGCACCCGAGTTGGAAATGTAAGTTTTTTCTGAATGATCACGTTCCTGTTTGGATATTTCGAACGAAACATTTCCCCCGTCTATCTGGAAACATGAACGCTCTGTAACAGCTATGAACTCGGCAATTATTGTTGAACTCGAAGCATTAAACTTTTGATGTTTTATAATTACGTCCTGCGAATTGATTGTTGAATTGGTCGTGGTGTTTGTAATTGTTGCTGTATAAACTTGTCCTATTAGTATTGTGTCATGTAAACAAAGTTGACTTTTGGAGACGGTGTATTCTTCCACTTCGAAACTATCTAATGTATTTGATTCGTGTTCTAATGAAATGTCTATGGACTCAATAACTTTCGTTTCGTTGTTTATTTCAACACCGTTTGACGAAGAATGAGTTTCTCCTCCGGAGCATACTGCTCTAATTAGAAAGAAATATTTAGAATGCGGCTTGATAGTGTCTGCCGTAATACAATCAACGCGCGTTCTATTACTTGTATGAAAGGCAACGACATCTGCTGTACTTTGATTCGTCCCGACACCAATTTCCAAATTAAGTTTCTCGTGGTGTTTCAGTCCTTGCCAAGAGGCACATAGTGTGTTCGAGGTAAAGTGTAAATCAACATCTGTCCACGGTAGAGGATCATCTCTAAGTTCTGGGTCGATGTCAGAAACGATTGCTTGTCCTGGAGGGTAGAGTGAGGGAAGCTTGAATGTGTCTGTTGATACTTTTGTAAAATGTCCGGCATTGTTGTAAGCATGAACATTTACAGAGAAATTCAAACCAAGATCGGAGTCCATTTTCTGTAAACGTTTAAGTGGATACTTGAAGCAGCCCCCACTGAAACCGAGACACTTAGTTGAATCGTGAGATCTCCATTCAAGTAACGGAGAAACAACCACTTCTTCGCGGACTGAAATGTGTAAGCAAATAACTAATAAAGAATTTAGTACACATTAATTACTAACTGAAATGTATTAGAGCAGTTGTTTCTAATCATATGTGAATTCTTGTCTATGGATCATTAAATAAAGTTGATGGATAACAACTTAAATTAGCCATTTGCGAATAGTTCATCCCTTTCCTTCATAAATTCTTATATATCAACTTGTGCAAGAATACATATACATGTTTACACATGTAATAAATATTTTGATAGAAATACTTACCTAGTTCGAATAAAATTCGATCAATAACTCCCGTCTGTTCGAGGTCATAAAATGTATCGTTTTCCCAACCTATTATCACGTGATCTACATCAATCTTGACAATCGGTTTTGTTCGGGCGTAAGGAGGTGTTTCATCTATAAGAATGGGACCTACGACGGTAACATGTTCCAACTTGGCTTTGTTTACTGTCCTTATAAATGCGTAGAATATTTCTCCCGATCCCACACCTAGATGGTTGACCTTGAAGTATTTCTGCATATGTGTAGACTTATAGTCCATAATTGACATTAAAGATGTGTTAGTTCTCCCAGTTCCGAAGCCTACGTAGATTTCGTCAATTTGACTCCCTTGCTCGATGTTATCCCATTGTATATATACATGATCGTTCGGCAAGAAAATGGTATTTTGTTGACTGTACAGCGGGAAAGTCATACACATGAATTCAGAGGTGTCTGTGTCATTATTGGTCGAGGATGTTTCTTCTTGCAGAGCATCGATCATATCAGACATTGGAGAATCACTCATACATAGTTTGTGACAAGCTGGAGGCATAGAAAGTGGCGTTTTCTTAAGATTAGATTGTAACAACCAAGCACTGCCACCTTTACAATATATTGATTCAGACCATCTCCCAATTTGGATTCTAAGATTTGTAACTTTTGGAGGGGTGTCATCGCGGGTTATTCCGTCGGAACAGACTACATCAGACGGCTCCATAGCGTTGTTAATCGCTATGATACTTGTAAACTTCTTCCCTGTAAAGTTTGCAACCAGACGTACGGATGTTTCGGTGTAAGGAACTACAGTGTATCTCTCATCTAAATCTTCATTCTCATCCTGGAATAAATCACTTTTATCTAAGCAATGATCTTCGATTCTCAAACGATACTCCTTAATACCACTTTCATGATCTATAAATCCATGCCAATTGACCATAAACTCGTCTTCACTAGTATAATCTATATCTGGATTACCACTAATACCTGAAACAAATGTGTAACATAGAAGTTAAAATACAGTACGAACAACCTACCTTTTCAAAGCATATGTCACCCAGTCTGTCAATAATTTAGTCATAATCGAACAAGAATACATCTTCTGATTTCGTATCCAATCCGGGTAAATGTCGCTAATGCAGCCTTATAAATATACATGTGTATCATTGATTTATCATTGTCGAAAAACAATGCACAATTCATTATGATTTTACAAAGACTCGTACGTTGAACCCACGTTGGAAGTGTAATTATATATGTAATATTATCTATAAATATAATAGAATGGACACGCGTTTAACGTGAGAATCACCATACCTTCAAAGATGACGCCTGTCTCTGGGGGAGAATCATCAACAAGAATGTCCAAGTGTTCAATGTTCACCAGTTTTGCATTATTTGTAACTTTGATTGTAAAATAGTAATTTCTGTTGTGGGTTCCAACGTTTGTTCGGTTGTTTACAAGCTTGTTTAGCGAGATACTATATTTAGATACCTCACATAGGCCAACATCTGGACAATAACAGTCGGTGACGTTATCTGGACATTGGTCTCCCTAAAAACAAACCATCAAAAGAAATTCCGTCGTGTTTTAACTATTAGCTGTTACATTAGAATGCTATTTTATTTATTTTCTATTTTCTAATATAAATAGGCTGTAATTGAGGTCTCTCATAATCAAATGGTTAGCGGTATGGAGTTACACTATTTATTTTTGCACCTGTTTTAGCGTGCTTTGTCACTCAGTTTCATAACCATTTACTGTTTTCAAATTAAGTTACATACTCTCTTGTACTTACATGCATTCCATTTATTGTCTTGGCTGTAACCATTCCTTGACCTAGGACACCTTGAGTTTCTGCCGTTCCAAAGGTCCATTCCACATTTAGAATTCCGCTGTGAGGATCTAACACTTCAAAACTGATATCCATCTTCGCTAGATCTGTGTTACCATGAGCAAATAAACGTCGGAGTCCATACTTTTCTAAGCCAAGGTTGTTAATATGAGGAGCACTTCTGTCAATGTGGACTGTTCGATTTTCAACGAAAGTATTGTTGACTATATCAGTGGACTTGATATTAAAGACATATGTTTCACCATCTTTCAATGAAAGGCTATGACAATATTTCTGACGAAGAAAGTTAGGAACATCCATCTCAGGTGAAACAGATCTATTTCCAACAGCCCAAGAAAACGAAAATGTCGTGATACCATACACGTTTGGTGTACCTTTAACTGGAAGCGGTCCAGTTTCTTGTTCATATATGCCCGATATTTCAGCATGTGGTTTAATATCACGGAAAAAATCATTGGCTTTATAAAATGCATTGTAAAAGTAATCTTTCCAATCTAAGCATACGTCGTTATGGTGTGTTTGCCATTGGTAATTCGTATCTACAGAAGCCGAAGTCACCAAGAACGTGTGGCCATTGTCGGTTGTAATGTTTGTTGTTTCATCAAATAAAACAAAACGTCTGGCTTGTTTGAGATTGTCTGCAACATCCTTAACCTCTAGTCTTAGACAATACAGCCGAGGTTGACAGTCCGACGATGATAAATTTAATGATGTAGATGTCTGGGTTGAATTAAGAGTGACGTCAGATACCTTTGATGTACTTACAAGACCACCAGAAACTTCATTCACAGTGATAGTGTATGTTTCAATACCAGAAGAATGCTCAGTCGATCCACCTTTGGGAATGGGATCAAACCAACCATCTAGATCAACTTGAAGAGTTGGATATCGAATAATTCTAGACTGGATTTGAATTGGTTCTTGTTGTGTCTTGGCGCACGACTTGTTTAGTGAACAATGTTGTGGTGGGGCGTCGTCGTAACGGTAGCATATGGCCTTTGATGTTACTGTTTTATCGTATGGAATTGCTGGTAGACTTGTGTTAGAACGAAAGTCATATCCTTTCACATATCCCCCACCTTTTGCTTCATAATGTATACATAACCTAGAGATGAAAGTGAAAGAAACGATGCGTTTCAAATACATGTCACACTTGGCGTAAACTAGTCTTTTTTAAGAGAAATAATTTCGAAAGTGGAAATAAAATAAAATTAGAAATTAAGAAATTGATCTTGAAATTAGGATAGAAGGAAAGCAGATTCCACCTGAACATTAGACCTACATTCTCCTGTCCCTAATGATAGAAAATTGGTGAGGCGCAAAGAATTGAGAAGTTGTAAAAAGTAATCTTAACTAGGCAGTTGGTCTTACTTATACAGTTACTGGGAGACCATTTCTGGATAGGTAGTATTATAGGGACGATGGTATTTGTGTATCTGTTTTTTTATGAATCCTTTTTTATCTATTCAGGAAACTAAGGAGGACAATAGAGAAACTAAGAAACAGACAACCTATGAATTTAGTAAAAGTGCGGCAAAGGTGAAAATGGTGTGAAGACGAGAACAATATGTGATTTAATTGATGAAGTCTTACCTTTCACCATTGTTTAAATGGTACCTTGGCTGAGACAATGGGACTTCTATATTTGTGCTGTATATTGTTGAATTAACGTTCTCACTTTTACCTGTATCCTCCTTTTGTTTGTGGATGCTTAGTCCCTTTTCAGTCCCTGTGTTGTTTTAAATGTGAAGCAATACTTTAATGACAGATTTCAATTTACTATCATACATAGTGTAAAAAATTTCGATTAATTTTCCCATACAAATAAATATGTTGTGAATATGTTAATCATAGCGTGCGTCTGTTTGTGGACTGACTTTCATATCAAACTAATAAATACTCAATGACATGTTAAATTGGAAAGAACGAACACTGTTAATATAATTTGGTTAAAAGGTTTAATCAAATTACCGGATAGTGGTTTTTGTTTTATATATATAGTGGTATCGGTGACTCCAAATTTGCTTTCAGATATGTATCCCGTCTCGTCGGGGGATGGCGTGTTTACAGTGAGCTCAGATGTCATACTGAACTCCAACATCGTTGGTTGAAATTTCCCGTAAAAGTCTTGTAAATCCCCACATTTAGTACCGCCTGGTGTTCTCCGTTTATCTCCTGACTTGCCAATCCCACCATATATAATAGTTTGACAGCTGACAATATCGGGCTTTGTGGTAGTTCCAACTGAAACGTTATTTCAATTAGTACAATATTGGTGATAAAGTCAGCTGCTCTTAATTAGTATAATCCGAATTCCTTGATACCATGGACTACGACAGTTCAACTTATTCAATAAACACACTGGGTTAAAGTTATACATCTGATTACTTAAGGATATTTTAATGTAGTTTTTCTTGAATCCAAACTGTCAAGGGTTTTACATACAGCAACTTATCTTAAATATAAAGATGTATACTGTTTATGATAGACTAGTTCGCAAGCCCACTACACACTATTTTCATAGATATTAGATACATAGAGTACATGTGCGTATATCATTGAAAGCCTTTTTGACAAGCTTGTTTTGTTTTTATAGGTGTGATGTAGGGATACAAAGACTTTAAGAGTTTATCATGAGCCTTTGTAAAATTGAGTGACCCTGGGGCTTATATAAATCATGTGAACCCGGAGCGGGGCTAATTTTCACCCTGGGGCCATACTTTTAACAGACTTAGTAGTGGTCCGTTAGACAATGTTACATACTAAATATCTTAGCTCTAGGTCTTGTGGTTTCGGACAAGAATACTTTTTAAATTTTCCTAAATAGATTGGAGTAAACCCCAGAGCAGAGCCAATTTTGACGCCCAGGGCAATAATTTGAACAAACTTGCTAGAGGTCCACTAGATAATGCTACATACAAAATATCTAGGCTCTAGGCATTGTGGTTTCGACCAAGAAGATTTTTAAAATTTTCCTATATAAGCCTAAATGAATCAAGTGATCCCTGGGGCGGGGCCAATTTTGATCCTAAGGCAATAATTTGAACAAACTTAGTAGAGGTCCACTAGAAAATGTTACGCACCAAATATCTAAGCTCTAGGCGTTGTACTTTCAGACTGATTTTTAAAAAAAAATCCCTTTATAAATCCATATAAAATCAAGTGATCCCTGGAGCGGGGTCAATTTTGATCCTAGAACAATAATTTGAATAAACTTGGTAGAGGTCAACTAGATAATGCTACACAACAAATATCTAACCACTAGGCATTGTAGTCATTGTAGTTTAATTAGTATAATCCGAATTCCTTGATACCATGGACTACGACAGTTCAACTTATTCAATAAACACACTGGGTTAAAGTTATACATCTGATTACTTAAGGATATTTTAATGTAGTTTTTCTTGAATCCAAACTGTCAACGGTCAATACCTTTATATTCATAATGTTTTATCTAAAACTAAAACAATTATGAAGAAATAATTAAGTCTTACGCAAGCATTTAGCGCCAGAGCTAAGAAATCCCGATGCACACTTGCAACTTGTTGTTAATCCATCTGAACACGAGCCTGGCCAACACTTGTTATCATCAAAGGAGCACATTCCTGCATGAAGTCAATGGATTTAATATAATTATTTAACTATATAATATCCGCTTTGTATATGAAAAATGAAGGAAAAATACAAAAAAATGTACTATGAAATTACGTTGTATAATTTGTATACAAATAACATAAATGTATTCAATGGTAATTGTTTCGCTTATATTCTAGCGGACTCGTAAGCTAACCATTGTTCTTTAATTCTGTTTTTGTATTAATTAGATCTCTGCAAGTATCTACAAACTTCGCCGCATGAATCACTTGAATCATCGGCAGGGTAATTTTCTCTTCATCTCCCTATTGGGTTAAATGGTGGACCAATCAAATCACATTTCGCACGTTTTGTCTGTGATTGTAGTCTTAGCAAGAGCGATGCATCTTTACGAATCGATTTTTTTAATTTGACGAAAACATGAAAAGATCATTGTTTGCAACATTTTATTTGGAATTCAACTCCAAGAAAGTGATACTTTCGATCATCTTTACGTATTTAGAAATGTTTATTTCTTTGCATGAATACACATTATGGCAAGGTGTGCTCTTAATATATATTCAAGAAGGCATACGAATATAAAAAAAAGATCATCATTTTCGTGCAGATTTTAATGTCGAAAAGAACATGCAAAGTACTTGAACTATTTCAGATTAATTTGAAGGTAATAAGCGTTTTGTTTTGTATCGATTTTCAGATATAAACATACGTCGAGTAAAAATCAATAGACATATTTTTTGCAGCTGATGCAGTTACATACATACTTTTGCAAAACAAGTTTCTATAAGGTAAAATCATCTAGATAACACTAATAAAATAGTTTAAATACATACGTTCACATCTGGTATTTGAGTGTGTTGTTTTGTAGAATACATTATTATTAAAACAATGATCACACTTCTCATTATGCGCATTTGAACAATGGCGATCTTGGCAGTATGCAATGGCTGTGCAATCTGGAATTAAAGATTATAAGGCAGGTCGATCACTTGGGCATTTCCTTATCAGCATCAACGACATACATGAAAAATTATAATGCAATTGTTATTGCGGTATTAAGTCACTTTGTCATTGACAAAATAGATTGAATAACATTTCAAGTGGTTGTAAGATCGCTGAGTCCTTGGTAAGGCGCTTTAGGAAAATATGCATATCACGAGTTATCTTACCTATACAAATTTATACTGTTTATGATAGACTGGTTCGCAAGCCCACAACACACGTATTTCCAATGATATTAGATACATAAAAAACACGTGGGTATATTTTGAAAGCCTTTTTGACAAGTTTGCTTTATTTTCCTAAGGATAAGTGTGGTGTAGGGCCCACGAAACATGTTCAAACATTAGGTTGCTTGGCTACAGATCGTTTGTATTTTTGTTAATAACTGTTTTTAATAACTGACGGTAGTAAATTTTACACGAATAATACGGCGACGGTCCGAAGTGCACATGCATGATATTACTTCAATGATTAAAAGATCAATGAAGAAAATGAATTACTGAAAACACGGTTATATTGAACTCAATAAATTATAGTGAAGTATCTATTTTCCACCGAATTCGCCCTTCGTATTTCATTGTTTTTTTAGCGAAATATAGATATATTGAAGTAATGTGACAGTGATGTTTGATGGAATGGAAACCTATAGAGGTCGACCTCCCAATTTCCCTAAGTATTTGATATGAGAACTAAATCAATTATAAGTAAATTAATATATAAATCTAAAATACATGTGTTCTATATTTATTTAGTGACAAATATGAATGTGATGCAATCCTAGATAGAATATCGATTTGCAGATACGTGGCTTAAACTTTGAGCAGTAAGTAGGTAGTAATTATTTGATTCATTAATATTAAAGCTTGTCATGAAAACGAAAACTGCAATACAGAACGAAAATTGTCAAAAGCGCTAAATATAAATGTGAGACGGGAGAATATGTAATGAATTAGTCATGAAATCGAATACAATTTGTTTTAAGATGGCCGGATATAGATAATTTAAAATGCCTTACTTTGACAGCATGGTCCATATGTCCATGATGGGCAATTACATTTACCACTGGCGAATGTTCCACCGTAATAACAAAATTCGTTGCAACTTTCTTTCTCCGGAGAGTATCCTGTTGCTGTTCGTATTCTTGTACCTCCTCCACAAGATATGTCACACGCTTTCCATGAACTCCACGAAGGTCCAGTCCATGAACTCCATGAACTCCATGAAGTGTATGATCCGCAATCGGGGCCATTACCACCGCAATAACTATCAACTACAACATATTATTATAACATAGTGCATGCTGTCGTTAATTTGTTAAACATACATTTAGTAATTCCGTATATTAAAGAAGCTAATATATACACATATTGCTTACCCCCCCCCCCCCCCCCAACAAAACACACACGGATCAATAAGTTGAGACTGCTACAACCATAAAGTGACCAGTTTGCTGATAATTTTTAATGTTGAATGTGCTTGTCATAGAATACCAATTCACCATTTAAACGTAACGGTTATTGTTAAAACTTACCTTCTGTGACACCTATTGACAAAAACACCAATGCCCAAAGATTAGTCATCGCTTTGATTCCACTATATTATATATATAAATTGTACGGAATTCTTTTAATGATACCATACGTTGCAATATAAAATTGGTTTACATAACCTAAGCGTAGAAATACCGTTTCATTTATGTCGAAATACAAGTCACAACTATGTTGGTAAGTATAAAAGGAAGTACCGTTCAGCCAATCCTCGTAATCGATTTTATCCTAGATCTACTGATAACACATTGGGAATTTGTCAGTAAAAATCTACAAGATTAACTAATACCCCATTCACAATCAGCCATATTTCCACTACGACAAAACAACTGACAGGACACACTAACACCTTATACAACGTAGAGTGGATACAGTAGACACTGATAAGAGCATGGATGTGGAGGACATGTGTTGCACCCAATAGGGATACTTTCGAATATGACTCCTTCGTCTTTGCTCAAATGTATTTCTGACAGTGATATGTATTACCTTAAGTAAAATTCACCTAATTCTGTATTCACGTGAATCATTGTTATAGAAACTGTGATCCTCAGACTAAACATAAGGGAGTGACCAAACATCCAATATTGTCTTTTATGCAAAGAATAATGGTTGTGTACGAGGGTTTTCTGTTGCGATGAGGTTGTTTTATTCTGTGGTGAAAACACCAGTCCTGACGTGTTGACGATGAGGCCTGCTCATATTCATTCAGTGGTGATATTACTAACGGAACATGCCCTTGGGACATATGGGGGCGCTTATACATTTTGTACTAATTTTCAGAACATGGTCGACACAAAAACTTTATGTGTTTTAAATTATGTTCGGAATGCTTTCACAATCGCTAGCTTTTTGATAAAGACGTCCCCATTGTCACTATCAGCGATATCAGCCCCCCCCCCAATAAAAAACAACGATTGATTTCCGTGGTTGGAATACCGAAGTGAAATATTTAATTTGTTTAGTGTCATCTTCAACTGTTACTAGAGAATTTATTATCTAAGTGAGCTTCAACATGTTATCTTCATTGTGACGGTAGACAATAAAGTCATACAAATAAACATCGTAATAAATCAACCGATAAATGCTACACCGTTTCATCTATATGCAGAATATTTTATAAACAATCCTGCCTCAAAAAACCCAAAGTCATCCCTTCCCTGTCCCAAGAATCTCATTGTTCTCTAATAGTAATGTTATCACTTACTGCAATTAATCAAACAATCAACCAATAATTAATTCGTTATTTGAATTCTTTTTGCCTCTGCGCATTTTATCGCATTTTTTGGAAATATATTCGCTTTTAACACGGTTATTAGTTTTTGAAATTGAACCAAAGGTCTTCATTTATTCGGCAAGCTAATAGTGTTGAATCATAAACGATAACCAAATGAACCTCAAAGTTTGGGGAAATTACGCCTACGTTTAAGGACATAGGGGCGATTTATTTAGTTTTATATACCAGGCACTTCTGTATATTTTGAATTTTCAGTCATTTGTCTTTTGCTACATTCCGTACAAACTACCTGGTTGATCCATCGTTATCGGCTAAGGGCTTTACAAATAAACTTTAATATTTACCTATGTTTGTCCACCGAACCAGGAAGTGTAGATAAGCTTTTTATTAATTTAAACCAGACTTTCGTGCACATGTCGGGTTTGTTCGCTCCGGAACGTAACTATACGAAACGAGTATCGGTTATACTCGTGTATTTTCGGTATTAACTTCGTGAACAGTTTTCAGGGGTACATTTGATATAATCGGCAGAATGTAAAACTTAACGATATGTAAACAGTGAAAGTGTGCTTTTGATTACCTTCTATCTCTCTTCTTATGAAATTTATCTTAATAATACGTTATCGTATTTCTAAAGCACCGAACTAATTAAAAAACATAACGTTGATACATACTACTATAAATATTTGTGTCGCCAAGTTCAAAATGTCTAAGACTTTTTATGGTAAACAAGGAATAAGTGAATTATGAATCTAACTTAAAGCTTCGAGTATCCAATCAAAATAAGTTTTCCTTGCTTCCTGACACAAACTGATAAGTACTGATTAGTTTTTATAGAAGTTTATCTTGATATATTTACGAGCTTAATACCCCTTTGATATCAGGTCACATCCTACTCAAAAGTTCGATCTTACAAACACGAATGATTAACCTTTTCACATTAGTAAGAAAGGTGATACAAGGAATAGAAAAATAAAATATGTGTCATGTGGTGATTATATTTCTTCTGATGTAAGTTTGTTGGAAAATCCTTCATTATTTCATGTTTCGATTCTTTTGTTGGCCATAGAAAGTCAATGTGCTTCAATTTCTGTGCTTGTATTATAAACCGTCTTCTCAGTTATTTTCCAAGAAACCATGATATATAAGATTTTAACATTGATGCCACAAGTGTATTATAAACCCTAGACCCACTTTTATATACAATGTATACTATCGCTTTATGTTAATATTGAAAAGTCTACCTGAATGCTACGATTTCAATTTTTACGATTTATTCCTATATGAGCCAGAAATTAACAATGTAAAAAATTGAATACTCTTGCTTCGCATTTTGTGAACACTGGGGTTTAACGGTGTACTAGCAGTCAGGATCATTCGATGACTTCCTAGCTATAACGGTGATGGAAGACCTCAGACATACGCCTCGGTGAAAAAAGGACAATACACAAGCTCGCTGTGAAACAAATTTTGTCACGAATTGGATTCGAACTAAAAGCGCGGAAGGGTTAGTGATAACTAGTCTGATACTATAACACCGAGGCATCCATTAAAAAACCCCCAGAATTATCATGACGTTTTTCTTGGTAAGGTTAAGGTAGCATTGTAAAGCTAGGATTCAGCCGGATAGCAATGTACTTGCAGTCTTGTAAAAAGATTTGCAATAAATTATTAATTCTGCGCTAACCATTGAGATATACTCCGTTTGATTTTTTTCACGTAAGATCAATTAAAAATTATACTTAATATCGATCTACTGGCACAGTTTTCGCCAGGTTAAAGCTTTTCTTTATTTACGAATCCCTGATTCAATTCTTGCGCAGCCCAACTATATAACTGACCATATTTTATCTACTAATACAATATCGGAATTTATCTGTTATTTCGATTAAAAAGAAAAAAAGGAGTTTCGCACTTATTCACCTGGAAACATTATCGGCCCATTCGTAGAATTTGCTGTTCTGTTTTTTTTTACCCAAGACTTTTGTGACGATATTGGCTGTTATAAATCGTAGGGGTAAAATGGATCAGCCTGCCATTTTTTATCGCAGAATAATGTAAGAGTTTGTTGACTATTTGGCTCTGTTAGCATTGTAGCAGATCGTTAAAGAATATAATTGCGATGTTTAATTATTGTATTGTTCAGTAGGATCTCCTTAATATAACCTTTTAATCTGGATATCACCTTTATCCGGACTAGATTATCGGGCCTCATCTTTTATTGAATGCATTTTGTAAAAAACTTACTTTTACCAAAACAAAACTAAACCACGTGAGGTAAGTTATACTGTACCGTTGTATCGTACTATAGCCCTTACAATCAAACAAAACAAGCTGTACTTAGATCTATTGTTTATCGAATGCAAAGTTTTAAGCAAAAAATAAACAAGGATATTTTGAATAAACAATAAACGGGCGACAAAGTCTTCACTGATAAGTATATATAGATCTGTCTATTTGATATCGTAGATCGCAATAAGACAAAATACTTTGGGCGACAATTCTAATAGATTTGTTTGTATATCAGATATATTTGATAACTTTAACTTTTAACAACTTTTAGGCTTATGTTTAAAGGGACTAGACAGTATATTAAGGAATTTACTTGCACTTGTAACTTGAAATACGAAAATAACACAAACTTCGATGGAAATTATACACTAGAGTACGGTTGTTGGTAGCTCATGGGGAACCGAAGTATCACTCCATTATATCCATATTTCGCTACATTTTAATTAATTGAAATAAAATGCTGGCTTGGTTGTTGGGGGTGATAATTACTTCACTTCATCCGATTTTACCGTGTTTAATATATAACAAATCTGAATGCAATGTTTATTTTTGGGATACATAGTCCTGAGCTTATAAAATGTTTTATCGGTCTCCGAGCTCAAATCTCACATCTTGTCTTTTTATATTTCTAAGTTAATTATGATCAGGCATTACTGATATTATTGATACATACGTCTAATAGCATTCATGACCTGAATAAGTAACACTAATCAGCTCCTTCTTTTCAAACACAATACTTTGAGAATAGACCTGTTAATTGTTCAAATACGTAGACAAAAATCATTATCACAAATGATAGGGAATTAATTATGTTAGGTTGGACCCTAAGACTGGTTAAACCCACCACCAGCTATGCTTTTGACGGTTCCACACAGACGTTGTTTTGTTCCACGTTGTACGAATGGTCCTATGGTTGGATATGTTTTGGATTAGGAGATTTGCGGAAAGATAGAATTTTGAGAATATGGAATGTTGTATAAGTATGTGTTCATTTTCTAGGAACCATTTTCTTATCTACATTAAATTTTGTATATTCACTGTAAATGTAAAGCGTAATTTCAATGGGAGAAATATCTTTTTTATTTAAGTTGCTCAAGATTTCTTTCTAGCGCGGCATATGTTCTTTCAGTCTCTACCAAGAGTTGTCTCATGTTATGCCTCACTTACATGTATCTGTATAGACACTGATGTTCTTTATGAAGATTTGGCTGAAGACACCGTGCTGTTCTTGATCAACCACTGATTGTTAATGTGGAGAAGTTACTCGCTGAGAACTGGGCTTGTACAAGTACAGACTCAATGAGATCTTATGTATCTGCTCTCTGGTGTATGACCGAACCACTGTTGAATATGTAACAGATGCAAAACTCGTAAAAAGGTATGCATAAAAATCAAAGTATACCTTTAATTTTGTTAAACACATTGAATGCTTGATTGTTTTGGAAAACAGATTTGGTTAAAATACACTGCTACCCGTGTTGTGATAGATCTAGCGCTTAAGAGAGATAGTGACCTGGGTCAAAGCTGTATCGCATAAGTTTATCATTCAGTTTCGGTAAATGCAAAATACATAATGCGACATCTATAAAATGTGTATCATACGGATATTTGTGGCGCTTTCAGCGATAATAACTGCTGGTATGATATATATTTCAATTTTATTGTACATTTAATTAGCATTAAGCATTACATCGCATGTAATTTGTTTAGGAGTAAACCACCATGATAGTAAAAATATCGCTATTTAGACTAGCTGGTTATGTCGGCTAGGTTACATAAGATTTGAAAAATACTATGAAAATGTAAGACTTTGTTAAATCGCAAATAGCGACTGTTTTGGAATATTCAGACAAATCAGAAAATGTTAAGTAAGTCGATATGCTGAAGCATATAATGTAAGGTACGGGTAAATTCAAGTTTCAGTTCAGTCTCATTGACCAATTTATTTCGAACAGCACCTAATTAATGTGTTGCTGCGGGAATGGATGGATGTATGGATAGACGGACGGACGAACGGACGGATGGGTTTATTTTTCGTCCTCATTTTTTTTTTAATTTTCGAAGTTAAACGGAAATGTCTAATTCGCTGGAATTTTGTGAGTGAAATAAATGTCTGTTTAACAAACCGAATAACATTGTACTTTGTATACAAAATACTGCTTATTGTATGAGCGCTATGTATTCCTGGAGTATTGGGCAAAAACTTACTGGGTAATCAAATAACTTCATAGAAACATAGAAATATATTCTAATCGTTGGCCAATCAGGTTGCTGGTTATAGAAGTACAACAAACAAACACCGTATTTATCTAATTGAAATAACATCATATATAATTGCAACCAGATGGTCACTTTCTTTGACCAGGTTGTGATTTAAGAAGTAAAACATAACCAAATATCGACAATGTATTCAATGTATTTAAGAAGTAAAACATAACCAAATATCGACAATGTATTCAATGTATTTAAGAAGTAAAACATAACCAAATATCTACAATGTATTCAATGTATTTAAGAAGTAAAACATGACCAAATATCGACAATGTATTCAATGTATTTAAGAAGTAAAACATAACCAAATATCGACAATGTATTCAATGTATTTAAGAAGTAAAACATAACCAAATATCGACAATGTATTCAATGTATTTAAGAAGTAAAACATAACAAAATATCGACAATGTATTCAATGTATTTAAGAAGTAAAACATAACCAAATATCGACAATGTATTCAATGTATTTAAGAAGTAAAACATAACCAAATATCGACAATGTATTCAATGTATTTAAGAAGTAAAACATAACCAAATATCGACAATGTATTCAATGTATTTAAGAAGTAAAACATAACCAAATATCGACAATGTATTCAATGTATTTAAGAAGTAAAACATAACCAAATATCGACAATGTATTCAATGTATTTAAGAAGTAAAACATAACCAAATATCGACAATGTATTCAATGTATTTAAGAAGTAAAACATAACCAAATATCGACAATGTATTCAATGTATTTAAGAAGTAAAACATAACCAAATATCGACAATGTATTCAATGTATTTAAGAAGTAAAACATAACCAAATATCGACAATGTATTCAATGTATTTAAGAAGTAAAACATAACCAAATATCGACAATGTATTCAATGTATTTAAGAAGTAAAACATAACCAAATATCGACAATGTATTCAATGTATTTAAGAAGTAAAACATAACCAAATATCGACAATGTATTCAATGTATTTAAGAAGTAAAACATAATCAAATATCGACAATGTATTCAATGTATTTAAGAAGTAAAACATAACCAAATATCGACATCGTTGGGAAGAAAATAAGTATTGTAGACAGTTCATATCACTGAGACATATTTGAATCTCACTAAGAAATCATAGTTTGATATCAATACTGTAATTAACTGAATATGTATTAAATTATTTAGATGCAATAATTGTTGTATGTCACTACGTGTATTGCTATGACGACAGTCACTGTCATATTCCTTTTCCTTTGTTTTAGTGTCCTTTTGTATAAATATATTTAACGTATAGCTCTAAAGATTTTTATTAAATTAAGTTATATTGGTTACGTCATGCATTTACTATGTAACTAATTAAAGTTACGTCCTTAATAAATTTGTGTAATATAACTCATAAAATTATCATTGTTTGTTTATATTATACATGTCATATCATTGAAAACATTAACGTCTCGATCTGCTTCCATTATTTACTTATTAGTACGTACAAAGTGTGTTTTATTAAAATTTGCATTAAATCATTCGGATTTTATTCCAATTTATTAGTACGTTGTCAAAACAATATAGCACCTACCTCATATATGTTTGTTTACAATTTGTTCTCGTTGTTACACTGTTTAAATATTGTTTGAGGTAATCACGTATAACGGCAGCTTCGCTGTGAAGATTATTTGCCCTGTTTGTTATACCTTTTCCATACGAAGCCATCATGATAAAGATAAAGGTTTTGTTTATAATAGTGTCACCTCTATTGAAAGGGCCAGCAAAGTTTGCTTATAAGATATCTATATTTTGTGCGCTCAGTACCTACCTCCCTCTCTTTTTGCCGGGCGCCTGGCTGAGATGGGCCTACGGTAACTATTATTTAACTAGGTGGTGTCTCACCAACCGAACGCACCAGTTCTTACCCAGTCTCCACTGGGGTTTGAACCTTTGGTCTCCCGTTCCGGAGGCGAACACCCTAACCACTCGGCCACGGTTTTGGTATACTATAAAGTATGTTATTCAACATGCATGCATATATGTTGTTCTCATGTTACTTCGCCATTTCAGTTGACGCGTGTTTCCCTTGGACCTACGGTGATTGGCACTCCTGGGAACCCTGTTCTGCATCATGCGGTGGTGGAACTCGTAGAAGATATAAGGAATCTTGCGTGCAAAGCAAGAAAAAGTGGGACCATGATGACTGTCACGAATTTTGTTACAACCGAGGTACATTCACCGGAGGTCGCTGTCATTGTAGCAGATGGCGGGATGGCGAATGTTGCAACGGTAACAACATGTCTCAATATTTTAATATATTGCATTGCTAATATATTTGAATTTTTCTATGAAGAATGAGAATAGCATTTAAATATACTGGTTATACCCCTAATACAAATCTAAATATTGAAGCGGTCCTTGGTGTAAGTTTTACTATATTCTATTACATTACGTTTTTTTTATACTAATCAATGACAATGTTGGAGCCCTGGTTTGTTATGCGTTGCTTTGACATCTAGACAAACTAAAATCAATACAAGCTAAAGTTGTAGTTAACTGAAAGATAGGCAGTATTTCAACCGGAAGTGTATATGTCTTTTAAGCCTAGTATATGCTACAGTTTAGAAATGTAAACAACAGTCATTGTCGGATGAGTTTTTTTTAACTCTCATGGTCTGACAATTAAGAACTTGTTGACAAACTTTAGTCGAATGTATCGTTTTTCTAAAAGATTGTTTAAGTTATTGCAACGCTTAATTTACTTATAAAATAATGTTTTTTAAATCGAATGGTACGAACGCAGTGTCTATTGTAGACATGCTTTGAATGTTTATGGCAAACATACAGAGCATTGTAGTAATAAATATTTATAGAATAGTGAATTCAATAGTGCCAAATATTGAAAACAATAATAATGAAGGATGTTTACATTTCAGACTGTGTGGCAGATAGAATCTCAATGCCACATTGCAAAAGTGGACACTCAGAATGTGGCGGTTCACCAGACAATTACATATGCACAAGCTGTGATGATCCTTACTATAGTGGCGGATATGGTCATGGCTGTTTTGGTAATTGAAATATAGCTTTGTGATAAATAAAAACACAGTGGAATTAATGATAAGTTTGCTAAGGAAAATGTATCTTTTTAGAACGTATTTTGAATTTAATATATCTCCGTACGTTTTCATAACTTACGGCATTTTAATATGTGTCCATTTCGAATTAAGACTATAATTAGAAACATGTTAAGATAACAGCATTCAATATCACATGTCGTAATGTAATAGTTTTTACTAGATGTTAACTCTCTCAAACCCTTTAATTTGCGGGTATAGTAATAAGCATTATTCAAATGTCAAGTGTATTTTTTGTACGATTACAAGCGCCCACATTACTTTTTAATTCTCATTTTCGTCAACAAAAATGTTTTTTATTAACGACATCAGATTTAAGTTTTAAATATGTGGTGTTCGTTATCTTAGCTGCCTTCATCGACTGTAGTCTAAATTAGTGCTTTACAAATATCTGTTTGTCGGATGTAGCGCCTTTAATGTGTACATTTTCTTGCGTTTATCTTAACGAGTCAATGTTAACGAGTTCTCCTCATCACTGCACGGCTGCGCATGCTTGTACATTGCATCAAAACGACATGAACTTGACACAATGTGCAGAAAACAGTAATCTGAAATTGATGATATCCGTGTATCAATTGGTTTGCACGCACAAAAATATAATGAATGACCGTCAAAAAAAAAAAAAAAAAAAACGAAACAGGGAAATTTCGTGTATGATATTGCATTAAATAAGAAACTACTTGTCTGTTTATCTTTTTGCAATTTAAAGAAGTTCAGCGATTCAAAAGCCATTATATTAATAGGTAAAAGACATTTGTTGATTCAACTTGATAAATCAAATCATTTCGTAAACAACTCTCAGCTGAAATCCTAATGTTTTCAAGTACAAGTATTACCTTCAACTTTCAGAATGTACATCGATTCAGAATTGTAAAGAGCGTCATTGTACCAGTGCTCATGACCAGATATGTAATGAATGTAATGACGACAATATATTCTACAAAAGAACTCACTCAGACACCAGATGTGAACGTATGTATATTGCTCAGCACATTCGTATCTAGAGTGACATCCTTAGCATGTTGTACAAAAAAGGAAGTAGTGTAAAACTGTTTAATCTAATGCACATCTGCAGACTGAAAATGTTGTGAGCCTTTTCAAGTACAAAGTAACCCATTCCAAAGTCAGATTGTACCAGCCATTAAACCATTTAGTCTATTTTTGAATGTAAGATTGCATAAACACTCGATGTCTTATCAAATGTCAAGGATACAATTTTAATCAAAACACTTATCAAAGTCGCGTGATGATGCATCTATATAGACCTGTTATCAAATTTACGTGATTTATCTTTTTTAACGTTTAAACAACGAAATCATTTAGTCATTTATACTTATTTGGTATGAAGGTACAAGCTTAATATTCTTATAGGAATCTTCTTATAAGCGATACACTTAGGGTTTCTTTTTGTAATTCAAACAAATCTATATTCTCATTATAACTACCTTTCATCAAAACCTTCGATGGAGGAACACTAATTACAATTTATCCTCATTTCAAAAATACATTTTACATACATTAAGAGTTAATGTAAACAAACTCAAATCAGAATAAGTTATAAATGTGGCAGTTGCCATAAACATTATGTTGTCAATCTTCATTTTTCTGAATCCAGGAATGTGCTCCTTTGATACAAACAAATGTTGGCCAGGCTCATGTTCAGACGAGTTGACTTCAAGTTGCAAGTGTGTGCCGGGATTTCATAGCTCAGGAGCTCGATGTCTTCGTATGAACATTTCAGTATTTTAATTTGCAAAAATGCACACGTTTTTCAATTCTCATTTCCTCCTTGTCTTAATATTTTGATTTATGCATCATGACTTCGTCGTTACTTTTTAGCTATCTCTTATTCGATCGTTTTCAGTTAGTTCATTATGAATAGTTCCTGTAACAAAATATGTCATGTATTATTTAAAAAGTTTATTGTCGTAAGTGATTGAGCGCAAATTTGTAAAAATAATGAAAACAATTGAAATAATTATACATGTACGTAGAAATAATTTTACAGTGGATCATGACCAGAAGCCTGATATTGTCAGTTGTCAGACTATCATATATGGAGGGGCTGGAAAAACAGGCGCTAAACGGCAAACACCAGGTGGTGTAAAATGCGGAGATTTACAAGACTTTTATGGGAAATTTCAACCAACCATGTTGGAATTCAGCATGGTGTCGGAGCTTACTATAAGCACACCCACCCCGGACAAAACAAGATACATTTTTGAAAGCAAATTTGGAGTTACAGATACAGTTGTCCATATTAAACGAAAGCGTTTAACAGGTAATACAATAATGTTTTCGTAACAACGGGTTAGACATGCGAATGAATTCATTATATGCACTGTTGTAAATCTCTCTGAAACAAATTGGTAAGCCTTCATTATCATTACGATAATTATCATCTTAATGGTTATTTTTTACAACGAAGGTCATGTTTTTGTTTTAAATGATCGGTTGCCCTAATCCATAGATACCCATACCATTAGATGAAATGCTACTTAAGTATGATGGAGTGAGGGAGAAACGACAAGCCAGAGTAACTGGTTGAATAAACAGTCCGCAGCACTTAACTGAAACAGTGTTGATAAATGGCATTAAACCTAATACGATAAGCAAAACTAGTTTTAAGACGAAATTGTTTTAAAAGATGAACATAAAAGATAGCAGTATTACTATTAAAGTGAGTTGGGCTTTTGTGAAAAGGCTTCACCAGAATCATCGACTTTACAATCACTGAATTAAAATTATACTATATATCTGAACTCTATTCATATAGGTGCTGAACAAACACTAAGTACCCATCCCCAAAAAGTGGATACTGGTAAAAGTGAAAACGTCAATGCAACTGTATACAACACTGATATAGAAATTCATCTCTCTAAAACAAAGTATCATCTAACTGATGGTGAAAGGTATGAATACTTCCATTAAATATATGTAACCAAATATATGTAATTTTCTTCATTTGAAGTTATGTGAATTAGACGAACATTTATTTCCCTTGGTAGGATTTCTCCGTTTGGTGTCGCTCATGTATGAGCACGAAATTTGAGTAAGTTTTGGCGATAAATAGCCATTCAGCTCAGGGGAACGACCGACGGAATATTTTAACGAAATGAAGTTAACAGATACTACTTCAAAGGGCAGAGTTATTGTTATGTATGTATTATCTATCACGTATCAATCATTGATAAATGTATAAATTTTAATTAAGTTTAAATGTTTGTAGCTAGATTTATTTATTAATGAGTATAGATGCCATGAAATGTACTAGAAATGATATTCTATAATGAAAGTTCGTATCTATGCAAAGTTTTGTAGATCATGAATTGGAATAATTTATATTAGGAATGAGGCCCAACATTTGGCGACAGACAATTGACAAATGGGCACAGTTTTAAAAATCTCTGTTTTTTACTGGGCGAGTCTGATCGCATACTGATTAATAAAACAACATTAAATTATGAATGTTTATAAAGTTTGAATGTATATATCTAAACATGTTATTTTATCATGATTTATTATAAAGTGTAATTGTACAATAAGTGTATACAGATATATGTAGAATGAGTTGAGAATATTATACACAATCGGTATGCGGTTCCCACGGCTTATACCAAAAAACAATTTATTAGTTTGTTGTTATTTATTTTCTAACGGTGGTGTAGTAATGAGGGAAATCAGAGATATTAGAGACAAGTCCGTACTTGAAGCCAATCAAACACCACTAATCGACTGACCACTTTTCATCAGCTATTCTATATTACAGGTTATGTATTCATTACGAATCAAAAGGCGGTGGATACGTCAAGGGGCTAGACTTCCGAATACCCAGAAATCTAGTTGCAGAGTCATATGCCAAAACAGTAACAACAAAAGAACTATGTTACCGTTATGACGATGCCCCACCACAACATTGTTCTGTAAACAAGACATGCACCAATTCACGATCAGGACCAATGCAAATCCAGTCTAGAATTATTCGATATCCAACTCTTCAAGTTGATCTAGATGGTTGGTTTGATCCCATTCCCAAAGGTGGAACGACTGAGCATTCTTCTGGTATTGAATCCTACACTATCACTGTGAATGAAGTTTCTGGTGGTCTTGTTAGTACATCAAAGGTATCTGACGTCACTCTTAATTCAACCCAGTCATCTACATCATTAAATTTATCATCGTTGGACGGTCAACCTCGGCTGTATTGTCTAAGACTTGAAGTCAAGGATGTTGCAGATAATCTCCAACAAGCAAGACGTTTTGTTTTATTCGATGGAACTTCGAACATTACAACCGACAATAGCCACATTTTCTTTGTGACTTCGGCTTCTGTAGATACGATTTACCAATGGCAAACACACCATAACGACGTATGCTTAGACTGGAAAGATTACTTTTACAATGCATTCTATAAAGCTAACGATTTGCTGCGCGATATTAAACCACACGCAGAAATATCGGGAATATATGAACAAGAAACAGGGCCACTCCCAGTTAAAGGTACGCCAAACGTGTATGGAATCACGTCATTTTCGTTTTCCTGGGCTGTTGGCAATGGATCTGTTTCTGCAGAGACAGATGTTCCGAATTTCCTTAATCAAAAATATTGTCAAAGCCTACCTTTAAAAGACGGTGAAACATACGTTCTCAATATTAGATCCACTGATATAGTCAACAATACTTTCATTGAAAATCGAACAGTCCATATTGACAGAAGTGCTCCTCATATTAACAACATTGGCTTGGAAAAGTATGGTCTGCGACGTTTATTTGCTCATGGCAACACAGATCTAGACAAGATGAATATCAGTTTTGAAGTGTTAGATCCTCACAGCGGAATTCTAAATGTGGAATGGACATTTGGAACGGCCGAAACTCAAGGTGTCCTAGGTCACGGTGTGGTTACCGCGAAGACGATAGATGGAATACATGTAAGTACAAGATAGTATGTAACTGATCTTGAACGCAGTAAATGGTTATGAAACTGAGTGACAAAGTAGGTTAAAGCTACTGTATAATAAATAATATAATTCCATACCGCTAACACCTTAAGCACACTCATTTAATTATTCGAGACCTCAATTATAGCCCATTGATATTAGAAAATACATGTAGTACAATAAATAGAATATCATTCTAATATAACCGCTACTAGTGTAACAACAACGGTAATTGGTTTGATTATTTGTTTTAGGGAGACCATTGTCCAGACAACGTCACCGACTGTTATTGCCCAGATGTTGGCCTTTGTGAGGTATCTAAATACAGTATCTCGCTCAACAAGCTTGTTAACAAGCAAACAAACGTTGGAAAACACAACAGAAATTACTATTTTACAATAAAAGCTACTAATAAGGCAAAACTGGTGAACATTGAACACTTGGATATTCTTGTTGATGATTCACCACCCGAGACAGGCGTCGTCATTGAAGGTATGATAACATTTTTATAAAAGTACATGTTAATTATATTGCTAGTAAAGATGGTAAAAAACAGCTGTCAGTGTAATTTAGAGCATGAAAACATAAATAATTACATTAATTCGGTAATTATGCATCCAGCATTGCAACGCGGTTTATCTCGTAAGTATCAATATGACATGGATCCCTAGAACAAAAATACATAATCTCCACCGGTTATTGCATCGCAAGTCTTTTGAAAAACAAAACAAAAAAACATTACTAAATTGTAGCATTTGGCTATTAATTTAAAACTTGTTAGTCATATGTTATTTCTTTACTAGATTTCTTGGAAAATACAAAGAAAAACTGTCTTAGTCGCCATGGCAAAAGGCGTTTTGCCATGACAAATTGCCAAATCATGATATTTGCCAAGGCAAAGTTTTTGTTAAATATCTAAAGAAACATATATAAGGGTAAAGAGGTGTCGTCATACACAAATCCTTATGGCTTTAACCAGAAAAGAACAGAGCCTACCTTTGTTTTCTCCCAGGTACATATATATACAACATGGGGAAATGACAAATATGAAATACAGAGAAAAAATGTTTCCAGTCAAATGATTAACAAAAAAGCATGGTTGGTTAAAGGGGCATGCCCTGGAACTGAAGGGTTTCGAATTGCAATCAAATTGGTATCATTTTAATGCCTAAATCAATTAATGAAAGTCCTGTAAAATATTTACAAAATATCCCGCTAGTTTACTCAAAATACACATTTCAAGATTTACCAAACATGCCGATTTCGGCCTCAGAATTATTCGTCATTTTTTCACAACTCAACCCTTTCGGTATCTCGTGCATATGATTCATCGGCTAGCTAGAGGATCACAGCTTAGAAGGATACATTTTTCGCATGAATCAAGACTAAAGGTATTGGCATTTAATTAATTTCTCTTGAACTTTTACAGCAACAAACTTACTAACTTTTTTCAGCAAATTATCGGAACCAATAAATATGGAGTTTTACATATATTGTCATTGCAAAAGAATTCCCATGGCAAGGCCATGATAAAGAATTACCTTGACAAAGTTGCCATGGTAAAAAATTGCCAAATTTTTTATGTTTAACTTTTTTTCATCTTTAATAAAAGTTAACTTTATAGACTAGTATATCGATAAGAAAATAATGTTTAAAAGGTTTGTTTTAATTTAGTTTGTTCCGTGAAATTAACAAAAATATAATAACCTCACATGGATAATTAGCATTTATATATTACTTTATTGTGGAGTGATTATACAATAAGTAGAAATCGGTTTAGGTGTCTAGTATATATAGTATTTGAAATGACTTGAATTCGTATTCCCAATTTCGTGCAATCAAATGTATAAAAGAAATTAAAAAAAGAGAAATACATCAGAGAACAAAAATATTTCTTATTTCCTTTTTCTCTTTTGAAATACAAAAAATTACTATTCAGCGTGTATACACACATGTAACAAGAACAAACGCATTTCGATAAATAACTTAGATAAATAATTAAGTGCCATTGACTGAGTTCGAACAACTCACATCTGCTTCGTTTTGTAAAAACGTCATGTATGTGCATGTCGCCTTATCCAATACACTATGATTTTGGTATACATAAATGACACTTTACTACGGATTTAAAATGATTTTTGCAATCAGTTTACAGATTACCTTTACAATGGTATCAGCCAATATTCGACCTTGACTATAAGAAAATTGAATTGATATATTTATTTATTTAAGTCTCAATTACATACATGTTATATCAATATACAATACAATTATAATATATAGTTACAATACAGTCATGTATGCAACCATTTGAAAATAGAATTTTTAGAGACTGTAAAAATCATCTTCTGTACATCCATTTACATTAAAGAAGCTAAGATTACCATTGCTAAACTTAAATTGCCCCAAATAATGCAATATAATTAATTTTTGTCTACAAAACGGACAATTTTAAACCTATGGCACTAATGTGCGTAGTGTGGAATGATAATTATATCATATATCCTTCTAATATGATCAGAGAGGAACTGATTAGCAATGGTTATCTACACCAAACTAAAATCAGTTACTTGTATGTGACACAGAGTAACTTCTTTTTTCAAAACATGCTTCTCATCCTATATTTAAAATCCCAATACTATTGTAATACACACACTGTCTTTGCTCATAAGGTACATTGTTATATCGACCAATTTCATCATAAATTGGTGCTGTGCCACTCCTAAACTTAGTAATTGCACCTCTATGGGATCTATTCAATACTGTTTTACAATATGGTTCAGTTAAGAACGTTTCCTTAAACCATTTATAAAACCTAAGTTTATTTCAACCATTACCACTATTTACATTTAATCTATTAATTTCAGATCTCCATGCATCAATATACTGTAATTTCGGTAAAAGAGATTGACAAATAACATATTTATTTGAGTACTGTCCTATATCACAAAGCCCTACAATATCATACTTTGTTAACAATTCTTCTACCTTATAAATTTAATTCTTACAAGTTCTACCTCTAGCATTATGTGTCCATGTAAACACTTTCCTATTCAGTCTATCAATAGGCATATTAACAAGTCTAGACCATTGATTAACAATATGTTTCTCAGTCTTACAAATCATAGGACTCCAGCCATTATCACCATTAACAGCAGCATTTGGAGTGCACTTGCCCACATTCAGAAAGATTCTTGCAGCTCTATGTTGGACGGCATTAATACAACTGAATTCCTCATAAGACCAGGTACTAGCTCCATATATTATTATTGGGACAATGGTGATTCGAACAACTTAGTAAATGCCTGGTATGGAAAACCACCGACTGACTTTGCTCTGGCAATAAGTAACCCTAGTACTTTACTGGCTGACTGGGCAACAAATTTTGCTGTCACAGTATAATCAAAATGTTCAGACAAAACCAACCCAAGATACTTATATTGGGAGACATATTCAATCTGTGAGCTTCCACACATAAAATTATAATTACATCAATCAACCGAGGGATTTATTTCTAAAATGTACAATACAATGTATTTGACTTAGTAACATTTATATGCATATGGTTATCATTACACCAACTATCAAGTTCATGTAATAAACATTGCAAATTTTGTGCATTGTCAGATATCAAAACAATGTCATCAGCAAATAACAATAAGGCACAATTTACACCATCTATGTCAATACCTTTGCCTAGTGTATCAATTCTAGTAGCTAGATCATTAATATACAGGTTGAATAACATGGGGGATAAATCACATCCCTGTTTTAATCCTGTTTTAACATAAAACCAATGTGTATAAAAATTATTTACCTTGACAGAACACATAACATTACTGTATAAACTCTTAATAGCTTTAAACAGCTTATCATCTATTACACCATTTGATTTACCCCAAAGGATGTCTCTATTAATTGAAGCATATGCCTTCTTAAGGTTAATGAAAGCTCAAAATGTTGACAATGTCTTTTTGCGTCGAGTGTCAATAATACTTGTTAAAGATGACGAAACACATTTTGTCCATCGGATAAAACATTATTTGACTCAATCAAATTAGTAAGCCTTCCATTCAACAAGGAACAGTATATTTTGTAGACTACTGATGTAATAGCAATACCTCTGTATGACATTGAATCTCTTGCATTTGCGTTTGAACCTTTAGGAACGGGGTTAATTATACTTTTCCCCAACATTTGCGGAATTTTACCAGACAGTGTTAAAACAGTAATTAAACAGTTTATGTAAAAAGTAAAAAGGTAAAGGATAGGTTTATAGTCTGAAATTTATACATATTCAACCGACTTTCACAAGTTACCCCCCGATCACTGACTTATAGGTCGTCCGTAAGTAAAAGACAAGATGTTCATGTTTAAAAACGTTTGCAGGTAACTCATCACATCCCATAGCTCTACTACTCTTAACATCAAAAATTGCTTTTCCAACATCCATTACCGTAAAACCATCTACATTCGGAAATATTGCATCATGATCTATTTCAACATGGTCATTGTTACTAACAACATTTGTATCAATATCAGCATTTAACAAAGAACAAAATTCCGTTTGCCATTTATTAAGAAAATTGTATGGATCCTTTGATATATTTCCATGTTCATCATCCACCTCATAAGGTATTGAATCATTTTTTATTGTCCCTTACACCCAATCTACCAATATTTTTCCAAAGATCAGGCCTTAGCATCAGAGATAAGCTCATTTTGCCGCTTTAACCTATATTGGCGTATACACTTTTGTACTTCTTTATCAAAAGTTCGCCTCTCTAAAACAAACAGATTCTTAAAGTGCATTTTTGTAGGTCCCTTATTTTTACCCATTTCTTCTCAGCTTTACACATATCATTCCATAACATTTGTAATCGATCATTCCACCAAGGTTTTAATAAGCGATGTCTTTTTTTACTCTTAGCAAAACAACATGTACCACTTTCTTACTAAGCTGATTTGACATTTCATCTTTAATACTACTACATACTATATCATAAAAGCTATCAACGGCATTTTGATGACCAACTTCAGACTCAAGGATTGACATCTTATCATTTATAGAAGATAAAAAAGCATCACTACTAAAACAATTTTCTGGTAAAATACTACATGTAGTATCATGCTTGACAATCTTTCTTTTTGGTTAAGATATAACAGGTTCCTTTATTCTTGCATTCACTAAATAAATGCAAACTTTTGATGTATACATACATGATATAAAAAGAATGGTCTGGCACAAATCTATTTTCTATACCATTGTTAGACAGACTTACGGCTCTTATTACCTCCAATTCAGAGTACATTTTCAAATCTTCATATGGAACTACAATATAATCAAAGACCTAAATTCCTCTGGTTGAAATACATGTATAATCATTAAGTTTACATTGTCTTCCATTGAGTACACAACAATTACTATTTATCAAAAACTCACAAAATAGATTACCATATGCGTTTTTATTAAAATAAACTATTTCCCTATGCGGTGTCTGATCTACACCCTCAATAAACTCAGGCAAGTAAGAGATTCTAGCGTTAAAGTCTCCAAGAATGCAAAATTTACCAAGATTTTGATATTCATACACATTACATAATAAATGATCAAAACAAGTCATGGCCATTTACATATCATGATGAACCCATTGGTGGCAAATTACAACAACATACATTAAAACATTCATTGCTATTCTTACGTGTGAAAGACAGCCATAAAATTCCTTCATAATTATTTTCTAAAATCTTAATAATAAAAAGGTCAGCTAAATATTTTTTCACTTATATACATACACCTCCTGACCCTGTCCTAGCATTGACATGTAAATTATGTCTATTTAATTACCAAAAAAATAAATAATCATTCAAATTCAGATATGAATTACCCTTTAGATGATTCTCAGCAATAGCGACAATATCTGTGTGCTAAAAATCAGTATTTTTTATGAAGACTGTTGTTTGACATATCTTTTATAAGCTTCATATCCTCTTAAATCTGTTTTTTTTGCTGAAGTATATTGTCTAAAAGTTAAATGTCCATAAAATGAATTCTAGTTGTTTCATTGTCATAACAAGACTGACTTAAATCTCGTTATAATTTAAAGACGTATAACGCAATATTTAGTGCAAATGTATGTAAGCCGGCCCTAGATTACGCGAGCTTGTATTCAGTGCTAGCTTATGTAAAATTTATGAAAAATATGATTTTTATGTATTAATTCACATCCTCAACTGTGCATTAGATAGTATGATATGAAATAACAATAAATATATATAAATATACCATCGGCTTTGCATACAACTGCAAGGGATTATGATATTTCTAAAATTTTGATGTCTAGAAACAACCGTAAACCTGGCAAAATATTGACAGGTGCATTAAGCCATTCCGGCGGCGCTTATTAGCTTTTCCCGATTCCGAATTTACAACTCGTTTTGTCTCCATTATAACACGAAAACTACGCGTGATCACACGGACAAAGATGATTTTTTTTGAGGAAAACAAAAGAGAAAATGTAAATATAAGGATTGAATCTCATTCTTCGGGCGTTTATTCAGTGTAAACGCTCAGGCGGGGTTTTGAAAATTTACCGAGAAACGCTCAGGCGGAACCCTAAAACAATCTTTAAATGCATGATCAATATTTCAAAATTTGGATTTAGTTGCATTCAAATGCGGTAATATTATTGTTATGTTAAAACCCCAATGGTCTACTCGTGTATTCAATTCTTTGAATTTAGTTGTCTGACTTAAGATATGAATTGGATCAACCTGTATTTGATTATATTACCGTCAAAGGCGCACATAATTGTAATTATCATGCTTGTTTTACTTCAGTATTGAAATGTAAAGAAAGTACAACAGACACAATACTTATCATAGTTGATGTTGTACTGGGTGTGATCAATATGTTGCTGATTGGGTATTCAGGTTATATAACACTGAAGCTAAGGAGAGCAAACTTGAACCAAGGTATGTAGTCTTACATCTATGTACAAGTACATAAATATGTGCTTTCATGTATGCAATAAACTAATATATTCATACTAATCATACAGTACAACTTGCATGTTTCACGTTAATCATTGGCAGAAATTCTTATAGTTACTATTACCTTATGTCCGTTATTTCGGAAATCTCACGCGTCCCTTAGTTGATTGTGAGTAGTTCTTATCTTAGTCTTTGTATATTTCGTCTTTTGCAGATCAATCAAGACCTTCACCAAATGCGTAAGTATTTATAATGTTTGTTTTATGTCCTATCTATGTTTATATATGAAAATGCTTCGCCTGACTATTTTTCTGAAAGGAGTGCAATTGTTAAAATCAAATTAGACTTAAATACAAATAAAAGTGATGCAACTGTTATGAATTTGAGAAAATTGTCCTCATTTAATGTTTCGCATTGTATGCTATGGTATGGCATATAGTGTAATCGAATATGTTGATATACTTAAGAAATGAACAACCGACATACGTGAACCAAATGTTTGAGAACTCAGCGATGCCTGGTAACAGTGTGGAAGATAACGACAATCCAGAAAATGTATACACAAGCCTAGATGATGAAACACTTGCAGAAAAGTCTACATACGAATTTATTCAAATACATCCTGAGATAATCAACTCCAAAGGATAGAGTGTCACTTTCTCACAATGAATCTCGGAATCATACGATTGATGGTGTACTTGACAATATTTATCAACGCGAAGTGTTAATCAATCTACGTGACTATTAAAATCTTCGTGACTTTGCTAACCTACCATGTTGAACCTCAAGTCAGTGTTAAACTACATGTACGTGAAATGTTCATTTTCGTGACAAACAACACTGGATAAGGATATATTGAGGAACATTATATATATAATACACTTAACGTTTTGCCTACCCAAATGTATAAAAAAGCCTCTGATCTTGGAAGTTTCTTCTTATACATATATTTTAAGATTAAGATTTTATTTACAAGGGAACATTGTATATATTTGAATTAAGAATGTATATATTGGGGACTATAATGTTATATCCACAAAGTATTAAGATTGTTTATATGGGGAGATATTATACATATAACGATTGCATTCTTAGGGCAGGATTGAAACATAGTTAATATACCTTAACACAGGTTCTTACATATATTATCCCTATTCCAAAACTAGACCCTAAATGATTAAGCACACTTTAAATCCTCACTGATGGTATTGTAATAACTTGTCACATCAATAAATTACTTATTTAGAAAAGAAGGATCCTACAGTTTCTTTAAATTCATAAGTCCATGGAGTTCAATACTTCCGGTAACTGCAGTAAGTCCAGATTCGTCACATTGTCCCCGTCTTGTTTGGCTAGAACGTCCATTGTTTGTAATTGCTACTGATCACTTCAACGTAGATCGAACTTACACAAGCTTTTTAAAACAAAATAAATGGTAAGCACAACTGAAAACTATATAGTACAAAACTCGTTCATTATTGCCATGGTAGTTGGAGGCATAACGTATAGACTCTTCTTGTATGCGGTTAAACAGAGCCAAGGGGAAATGTTCTCAACGTTGATGTTCTCTGAATAACCGATGCCGTGGTACATGTTATTTTCCCAGGCTCACCGTTATTAAACATTGTGGTCCTTTGATGAAGCGTGACATTTATTGCGTAACATTATCTGCAGTCTAATTTTCCAAGACGTCACTGATATCTTCATGCTAATTCCTGTCCGGTAAAGTCTCATTGTCATTCTGTGCGTTGGATTCCGCATCAGCACTATGGTCATCCAATACAATTGTTGTGTCTGAATCATAGTCACTCTGGCCAACAACAACATAAGTTATCATAAAGCTTGGAGAATCAAGCATTTCAATTGCCCCAAGATCGTCCTTAAAGTCTGGAAGCTGTTTGTGTTGATTCATGTTATCTGGAACAGAATTTACCATACATTCGTCTGCAAGTAACAGCATTCTACGTACATCTGCTGGTACAACATGCACACCTCTTACATCTGCATGGATAACATTCAAATCACATTCATCAGCTACATTCATTTCATGTCAATCAACAAAAGAACAGTCGCATCATGTTCATCTGTAGGAACAACATTATCTCGAAAGAATTTATCGTCAGCACTTATGTCTCTTTAAGATAAATTTTCCCATTTGTTTTGTCATTCTCTTTGCCCAATCGCACAACCGTCAAGCTCTCTGATCAGTTAGTCAGTGTTTCTCTTTAAGATGACTCCTTAGATACGAACGTCGCCTATATAGCCTGTCACATTTATGCACAGTGCACAGACAATATACATGTCAAAATGTCCTTCTATATGTGTCTCCTGTGATTATCTAAAGGAATCGACATCTCTGTTCCAATTATAAATCGGTGTGCAGTGTAGCTCGTACTGTCATGCACTGAGGTGCTATAATTATACAGATTCTTTCAAACCGTTCACCAACCAATATTTCTGCAACAGGTATATTTTGATTCTATTTGTATTATTTGCTTCACTTAATCTTCGACTGATTTTCGCATATTCATCAAATAGAACGGACATACTTCAGCACTATCAGTCGCCTTTTAAATACAAAAATGTCCAGATATTTCCGAATCGTGAAGATACCACAGCACGGTCGTTGCGACATGTTTTGGTATACAAATATGCCATCTTAAGGCGTCAGAACTATACAAAAAAATCCATCTTGACAACAAAATCCATCTTCCAATCCTAAATTTAGCATTAACACTCGTATCCGATAAGTTTGACCATGCCGACTTACAACGAAAAATGTTTGAATTTAATATATTGAAAATTAATTGTCACATTTCCGTAACGTTTTATTTTGATTATGAAAGATGCAAAGATTTCAAATTTGAAGATTAGCCCCCCCCCCCCTTTTGTCCATTCTCTTGACATTTCACGTTTATTTAATATATTCGCAATAACAAGAAATTTAACTTGCCTGAGCTGTAATATGGTGTCCAATACCGGCTAGCTTGTCTGATTATACTTCGGATTTTCATAGACGTATGTCAGTGAAAAAGGTACGAGACAAACATTTTTTAATGAATTGAATAAACTTTCACTATGAAAATGCAGACACATACGTTTCAATATCTCGAAAACAGAACCATACTTGTTTATATTGTCTTCTTATATTTAGACAATGCTAGTTCAAAAGAACTGTTAATTACAACCACTTAAATATTTTTTATGTGTTGTCTTGTATAAGATGTTTGTTATTGCTTTATATTAAATTGCCTATTTGATTTGTATCTTACTTTACAAAGCATTATTTATGGATATTCTAATATGTACATATTAAATGAATACTTGTTGCTTATCCTTGATTATTGTTATGTTTCAATTAAATCAAGAAACCGAAATGTACGTTTGAAGGGCTAAATCAACTACGATTTAAATTACCATTAATGACATTTAGGAACGGGGCGTAATTAAATATTGTAATATCATTGATTCTTAGGAACATAACAATGTAAGTAAGCTACATCCTGACATAAATACACAATACTTTTTCGTTTCAGTGGGTTTATCGCCTTTTATTAACAATATCTCAATTATATACGGTGCCCGGTTCACCTTACCACTTTTCCTGGACTGTAGAACAGAGTTCCGCAGGCATATGTAACTTGTCAGTGCGAACGTAAGCTTTGGAGTCATGTTCATAGTAAAGTTTCAAAACGTTAGAATCAGTCGCGATCATAGCACTTAATTGACATTATTTAATACAAATGAATTCTTCCTGCCACAATGTCAGGTGTACGTTTTTGTATTTTGTGCCAGTTAGCCCATAAGTCACAATTAGAAGAAATTAGTGCTTGTTGTCGACTCCGGAGGTCGACAACGGATGTCTTCCCTTTACGAATGCTTGATTGAACACATAAGTTGTTCCCCCTATGTAACATAAAGAAAAAAACGAAAAAAGGTAATAACTCCGCTTGTGAACGTTTGAAGACGATTCGACTAAAACTATAGGAGTTATACGTACCATATTTCCAGTATTGAAAACGAAAATACGCCAAAATAATTCTGTTCGCACATATTCAAATGAGAACTTATAATCTGTGAACATTTGAAGTCAGTCCGACTTGAACTGTAGGAAGAGTTGCGCGCACAAGGTTTCCCTTATGTAACATATAGAAATGAAAATGATAAGGGGCAATAACTCCAGTTGGAAACGACGTACGCCAAAATGTTCTTTACACATCTTCGTATAATAACCAATAATCTGTGAAAGTTTGAAGTCGATCAGACTTAAACTGTAGGAGGAACTGCGCACACAAGATGTCGTTGAAGAAGAACAAATAATAGTATTAATACTAAGAAAATGTGTCACCCACCCCTTCAGTGAAGAAAAGTCATAATTACGAGCATATTTCATTGAGGCAAAAAAAGTGTCTATAAATCATCGGAGATAAAATTTTGGTTTTAGTTTCTCTGCCCTACAAATTACACATCGACATTGTGCTAATGGTTTATGTGTGGGATTTATACAACAATTGTGAATTTTTCTGCCCACTGTCTTGTAAGCAACTAAATATGGATCAAAACAGTATAACTTACATATGGCGCACGTGCCAATAAAAAGGCAGTTATATTGAACAATTGAAGTGCATTACACATAAGTTGATTTGTTGGCTATTTTAGCATGCATATCATGTGACAGTCTTATTTCGTATAATGTGCAATGTAAACAGCCGGTTGCAGGATCTCGTCCTAAACGCGTTTTTCGGGTACAACTTTCGTTTTTGAGAGCTGATGCATCTAAGTCATTACATACTACTATGGAAACCTATACATTTTTGGAAAGAAAATTATATCTGCTATTGATATAAACATAGTTTAGTTTCCTCGGACAAAGGATTACGATAAACTCGGGGTTTGTTTGAGAGGTGTCAACATGATAATGTGATTTTGGCGAGCGGAGTTCCACCCCTTTTATTATGTATATATAAGTAAACATGAATTTCGTCATAAATTGACCAAATTATCATCACAGGTACACTACGTTCCCCTGTGTGGTAAACATGAACATAATATAAAAAACAAAGGTAAACATTTGATCTCGGCCAATTTGTAAATGTGCATTCTAATTTGAAGGCAGTTTTACTTTGAAATTTTACAAGAAATCTAGTAAAGGCAGGAACATGTGACTTACAATGATTAAATAAATAGCTAATTGCAACAATTTAATAATGTTTTTCTTTTTCAAAAACGCGTAAAAAGGGGGACTAAATTTGTCAAAGACGGGCGTGGCAAATACAAACCGACGGACATTACATACAAAACATCTCAACTTCCAAAACATACTACCCTCACATTAATCAACGCAACTTTACACTAAGCAAATTTCTAAATGTTCTAGACAATGTTAAGGCTTTTTACTTCAATTAAGAACCAGAATTGATAATAATGATATTGTACAATACGATTAGGATGAATACCTAAATCATCCACATTTTGGGACAGTTAAATGAATTATTTATATGAAGTACTATGTTGTAAGCTGTTTATTTCAGGAACTAATGGTAATCAAGATATAGATTATACTAGTGAAGAAGAGCTTATGGTAAATTGGCATGGATTTATAGATCACGAAAGTGGTATTAAGGAGTATCGTTTGAGACTCGATGATCATTGTTTAGATGCACATGATTTATTCCAGGAAGAGAATAAAATTATAGATGAGAGGAACACTGTAGTACCTTATACCGAAACATCGGTACGTCTTAGTGCAAACTTTACAGGGAAGAGGTATACCAGCATCATTGCAATAAACAACGCTATGGAACCATCTGAAGTTGTCTGCTCTGATGGAATCACCCGCGATGAAACCCCACCAAGAATTCAAAACCTTAGAATTCAACAAGGGAGATGGTCTGAATCAATATATTGTATAGATAGTAAAGCATGGTTGTTCCAGTCAGGATTGAAGAAAATACCGCTCTCAATGACTTCAGCATGTTATAAACGATGCCTTAGTAACTCCCCAATATCTGACATGTTTGTTGCTTTACCATCTGAAATATCGGCAAACAATGATACGGACATATTTGACTTTATGTGCTCTACTTTACCGCTTTTCGATCAGCAAAATACCATTTTTCTGCCAAATGATCATGTATACATACAATGGGATAGCAATGAACAAGGGAGTCAAATTGATGATTTCTACGTAGGGTTTGGAACTGGAAATACTGACACGTCTGTAATGTCAATTATGGACTATAAGTCTACACATATGCAGACAAATGTCAAGGTCAATCATCTAGGTGTGGGGTCGGGAGAAAAATTCTACGCATTTATACGGACAGTAAACAAAGCAAAGTTGGAACATGTAACGGTCATAGGTCCCATTCTTATAGATGAAACACCTCCTTACGTCCGAACAAAACCGATTGCCAAGATTGGTGTAGACCACGTGATAATAGGTTGGGAAAACGATACATTTTATGACCTCGAACAGACTGGAGTCATCGACCAAATCTTCTTCGAAATAGGTAATTACATGTATTTGTATATACATATTATCATATATATATTAGTATCTGTGCTAATATTTCAAAGAATTAAGAACGCTTTATCCCATGTATTAATTATATCGTAGATTACAGTTAATCGACTGTAAAGTTAGAAAATAAACACAAAATTGATAATTCAAGCTGTAGTCCATCAATATTATTCAAGAATCCAGAGACAAAATTTAAATATGCTCAGAAACAACTATTCTAATAATTTAAAATGTACACTTAATTCCTATTAAATATTTTCTTACTTATTGCAGTCCGCGAAGAAGTGGTTGTTTCTCCGTTGCTTGAATGGAGATCTCGCGATTCAACTCAATGTCCCGGTTTCAGTGGGGGCTGCTTCAAGTATCCACTTAAACGTTTACAGAAGTTGGACTCCGATCTTGGTTTGAATTTCTCTGTAAATGTTCATGCTTACAACAATGCCGGACATTTTACAAAAGTATCAACAGACACATTCAAGCTTCCATCACTCTACCCTCCAGGACAAGCAATAGTTTCTGACATAGATCCAATAGTTAAAGATGTTGCTCTATCATGGAAGGAAACTAATATACACTTTACTTTGAACACACTGTGTGCGTTTTGGCATGGACTGAAACACCATGAGAAACTAAATGTGGAAATTGGTATTGGAAAAAATAAAACTGTAGCAGATGTAATTGGCTTTGAACCAAGTAACAACACGCGTGTTGCTTGTATTACTACAGGAAAGATCAAATCACATACACAGTATTTCTTTCTTGTTCGAGCAAGTTGTTCTGGAGGAGTTACCATCTCTTCGTCAAATGGCATCGAAATTTATGACGAATCAGAGATATTTGAGTCTCTATATATTTCCTTCGAACACAAATCGAAATCGAAATATCATACTGATGTAGTTTCTGCAAACTTGACAAACACCATGGTTTGTTTGAAAGATCATCTCCTAATCGGGCAGGTTTACATTGCTACCACCACAAACACGAGCATCAATATAACATTGCATTCCGAAGACGTTCTCTTCATTCAGCAAACATTCAATGCCTCGACATTCCAAGTCGTATCCAAATTTATACCATTCAGTGAGCTTCCTTGTTTTGAAGTAAAAGAGGACAGCTTGGATTTAGAAATATCAAAAGCCAAGCATGAGCGAACCGCACAATCATATATCCGAAATTCTAGTACCATATTTGTGAGGTGGGAGTTAATGAATTCAAAAACTAGTATTCAAGACAAAATATCTTTTAAAGTTGGTTTATTTGAGATAGGAAATACTAGTTCTAATTATTCAGACACTACATTAACTCCTATGGTAGATTCAAAAGGTATTCTATGGCACGAATTTGTGCAATTACCCAGCAAGTCAGACGCGGAACTCCTCGTTGGCATAGACTCCTGTACACAAACACGATGTCTTAAGACATTCAAGTCTCAGCCGTTTGAAATCGAACACGTAATGGAAGATAATGACATCGGTGAGCCCAAAATAATTTCCAAAGAAGGGAGTTGTTCGGATGTTAGTTTCACTTGGCACCAGTTTCTTGCAAAAAGTGGCATATGTATGTACACGTGGTCGATTAGTAGAGACAAAGCAGCCAATAGTGTTTTATCCACATGGAGACCAGTTCTTTCTACTAAACAACATACATATCAAGTAAGGAAATATGTTATGAACGAACGTTTATGACTTCTTATTTTCGTATTTCCCTAACTAAAATAAGGACATATATTTAATTTAGGCGACTATTTCATATATTAACAAAACAATAAAAAATAAACGATAAAAAGATACACTATACAGACATACAGAATCAGGTTTCAGTTACTTTTGATATTCTTCTTTCTAATTATTTTCGATTGATATAAATAGATAACATACTTCAATGGTATATTATGGTTTAATTCTATAGGTTGAAGAATGCATTGATTTACCTGTTAATGGACAAGCTACACTGTTTATATGTGTCAGAGGATTCTCAACAGTGGGTAATGTTATAACAAACTGTCAACAAGCTGAGACAGAAACCCATGATGGTAGCATGATGAACAAGTTATATGACATTGATACACGAAGAGACACTTGGAACGATATTAAACAGGTAGGTCATGGCTATTCGAAAGTAACGCGCACATGTTCAGTAAATTGCCTGCTTAGGAAAAAGAAGTAAAGTACACTTGGAACATGGATTTTAAGTATACGGATCAAGTATCATCGTAACAATGAATATCATGATATGGCCCACTTTATGCCCGCATTTCAAATGTTTTATAAGATTAAGTTTATCTGTGGTAAAGTGGTCAATTAGCCAATCGCATCAAGTTATACTCCATTCGCTGACAACTTCAGTGAAGTAAATAATAGCAGGAAAATCATTTAATTCAACCCTTAAATCAAGATATTTAAACGTTATCGTATATCTTTTCCTCTGACTTCCGTTTATCTCTCGTTCCTGGAGTATGTTCCAAGCCAATTGCAGCTTTTGAGAACGATCAAAAGCCTTTGAATGCAATAACATTATTAACGTGATTCGACACACCGGAAATATAACAAACTTTTATTGAAAACATTCTAACTGTAACAGGTCGCGATGTTTTCGTGCATCATATTCTATGTTCATTCTCTCCCTATTACTTATCGTGTCTCATCAATGCGCTAACATGTAGTAGTTTCCGATAGCACTTCAGAAGCTTTAACCTTTGCTTTGGGTTTTGCATCTGGTAACATCGCAACATCATTTCAATGTATTAGCATCTGAATTGATTTTTCACAGATGATTCATAGCTCAAATCTTGGTAAGAAATTCACGCTTCTACACGACTCAGAACTGGACTTTGGAACGTCAACTTCCTCTGTGGCAGGTGTCTTAATCTATGGAACCGAGAGGAACGTTACCTGGTATTTGATGACATCACGAAGGTTGCCTAGCTACGAACAATGCGAGCATGACAAATCGTGTATACATTCAACAGTCACTTCATCAGGCTACGTGCTATTTGACAAAACACCAATTAGGCAACATACATTGTATTACATTTGTGCGTATTCTAATGTAACGTATGTTGAAAGAGAATTATTCACTGAAACACAAAACGAACTTCGAACGTGTAGCAACGGATTTATCATAAACGACACACCACCGACCAAAGGAACCGTCATTGTACAAAACCAAAATGGTTACATAACGGATATTAATGACATCGTTATCACATGGAATGGTTTTAGTGATAACGTTAATGCGGATGCACTAGGTTATAATAGCGGTGTCAAATATTATTCAGTCGCTATAGGTTTGTATATTTCACGAATACCAACATCCTAATTTCACTATCGGTAACTTGTTGAATGGTGTCAATTGGAATCTTTTTAGGCTGCCGGTATTCAATTTAATTTCACATAAGAATGTCTGTGTAGAAAAAAACTGAAACACTAAAGTATGACTGAAATGATAGAATACATAATGACCGTGTGCTTCTATTTGTCAAAGTAATTGATATAGAGAGAGGTATGAATATGACGGATAATTATTTCAGCAATTTTTTACAATCTTGTTTTACTGTTTATTGCATTTGTGAATTTCTGGTATTTTCACTATCGTATATTATGTAGTCATATTCGTAGAACATTCTATGGAAAGTGTTTTATGTCCTTTCAAAATGCCATTTAGGAACACGTGTTGGTGGTGATGACCTGAAGAATTTTACCATTGTGGGATACACTAACAGCATGACAGAAAGAATGACAAACATATTGGATGGTACATTGATACATGTGTCTGTGAAAGGTAAGATATTTTTTATTACACAGGTGGGTCTAGTATGTGCAAATTGTATATGTCAGGTAAATAACGAAGTTACATAATGTCTGATATTCTAGACAGTGTAATACATATGAAATTTGAAAACTATATAGATACTAAACTATAGGAATGGGGATTAAAACATGTGATCTGCATGCCCTCCTTTATGAAGTGATAACACGTATTTTTTAGCAACTGATCAGGCAGAATTGGACTCAGTAGCATCATCTAAAGCCCTTGTGGTGGACACATCACCTCCATCATCTGGTACATGTACAATCAACGGACGGCGTCATGGACGCATATTCATCAGAAAACACACGTTAACAGTTGATGCTGAGAAATTTGAAGACTCTCACAGTGGTATTGATTACATTGATATTGGAATTGGGACGTCTGTCGGTCAATTTGATTTAATGATGAAAAGATACTCTGGTAGGCACTTTGAGTTGACATTGCCAAATGGGTTGATGGATGGACACGCCTACTTTGTAACAGCAAAGGTCAGACACTTTGTGTTAAACCGTATTTTAAAAAACGTAAACATTGGTATCCCATCAGAAATCCCATTATAATTAGAATACTAGTAATTGCTTAATCAAAATAAATAATAAAATTTTTAAATAAGTCTAAAGATTATTCTTCAAACTTAAGATTCTGGTACAAACACAAATATCTTGTGTCTTGATCTGATAATACTCTTTTTTCCTTTTTAGGCAATTAACAGAGCAGGATTAGCCTCTAAACCGATATCAGTAGAGTTCGTAGTTGACACATCACCACCAGCTGGAGGACATGTCATTGAAGGAAATTTAAAGAATAAGGTGGGCATATTATGTTTAGCTAATTCTGAATTTTTCTTTATAATAATGTTGTTGGTTACATGCGAGGTCAATTATAATACTTTATAATACACAAGATGATGCAATAGTTTAAACACCTTATATATAGAAACTTAATCTGTTATGAGTGACCGACACTTCTAGCCATTACATGTATTTGTATCCTCAAGTCTTTCAATGTTGTATTATCGAACAGAAGGACGTAAACTATCAACGGGATCTGAGCTCACTACAAGTTCACTGGAGAGGTTTTGAAGATCCTCACAGCGGAATCTACAATTACAGAGTTGCTCTTGGTACCAAGCCATATTCAGATAATATACAAGCATATATTGATGCCGGCATCATGACAGGCAAGTTTAATATGAACCAATCATTCATAATATGTTTATTTAAAACCACTCTTACGTTACTTTAACAAATGCTTCCACCATCAAGTTAACATAATATTTTTATAGTATGAAATCAAACGGCAATGAAAAGAGAGCTTTACAGCATTATGTATGAACACACCTAGTATCTTTACGTTTACAGATAACATTCTTTATCAAATTTCAGGAAAGAAACCGACGTAGTTGTACTTATCAAAACTTTTTACTAAATACGGATGTACTCAATGTGGAAGATTCATTAAATTGAAATCGCTGACTAATCGTGGTTGTTTTGTAACCATTATTAACAGTTCTTTATGTCATTCCTACAGAGCATGTTTGGAATGGAACATTCAAACTAGGACAGAAGTATTACACTACAGTGGAAGCATGTAATGGCGCTGGACTATGTCGCACTGTATCTTCCAATGGTGTTCTGTTAGATAATTCTCCTCCGGTGGCTGGTATCGTTAAAGTAGGAACGGGTGGAACTCACATGAAATTTCTCCCAAATGGGTAAATAATGACGTTGGACAACGATCTCAACTATGCTATCTATCGTTATTAGTAAATCGGTATATATGTGTAATGAATAATGAAATGATAATCGTTCTATTTCTATCATTCACTTCCATTTTGGCTTTTAATTCAAAATATAACATTTTTCCATAAGCCCCAATCAATTGTGATTAACCATTGTATGTTGTTTCAGGGTCACAGTAAACATAAAATGGATGGGATTTGATGATCCCCAGTCAGGCATAGATCATTATGAGACCTGTATTGGTACGTCCCCTTACCAATGTGACATACAACCTTTCACAACATGCTTGCTTCAGTCACATATCATTCGAACCAATCTCAATCTGAAATCAGGAACAAGTTACTTTGCTTCTGTAAAAGCTTCAAACAAGGCCGGGTTTGATGTTATATCAACATCTGATGAGTTTAAAATTGACGACACTCCTCCAGTGATTGTTAGGAAACCTTCTTTCATCTTGGACGGCAACTCACTTAAAGAAGAAAAATATCAATACGAGAAGTCAATCCTACATGTAAGCTGGCAATTTGAAGACAGCGAGAGTCACGTTGCTAGTCATATTGTTTCTCTGAAAACTCACCATGAAGGCCATACTCCTGTCGAACATGTTCACGTTGGTGATGTAACAGAATTAACAATCAACCTTGACGAGGACAACTGGCTCAACAATGGTGACACATATTTTGTAACTGTAAGTAGCTGCAATGTAGCAGGACTTTGTACATCGGCAAACTCCGAAAGTCTTCTAATTGACTCGACACCGCCTCATCAAGGTGGGTTTAAACCTCCGATGAATTGGAATAACTATATTGATACACACGGTCAGGAAAATTCAAACATTACACTTACTTGGTATGGATTCTTTGATGCTGAGTCGTCAATCGACAAATATTATTTAACTGTGAGCCGAAACTACAGTGACCAAGAGCTTTCAAATGGAATAGTTATAGCAAAGGCGGTGCTTAATGAAACCGAACAAAGAACAACCATAACCATTAGTCAGCATTTGAAACCCGATGATAAACTTATAATGACGGTATGGGCTCAGAATGGTGCAGGTCTTAACAGTTCTGTGGCAAGAATAACTGTTTATGCACTATCATCAGTTAAAGGATCTCTTGCAAACATGCATGGAGTTCTAGAAATACAAAAACATTCTTGCGATGTTCATTTTTGTAATGGTGACTGCACATGCGCAGTGATTGGAAAACCATGTGTTGGAACGTCTATAAAACACAATTGCAAGCCGATTAATACTTCAGAATTAATGAATTCACCATTTCCTGCATTACGCGTTTTCGCAGGTTTGTCTGTTCATCATCTGACAACATCAGCATCTTCGGCATGTCTCTCTGGCCATTGGAATACGTCCGGTAATGAGCATCTTGTTCACAGATATGAATGGAGCATGGGATTGAAGGATCAACCTATTGGCGAGGGTGTGTTTGACCTAAAAGAAGAGATACCTTGGAAAGATGTGGGCAAGTTAAATCATGCAGTTTATTGTCTGCCTGGAAACTCTGGACTTGAAACTGACAAAGATTATGTGGTATATGTAAAGGCCTGGTATGGTACAGATTTATACGCTATTTTCAATTCCTTACCAATGCATATCGACCATACGCCACCACAGAATAATAAAGGAAAAACTGTAAAAGACTCTGATGCCTCATGTAGTAAAGACTATGATGTGATCGACTGGATGGATACAATCACGGCGTGTTGGAATGGTGTGTTTTCGGAACGACAGGGATGGATAACACACTACTCATTTTCACTTGGATCAACTATAAACGGTAGGATGTTTTTATTTGTACTCCTATAACAAACGTTAATGCGCATACATGTCAGATCATGATGGGCTTTTTTATGAAAGTATCTTAGTCATATCTGTTTCAGTTGAACACGATGTGTCATATAAGATTTCCGTTGATGTCCTTGTACTTTCATTCATTTGCATGATATTGTGCGATTTTTTAAAACTGTCAAAGCTGCATTATTATACGGTCAATGCTTGCATGAATTTAATTTTAGCTTCAGTGAGATTCGATTACTTTTGTTATACCGGTTGTCGAATATAAAATCATGTATTTAACGAAGCTCTATATGATATTATACAAACATGTGAAATGGGACATTCCCTAACGGTAAATTAAACGAATACTTTCGATTGTGGTACAAAGCTTGACATAATCGCATTTACGACCGTATAATAGTTTAATACAATCGCACAATTTAAGGTTCGTTGATATTGTTTTAAATATTTCAGGTAGCGATATATTCCCAAGAATGGACGCAGGGTTGGTGACGAGTTATACTCTTAAAAACCTTTCTCTGTCACATGGCACTAAATATTACTTCACAGTAACAGCTTACAATAACGTTGGACTCCATACCACATTGAGCTCGGATGGATTTGTAGTAGATATGGACACTCCAATCCATGGTGTTGTGTTCAACACAGATCGATACGCCGATACAGCTTTCCAAACATCTACATCAACATTCTCTATATCGTGGCATGGCTTTACTGACCACCATTCAGGAATCCAATCATATCTTGTTGCCGTGGTAGAAGACGCAATTAAAGACTCCACAAACGTTACCTTTGCCAATGTCAATCTAAATACAAGACATGTTTTTCGTAGTCTCTCTTTACAACATGGACATTCATATGTCGGTCTGGTCAAATCCATCGATGCAGCAGGACATGTCAGTAGCATCGCCAGATCAAACCCTAAAACAATTGATGTCACTCCACCTACTGCATCCACATGTAGCGAGCAATCAGAACTATATTCAAATACGTTTTCTCTGGATGAGGAGTACTCTTTGCATCTCAATGTGACTAAAAATAAATATTATGTCATTAAAGGCTTCCTCAATGGCGGTCATAGCATCTTTGAACCGACCTTGTCAATCGGGAAGTTCCAAATAATAGCCCCAACGACGGTCAACAACAATGGATCAATCGAATTTCAACATTATTACTTATCACCAACATCTGACGAAATTAATATCACATTATCATTATCCGATCAAGAACCAATGACACATATTACTACACTGTTTATGTATGTGGCTGAATGCAACACATCCGGTATACCAGTCAATAATAGCAATCCAGTAGAAGTACGACAAATTGGCTTGTCGAAGTTAGGGGTGAAATGCCTTCTTGCAGACATTGAAAGCTCCGTTTCTAAGGTTTGAAACAATATTAATTGATGTTACACAGTAAATGATATTGATGATACATGATCTTTTGATTAATTTTGATTATTATTTCATCTAATTTGTATAATCAGATCACCTTATCAATCCAAACATTACAGTATTATCGTTTACTGTATTTTTTTTACATTTCCGATTTCACTGTACATATGATTTATCAAATTTATATTTATTAACATAACTAACAGTTGGTCTTATGATCGTATGCATTTCTAACATTTAGTAATTGTTTCCTTTGTTCTACAGGTAGATATTGGGGTTGGAACAACATACGGTGGATATCAGTTACGTTCACTATCTTCAATGTCAACAAGCGGAGTAATTGAAGCTGATCTTGTTCATAGATCGCAGATTTATGTAACTGTCGTTGCTTACAATCACGCCAACTTGAGATCCGTGTACAGATCTGCCCCTCTGCTTATTGATAAAACCCCACCGGTAGTGATTGACATAGAGTCAGCAGTAACGCCAGTAAATGCCAATATGAATATTGTAGATATAGAGGTCAAATGGGATGTAGATGATGCTGAAAGTGGTATAAAATATTGTCTTTGTGGACTAGGTAAGATAACTATTAGAAAACATTTTTTTGCACTGAACTTCATCAATATTCTTCTACGAATACCTCTGCTGGGGGTTAAACAATACAACAAGTGTTTCTGATTTCCGTCCTTCCTAACACATGTTGATCGAAATACAGGCTTAATATATTTTGGGAAGGTGGGCTGTTTTGTATGCTTTTTTCTAGGAATCCTCAACAAATATTTTCTATTCATTGTTTTCATATCAGTGCATGTCAAATAACCTAATGTATTCATAAGTCATACGGAGAGTGTATTTGTAATAATTTAGGCAAATCTAACTTGTTACAAAACATGAATCACTTCAATGACATACTGGTACATAAAGGCCTAATTATTTTATGATGTATTTATTACATTCTATTTGATCTACTCTCAGGCTCAGTTGATCACCAGACAGACTTGAGGGATTGGACGATGTCAAACAGTGTAAATGCTTGCCAGTACCAGAATATGCCATTCCAACATGGAGATCGGGTATTTGTGTCCGTCAAATGCATCAACAACATTGAGCTAGCCTCAACACCAACGACCAAACTCTTGACTATCGTACTTGATAAACCACAGACAAACAATGCTAGACTGAATGTCCTTTCTAATGGTGCAATGATATTACATGGACAATCTAGTTCCAGCATTGGTAGACATGGGGGAGACTGGTTTGTGCAAACTGATACATCTTCGATTAAGCTCGAATGGTCAGAATTCACGGACAACACTGATATTGACCATTACGAATATCGTTTGACTTGGCAAAATAAAACAGTCACCGACTGGAACAAATGCAATGTGACAGCAACAGAGGTTAACGGCATTGGTTTGATCAATGGTCGACGGTACACTGCAGAAGTCAGAGCGGTTAATGTTGGGCTGTTTACCAGTGATCCTATATATACAGATATTGTTCTTTACAAGGATGAACCAAGACTTTCAGGTAACTCAATGACTTAATAAACATATATTTCAATTGTGTTCAGGTCAATTCTGTGTATCATTATTAGATTGTCTGATTTTTTCTGTCCTCTTGTGTAGGTTTTCCGAATTACCAATTTATGTTCTGACGTGGCTTCTTAGTTATACGCACTTTTCTTACTTTTCTGTTTTGTACTTGACTATTTGACCAACAACTGACTTATTTGTGCTTTTGGGAACGCTTCTGGTAGTCAGAGATAGTGGAATATGCTTCTCTGCGATAACTTGTTGGCAACCAGCCGAACTGTCAGTGTACAACGTCTGCAATGTAGGTAACAAAATATAGGTATTTCGATTTGATGTATCATTATACATGAAGATTTAGCACCCAATTGATTACTAAGGTGGGAACATTCAGTTACAGTCTTACTATTTCTTAAATTTCAGGTCAACCAGTCTATATAGAAAGGGTTGGTCATCAGATTAAACTCGACTGGTCGACAGTTTTCCGTCCAGCTGCTGATCTCGACGTCACATTTGATGTCATAATTGGATCCCGTCCAGGTTTAACAGATATCACAGAACTGAACAGGGGCGATTCCAGCAAATACGTGTTTCAACTACCACACTCGACCATCATTACGAAAGATGTCAATGAAATATTCCTGACAATCACTTGTACATATTCTACTGGATTGTACACCGTCTACAACACAAATTATAAATTTTAGGCCCAATGCCTTCCTTGCAAACAGACAGCAAATTCGCATGGAATCATTTAATTTGTCACTGTATAGACTAATGTTCGTCTTAATAACTGTTCACGTCTTTAAATTGGCGGGGCTACGTTAAATATTGGCGGTCGTCAAGCAATAGCGATTTTTTAAAACTCCGCCAAAATAAAACCATGTATTGTTCTTCGCCCGCTATAAATATATTAATGTACCCCATACTGTAACTTGCTGTATATCTGTTGTTATAAATGTTTTTGTAACCATTTTCACACATATATACTACATGTACAATGCCCCCTTTTTACTGCAATATACAACGTTAATAATATCCCTTTGGAATACAAAATTCAAACAACACAGTCGACGTTTAGCACCTTTGTTAACAAAATGTAATGTTTACATGTTTTTTGTCTGTTTCTTCCAGCATTCGCTACGCTTTATGTTTAGTGTTATTAATATCTATTAAACGTACTTGTATATCCCCAGTTTACTGTTTTATTGTACTTTACGATTGTTCAACATCGGTGTGTTGCAGTAGCACCTTATAATTAAGACTGTCTTTGGACATGAAATCAGTCATATTAATGAGGCGGACTCGTTATTATGTTGCAATATAGAGACAATGTTTTAAATTTCGGTCCTAAAATGGAGTTTGTTACCATGATGCACGGTCTTATTATTACAGTCACACCTGTGAACAAAGGCCATACTTAAGAAAGACAAAATGTGACCTTTAATGACAAATTACTCTTATTCGGAGGTCGGTTTGCTCTTAATTATCATTGGCAGTATTTAAAAGAATGGCCTTTATTCACAGGGTGGCCTTTATTCACAGGGTGGCCACTAACACTGGTTTGACTTTATATTGGTCACTAATATAATTTGTTTCCTGTACTCGAATATTGAAGGAGAAAATGCAGCTGTACTTCTCGAATTAGTAATGTAAAAATGGAATCTCAGAAAAAGCAAAATTCAACCTGGTTACATCACTTCATAGCAATCAATCATTCAACAAAACAATCTCCAAACATCTACTTTTCGACCTTTTCAGCTTTAATGGTTGAGGAAGGCCACATGTGTACACATGGGTTTCACCTAGATTTACCCGTAAGCTAGTTTGACAGCTTCATCATATGTGAAAATTGTCTGGCCCCATGTAGGATTCGAACTTACAGTACTAAGGGTCTAATGATAACTAGTCAAAAACAATACCCGACAATATTACACCCCCTAGTAACTGGCGTTTGTCATTAAAGGAGACAAAGTCATTCAGAGATGAAAATACAGTGCAACCTCTCCAAAGCCATACCCTTTGGGAGCAGCAAAATTATGATGTTGTTGATAGAAGGGTCACTCAAATAGAAGGGACTGGAATAGCGCTTTTCACGCGCTTATCTCTGTATAAACATTAAGTCGTGCTGTCGATACTTACAGGGAGAGCTTTTATCATGCATATAGATAACAAGCCGAAAGTGGCAATTGTTCAATAACCATTTAATCAAAACGAAAATTAAAAGCAAAATCATGGCGGTAATGAGTAATGCAATATTACTAAAAGGTGCTGTAATCATGATTATTAAAGACGGAATCAATTACGAAAATCCGAAGTATTAAACCCATAACGACTGGACAAAATGGTGACTTCGTCAAAAAGGCATAACTGACGATTATAAAGATGAAACGCCGTTTCAGAGAGGGAACCGTTCTCGAGTAATGACGTTTGGGGAGGTAATTCTGTACAAAATCCAATGGGTTCATCATTCAGTCGATTGGTTAATAGCTGAAGCAAAATAAGAAAATGAATCCATTAATCAAACCAGACCAAAGACACATTGAACGTATGATACTTGACAAAATACGTGCTAATCTGTTCATTTCTCCCAAACAGTAACTTAAGTAAAATGATAATTGGGTTCAAGTAGAGCAGATTAACGCTCCTTTTCAACAGTCGGAGTCATATGAGTTTACAATCATCCGTAAGCAACTGCCTACTTTCTCACATAAGAACCACCTAACCACCCGATCACTGAGGCGGGCCAGCAAGTAGAACAGAACACACTTCTAAACACATTGAGACACGATCAACTCAAGGTTTGAAAATTTTGCATCAAGGACCAAGCCTTTCGAAGTTACGGCGATGTAATTCTAACATAGTACTGCGCGTATGTTTGTTTAAATATCTGTGAAGAGTATAACAAATGTCATATTACAAGGGTATCGACTGCCTAGATGACATTTAATACGTTTGAAACCTTACTGACATAAAGTCCTCCATATCGTATTCGAATAATACTATCCTATCCCGTCTTCACGACTCTGCTTGTCTGGTAGTATCATTTACGTCAAGATCAGTCCACGTCTTGATTTTGTCTTCCCATCTTGTTCTCTGTTTGCCCCACGTCTAGTACCTTGCATTGTGCCTTTGTATGAGTCTTTAGTATTGACTAGTCCTGTTGAACGTGAATACTAGACATTCTGTATTTGTATTGTCCTTCCATGGCCTCAACATTGTAGAAGGATTATGAAACTAACTGCGACAAATAAAAGGTAAATTTAATAGAGATCATGTACTGACAATATTCAATAAGAAATGTGATATGACCCTAAAGGCAAACGCAGTTAGTATATATCTGCAATAAAACGTATGTAAAGATGTAATACAGTTATCCGAGAACGTAATGAATACAATAATTGTGTAGGGTGCAATCATACTAACCATTGCATAAAAACTTAAAATCGTGTTGAAATGTTAAACCCAGGCCGACAGAAAACAATAAAAATACCGATCCTTGTATAAACACGTTTATTGTGGTCGTGATTTTTATCGTCAGTTGATGAACAACGGCAGTTTAGATTATATTATGTTTTACACCGCAGTTATAATGTCAGTATTGTTACATCTTCCATTTCTGTTATTGGAGACTTTTCCTGAAGAAAACTCTACTAATTTTAAAAATGAATTATTAATAATTACAATGTATAATGACACGAATGTTTTTTTTAGAATAATATATCGTAAAACAAACTACTTTTTGTAGCGCATTAATCTATTCTCGTAGATTCGTTGGAATTTTACATATCTTTAATGGACACGGACGTATAATATAATTCACAATTGAAATATGATTTATTCACTTTTTATCCCGAATAATAATCATGACAACAATTATGAAACTCGCCCTTATATATTTACAAATTAAACATTTCTTTAAGGCTCTGTTGCAACCAAACTTGTAATAAAAACCAAACTTGTAATAATTATTACATATTTGACTGTATGTATCGATGGTATATTGAATATGAAAAAATGAAGGTCATTTCAAACGCTAGGGACCTTAATTAGGTCAACACGTGCTAATTAATGGGACGGAACACATTGGTAAGTTAATGAGTGCAAAAGTAAAATATTACTTCAGTTTGAAAATTTTATTACAAGTGTTTATTACAAGTTTGGTTGGATCTTGCAACCAAACTTGTAATAAAAACCAGACTTGTAATAATTATTACATATTTGACTGTATGTATCGATGGTATATTGAATATGAAAAAATGAAGGTCATTTCAAACGCTAGGGACCTTAATTAGGTCAACACGTGCTAATTAATGGGGCGGAACACATCAGCATGTTAATGAGTGCACTTCTACTTGAAAATTTTATTACAAGTTTGGTTGGATCTTGCAACCAAACTTGTAATAAAAACCAGACTTGTAATAATTATTACATATTTGACTGTATGTATCGATGGTATATTGAATATGAAAAAATGAAGGTCATTTCAAACGCTAGGGACCTTAATTAGGTCAACACGTGCTAATTAATGGGACGGAACACATTGGTAAGTTAATGAGTGCAAAAGTAAAATCTTACTTCAGTTTGACAATTTTATTACAAGTTTGGTTATTACAAGTTTGGTTGGATCTTGCAACCAAACTTGTAATAAAAACCAAACTTGTAATAATTATTACATGTTTGACTGGTGGTATAGATGGTATATTGAACATGAAAAAATGAAGGTCATTTCAAGTTTTAGTGACCTGAATTAGGTCAACACGTGCTGATTAATGGGGCGGAACACATCAGCATGTTAATGAGTGCAAAAGTAAATCTTACTTCTACTTGAAAATTTTATTACAAGTTTGGTTGGATCTTGCAACCAAACTTGTAATAAAAACCAGACTTGTAATAATTATTACATATTTGACTGTATGTATCGATGGTATATTGAATATGAAAAAATGAAGGTCATTTCAAACGCTAGGGACCTTAATTAGGTCAACACGTGCTAATTAATGGGACGGAACACATTGGTAAGTTAATGAGTGCAAAAGTAAAATCTTACTTCAGTTTGAAAATTTTATTACAAGTTTGGTTATTACAAGTTTGGTTGGATCTTGCAACAAAACTTGTAATAAAAACCAAACTTGTAATAATTATTACATGTTTGACTGGTGGTATAGATGGTATATTGAACATGAAAAAATGAAGGTCATTTCAAGTTTTAGTGACCTGAATTAGGTCAACACGTGCTAATTAATGGGGCGGAACACATCAGCATGTTAATGAGTGCAAAAGTAAAATCTTACTTCTACTTGAAAATTTTATTACAAGTTTGGTTATTACAAGTTTGGTTGGATCTTGCAACCAAACTTGTAATAAAAACCAGACTTGTAATAATTATTTCAAGTTTGGTTTTTATTACAAGTTTGGTTGCAACAAAGCTCCATTAGCCTTTTTGAATTTTGAAATAAAGAACAACAGATAAAATGATAGTAAAATGTAAGAAATATATTTTATATGCTCTAAAACAATGTTTACAGAATGCCCTTCTTTAGCCACAGCTTGTAAAAATGTTGTCAGTTGTTATTTCTTATTGTTTGCAATATCATTGAAAAATACTGTGCTATATTTCTGTAATGTACTTCATGACTAAAAAAGAAAAAATCGGAATGTTTTTATTGCAAGTAAAAGTCACTTTTACTGATTATATATCTTTCTAGGTAAAATAAGACCTACTTTAATTTTATTATCCAAAAAAACTAACGGGGCTTTAATATTACTTTCCTTTCTGTCGCCTTCTCTTGGTTTGTCCAGAAATTTCTCCAATGACAAATTTATCCGCGTTGACTGATTTAGATCACACATGTATGACTCTTCTACTTATATCGAAAAAATATACAATACTAATGTTAAATTCCACAGCATTCACGACTAAAGAAGGCACAGTATTTTGCAAAAAGTGTTATACCTGATCGCTTCGAACGGAGTAAGACCGTATGTATTTTTTCATGTTTATATTTCAGTTAAGAATGGGTATTTAAATAACACAAACAGCAAAAAATTGCATTGTTATCTTGTATTTATTGTCCTAGTGTAGTTCTTACATATAATGTTTTACTAAATATGAAATTGGGGAAAAACTTTGGTCAACTTGGTGTGTACAATACAGAAATATGTACTTAGATACATAAGTGTTAGGAAAACAAATTTAATTAATTAGCTGAAAAAAAAAACGAAACAGCTGAGTATAATGTTTTAGAATGGAACGTACTAAGTACCTAATATACTACGGATTTCCCTACGGTGTGAATTGGATATTTCAGGAAATTTCTATTGCCTTCGGCGCAAATGCAGAAGCATATGCTATATATTTATGTCGACGGAAGTTTTAGCGGGCGTAACACATTATGCAATGGTTAAGTTAAATTCCTTACCAAATGCTTCGAACACATACCCATGTTAAGAAAAGTCCAGTTTGGCATTTTTTAATTTCAGGATTGCGAACAATTCCGGAGATTTATAGAACTAGTTACCAAGAATGGCAGAGATGACTGACGCGTTGACAAACGTCACACAAACTACTACTCCCTTTGACAATAGCACTTTATATTACACCATTGATCTAAGCGAAGACTACGAATATGAAACAGTAATCCAAGTCTTTGTTGAGTTGACTATCGTCATTTTGTCTCTTGTTGGAAACATCTTAATCATCGTTACAATTCTCAGTGGCAAGATTGGGCTCACCTCAACGTATATCCTGTTTATATCTTTGGCAATTTCTGATTTACTTCTTGCCATTTTAGGACAAGGATTCTACTTGATTGATAGAACTGAATTATTGCAAATTGATGATGTTGATGTATACTGTAAAATGGGTTCCATCCTGAAGAGCACCATCAGTCTGTCTTCGAACACGCTTGCCTTGATCACAATTGAGCGCGTTCTGTGTGTTACAATACCACATAAGGTAAAATTGATTTGCAACAAGAAGGTAGCCATGGCACAGCTTCTATTCCTTTGGATATTTTTCACTCTCTACTGCGCTTATCAGTATGTAAATAGTGGCAGTATATATTTTGAAGGACAACGTTGGTGCGGCTTCGTTCTCATGCAAGAGGATCTGCAAAATGAAACATTTGCACAGTTTTACATTGTCTTCAATTCAACTGTGACATTCGTTTTTCCTTTCGCTACCAATGTGCTCGGTACAATTATTATTTTGTTTGGCTTGCGAAGAAGAATGCGATCTTTCAGTACACAGAGCAGAGCGACTACTTTTATTTTGATTAATGCAAACATAGTTTTTGTAATAACCCAACTGCCGTTCGCTGTTTGGCAGTATTTGCAATCTGACGTCATCTCGTTATTAACTGAGGAACAGATGTTTTATATTCACACTGTGATTTCATATTTAAGCACGTGCAGTTGTGCACTGAATTTCTTTGTGTATTTTCTAAGTGGCAGGTATTTTAGACAAGCTGTCATCAATGTAGTCAAGAGTTGTTTCAATGCGTGTCGAGTAAGATATTGAATTTCTGTTCGATTGGTTTGTAGTAGTTATTCGCCCTTTTCTACTTCAGTATATTGCTTTGCACATGTCGGTCGGTCGGTTTGTCCGTCCGTAACCAAACCTTGTCCTGGCAATATCTAGAGAACTATTGGCCAAGCTCCTCAGATTTGGTTTGGAGGTTGGTCATCACATGTATAATACCCATATCGATTTTGAGGTCACTAGGTCAAGGTCACAGGGGTTTCACAAACACTTCTTCTTGAACATTGAATAATGCGTCTCTCGGTGTACATGTTGGAACGAGTATATTTGGAAAGTCTATACTTATTGTACATAATTTGTCAACGTGTATAAATGATTTAAATGGTGTTACTATGTATTTACTGCAACATTTCTATATATATTATTATGTTACTTAGACGGTAGAACTCGCTGTAAAAAGGGTTAGTATATTTCCGTTTCCTTGAGAAATGAGAAAAAAATGTGTGACTCTAAATTCTTTAAAATGACTTTGGAAGCTTGTTCGAAAAATATGATTTCATTTTTGTTCAAATTCTTTCATGTATGTTGTTATTGTGAGTTTTGTCTATGCTATGTCAATACATGTTATGTGAAATAGAGATTTAAGCTGCATTGACTGGTTTGAGAACTTGTTTTATGTATTAAGTGTTTTGTTGGGTATATGTAATGTTCTGTTCTGTGTTGTCCATTTTGTTATTTAATTTGTAGAGTATGTTGTAAATTCTAGCTAGATTAAAATGGAGAGCATTATATCTATAGATCTCAGCTTAGTGAATTCGAACCTTTGACGCGGTACATGTTCTCATTGAAGAATTGGTTGAAAACATCGTGTATAAGGTCCTTCGTTTTCCTCGCTGATTTGAATGATTTCAGTAGATGAGTTAGCACTTGTACATAATCCAGGACTACGAACCAGATTAACTAAAAGAGAGGGGTGCTCTGGCGAGGTTCTACTGCACTTTACTGTACGATTTCTATTTTTTCCTGTTATTATATATTATCGTGTTATTTTGTATCTAAACAACTAAATTGTCGGATTCAAACTAATAACTTCATATATGTTTTCAATATAGATCACAATTCACCTGTGATAGGAATAGATGATAATAAAAAAAACTTATATTCTAGCTCGGAGATAAATATTACATCATTTAATATTGCTACTAACAATACTATGGATTTCCGGCAATTTGTGAAATACAAGATTTATTGCAAATTTATTTTATAGAAATATATTTTACATAATTTAGCCCACGTAGCGTGGTAAATGAATTAATTAGTACATCATAATACAAAAGATTATTGAAAAAAAAATAGGTATCATTTTACAGTTTTGAAATATATTACTTTATATTCAGCTTATTGCTGGTTTTAACATCATTTATTTATCGGTTTGCAGTCTCTTGTAGATACTCTGTAAATTATATCTAGACACTCGTTCGAGATAACAATAAGAAAAGACAATTAGAAATTATTTGTAAAAGTGTTATTCGAACTGGACAAGCAGTATGTATGAATGACGATTAGTGGATTAGTTATTACCGAGTGTTGTTAGACTTATTTAAGATTCCTGTTTTCATATTCATTTTTATGTAGTACACAAGTTCGTCATCTTGGCATGTCTTTTATTCTGTTTGTCCAAAGGTTGATAAACTATTACTGAAGTTTGGCTGTGGAATTGCATTCCGTCTAAACGCACGAAGTATCAAGAGTGGGTACTATTTAAATATACGTTTTAGTTTAATTTCATTTAGAAAATATAGCTTGATTTACAAATGTTTAATGAATATCATTTGAATGTATACGTTTTATGAATGGTTTTTGGAACTGTTTACTAGTAATTATTTGGTTCTGCAAGGAAATTAATTTACAAACTGAATGAAAAAAATATACTGAAATAGGAAATAGTTGGCCCGTGATATTCTGAAACGAATTTCATCACTCTAAAATTGTATGCATTTAGTTCTACTAAAACTTTCGAGTAAAACCTTTAGTTATGCACTAAAAACTATAATGAAATTTGCAAATTGGAATAACGGTTTTGTCATTAAACATGTTTTTGTGTCGAATAACAGGAAATGAATTTTAAAGTGCAAATTATCTGAAGTAGGTACGAAATAAATCTTCAGAAATAATGAAACGTTTTTTTTTTGTTTTCTTCCATGTTATGTTATTAGTTACAATAAAAACTTGGTCTGTTATTTATCCAGTCACTTCCGGCAAAATCGACCAGATAACAGGGTGCCTAATAAACTTTGCTTTATTAGGTCACCTGACCACGTGACTTGTGATAAACCGTAACCTGACCACGTGATCTGACGGACTATTTCTTATAACAGAGTCGCCGGTTGAAATTCAGTGCCCGGGGGTGCGGTTTTCCTAGCCAAAATGAACTGAGGTTGATCGATAAATGTTCCACGACTTACCTGCGTCTACATAACGTTATCAAGATGTCCGACGTCGTTGTTTATTATTTTGTATTTGTATTTGTTTATCGTGACGTCATTGAACGAACGTGACGTTACGCGCAGATTAATGAAAAAGTAGCTAAATAGTACCGAGTTTTTTTCCTTATTTAAGCAAATTCAGTGACTGGATAAATAGAATAATAGGTTAGTGTCGTGGATTGAGTAAAAGTTTATCCGGCTCGGCTGCGGAAATTATCGGATTCGCCTTCGGCTCACCCGATAAATTCCTCCGCCTTGCCAGATAAACTTACTCATCCACGACACTAACCTATTATTCTCTATATATTTAGTTGTTATACATTGTATAAGATTAATTATAGATTAATAGATTAAACCGTCATTTTGATAAATGAAATAACATTTTCACCATATATGCTTATTGTTGTTATATATCTCAGCAAATAGAACCATATCAGTGGTATGTGTATGTGTATTTGTATTGTAATAACGCTCGAGTGGCGAAGCAAAAGATTATTTATCTTAAATAAATTAATATTTTTTTCAGGCATCCGAAGATGTATCAAGACAGTGAAGAATATTTTGTTGTTAGCAATGAAACTTACAACGGATCCTACTATGATTTCAATGGAAGCTTGTATGAATTATACATATATCCATCAGAAGTCGATTCAGATGATTATTTCGTTAGAGTATTCTTTGAGATCATCATTGTACTGCTTTCCTTGATTGGTAATTCACTTATTGTTGTTACCTTAACATGCGGTAACATTGGATTTACCTCCACGCATATATTTTTCATATCATTGGCTATTTCCGATACACTTCTTGCGATTGCGGGAGTTGGGTTCGGGTTAGTTGAAAGGTATTTTACAATTTCTTTTGAAATAACTTGTAAAATTGCGGCAGTTCCGAAGACAATGTTGTGTTTATCGTCAAACACGCTGGCTTTGATAACTATCGAGCGTGTCCTGTGTGTCACCATACCTCATAAGGTAAAACTGGTTTGTAGCAAGAAGTTAGCTCTGGTGCAGCTTCTTATCTTATGGGTTTTCTTCACTCTTTACTTCGTGTTTCAATATGAGTATACAGGCTTTGCTACCATGGACTCTCACAAATGGTGCGGGTTCATCTTGATGCCCAATGTTCTGAACAATGAAGCATTTGAGCAATTATACATAGTTTTTAATACGGCCTTGACCTTTGTGTTCCCGTTCGCTACAACTTTTATCGGCACAATTATTATACTATATAAACTGAAAAACAGGATGCGGTCCTATAGCAGACAGAACGTTGCAACTACCTTCATTTTGATCAATACAAACATAGTTTTTGTGTTAACCAAACTGCCGTTTTCCATTTGGCAGTACTTGGGACTCGATGCCGTCACTAACCTACCGGAATTGACGACATTTTACTTACATTCAGTTATCTCGTATCTAAGTCTGGTTAGTTGTGCTTTAAACTTCTTTGTTTATTTCCTAAGCGGTCAGTACTTCAGACAAGCCGTTATGAAAATATTCAAAGACTGTTTTTCGAGGGCTTAAACCTGATATTTCAAGATCTTGAAGTGTCACGGATCAGACGTTGACTTCTATTTTCAGTGCGGGTCGTACTTCTAAAACCGGAACTTCCAAATTTCGGAAAATTCTTAATTTATTTTTTTACGCCACCAAATGATGTTTCCTCATAATAGTCATGACGTGTAGACAATATTTAAGTATTATCGGCCTCATGGTTTGCAATTAGACTAAAACATTTGCATGGACATATTTTGACATAATATAGAACGAATGTTTCTGGAAAATGTTTGAATTGTCATATTACTATAATAATGTATCCACACTCAGATATCTTTGTATTTTTGTTTTTGATCAAGTATTTCCTTTACAACAATATCACTTTTTTCTACCTCATTGATATTATGATGATAATACTGCAGAATACGGGTTTTGCGAAATTCCTGGTGACACGATTAATTCAGTATTTCATTATATCCATATTTCACCTTATCCACAACAATAATCATTCGGAGTATACGAATACACTAATTTTGAGTTCACCATATCTGTCTATGTTGTGGTGCTCTATTTAGTAAATATTGCAACATTGTCTCAAAGTATGTTTTTTTCCATTTTGATATTTATTCTATGAACTTAGTTGTATTAATACATGTATAAATGTGTGGACATTCATTGGATATTTTTGGTAATGTTTTGTGATCGTACTTTATTGTCAGTAGTTAATTATTATTCAAACAAAATTTTGATATTGAAATGTATTAGTATACTGAGATGTAGAAATAAACACATTGTGTAATCTTTATGAGTTTTGTGTATTATAATATTTTCCAGTAAGAAGATAAATTCGTCGGTCAAGTGATTGAATAGTTTATTATTATAATAATGAATATGTAATTTAATTTTCGTTAACAGAAATATCACAATATTTAGGACATTATACTACATTAATCAGGAACGCAATAACATGTAAAATGCCTTTTTTTATATATATTTATGTATACAGTGATACACTATTGACTAGAAGTAATAAGAATTTATTTTGGATGTCAGCAGTCTACGTCCCATGATTATCAAAATACAAATACTCATGTACTCGAATTATACGAAATCTGTCAGACAAAAAAAAACAAAAAAAACAACAACAACAACATCAGAAAAGAGAAAATAAACATATTTTTTTTATTGGACGGTAACGTCAGGGGTGCACCGTTTTCATTACATTTACTGCCAATTTAATAAAGTGTTAAGAGAAATTACCATTTTGTTTTTGATAAACTGGTTCGCGTTGACTCTTTCTGTACATAAATGCATACTTCAGTACATTACAACATGGAACGGGAACCAGTTTATTATTTTGATTCATTCTAAAAGGGTTAACGTTAAGCCTCCTTTTTAAGAAATGGAGTTTTGGCGTCTTGTCTGGAATTATTCCATTCACTTTCGTTTCTCTGTAGTTATTTTGTCTGACAATGTCAGATTTCTGCTTAGTTAAAGGGGGACAATCAGTAATTAACACTCGCTTGTAAGATTTACTTCCCTTGAGTAAATATTAGAGTATAGATTAAAATAAATCCTACGTTAGTACCGATCTAAATGTTAAGTCAGGAAAATTAAATAAAGAATACATTGTCATATAAAAAAAAAATTAATTAATGATATACTTCATTTTTTCTGAAAAGACGATTATTTTCAATGATAACTGCAAATGAATTTACAATATCATGGCTTATCAAATTTTGAGTTATATCAAGGACTTATATGTATGTTTAAATCATTCCTGTGACGTCATCCTTTTGTTCTCACTGTCCAATAATTTTACGAACGGATCGCTCTGAATGGACAGCTGTCCGTTATTTTTTGTAATATTGGAGTGTAGTCGACATATTGGGCTGCAACTCAAATTTGGACACTGACAACGACGCATGCGTAAGATTATAGAATGCTTTAATGATCTGAAAATAAATATATCTTACGAGTCTTGTCAAGGACTTGTATATACGAGGGGTATCTCGTATGTATAGAAGTCCATGGTCTTTTAATGAAAATGTAGCAGTACTGTATCATAGTACTTGTAGTACTGTCCGATTAGTTCAGTTCGCAGGCATCTGACTTGCAAGAAGTAGGTCGAGGATTCGAGCCACGCATCGGGTACATTAATTTCCTCTTCCTATTACCTTTGGTGACATGAATGTGAGATCAACCTTGGAATACTACACTTAGGGTGAAGCAAAGATTGGGTTAGTAAAAAAAACTCTGGTTGTCGCGATAAATTAATTTGAATAAAACAGTAGGATGAATGTAGCAGTACTGTACATTGTACTTGTATTTATGAACTGGCTGTAATATTAATAACCCGATAAGCTCAGTTGGTAGAGCTTTCTAACTTGCAAGCAGGAGATTGCGGGTTAAGCCCCGCACCGGTTGCATTATATTCCTCCTATTACAACAAACAATATATATGAAGAATCAATTGATCAAATTTCATAATACTCATTATGTACAAATTTTCAATACAATTCATACCTTGAAATATAACAAATTAATCAAACAAAAATGTTAGACGGAAATCCTACATAAACAGTTTTTCCTATTCACATCTTCCACATTGTTCCACGCTGCTTTACAAACCCATTCCCAACAAATGAATACATAGGAATGACACGACTTGAGTCGATGCGAATAGGTTCGAATAAAATGTATATTCCTCGTGCTACCCGTGCAGTGTGATTGAAAGAGTTGATTTGAAGGTACCTTCCGTGATGGCTTTTAAGCAGTTAAATTCAAACGCTATTTTATCTATTTATCTGGTCATAATAATGCAAGTAAATGAATCCCTACTACTTTTTTAAAGCCAATAGTCTTCTTTAGTGACTTTTAATGGGTAAAGTGTATTATCCAAAAAAAAAACAGGAAAGAAAATCAATATGAATCACTTGATTGTCATTGGGAACTAGAATGATTAAGTGGACGGATGCCTTTAAGAATGATAAATTGTCATGGTCAATGAATTGTGTAATCCTATCGAAATGATTTAAGTTACATATAAACCTCAAACTGCCCATTATGTAAAATATTGGAGTGTCTTCGGCGCTACGCGCCTCAAACACTCCAATATTTTTCATAATGGACAGTTTTCGGCTTATATTTATCACATATAAGTCCTTGGTTATATCAAACCCGCTGAAAACGATGAATCAAATTGAGGATTATAATATTTGAGAAAAAACAAAAACAGATTTCTTTGTCTGTATAAATAAGAAATATATTTTCCTGTCAAGTATTTAAAACAAATTTGTCTATTAAAATAAATTTATAAAACACATTTTGGAAAAAAATAACATTCGCTTTACTTGTCCTAAAAATGAAATATTATTTATAAATACGAGGAATATACACGTATACATGCTCTGTCAAAAATTAGCACATTCCCTGTTTTATTTTTATGGTCGAAATTTCAGAAATTGCAGAGTGCGTTCTCGCTATTGCATAGCAACATAGTAATAAAGTTTCAATGACTGTCCGTAAAAAATTGATAAAAACCGTGTGATATGAACATTTTTATGGCGGTTACGTTCTGGGGAATAAAATCATTTAGATACAAATGTTTATTCAATCTGTCGATAGCACAATGGCTATCTGAGAGAATTATACACAATCACTTAGCAATTTTAACGAGTATGTGAATTATCAAAATTGTAGAAATTTATCTCGAGGGCATTGAAGCTTTCTTATGACCTGGTATTTACTGCAACAATGCTTTTACCTAATCTAATTCAATTTTCAGATTTATATTACTGCAACAAAAATATTTCCATGCATAGTGGCATATATTTTCCGTCAATTTTTTAACATACGTGTTACAGACAATCGACCGCAAATTGAATAGGAGCGGAATTTAATTACAACCCATGATAATATAATGCAACTGTTTTATACAACGGGTGGAGTATAACAGGATTTAAATTTGAATCAGTTTGGTATGTGAAACGGTGTAGTTTGTACTCTAACAAAGTTTAAAAGGATACTTCAAGTTTTGAGTCAGGAGCGTATTCGTGTGTACGTGTTTCTCATGCAGGTAGGTAAAATGCAACTCTTTGATGAAGAAGCTCTCGTTAAACTTGAAAAGAAATTATTTTATAACATTGAGTGTATAACCTTTAAAACAGGCTGATAATGCAAAGAAAAAAATCCTTTCATTTATTTCATTACATGGCTTATATGATACATTTTACCGGTTTCGCGTAAGACCGGATAAAATCCGAGATTTAAACCTTACTCATGTGATTTGACGGAATTGATACAAAGAACCGGAAACTGTTTTTTTTTCATGTAATCAAATACAGTACAAACTCGATAGTAAGACCACCTTTTAGACCAAACGGAAGTGATCTTAATAGTTCTGTTCTGTTCTTAATAGTGAGATAGTCTTATTATTAAATTGAAATGTTGAGGAAATATTGAAAACCAATCAGACAATAAGTGCTCGACTAATTGATGAGGTCGTGATATAAAAGTACAGTACAACCTCTCCAGAGCGGCCCTCTCTTGAGCATCGACCTCCCTCAACAGTAAGATTTTTCCTACTTCATGATTTAACTATTAATTTCACCTCTCTAGAGCAACCTACCCTTAATAACAACATAAATTGCTTCTCCCATAGGGTGTTGCTTTAGAGAGGTTGCGTGGTAGTTACTCCATGATGATTTACTGATTACAATCAAGGCACTCAGAACTCCAGGGACAGCACTAATTTAAATCAGGGTGTCTACGAGTACATTACATAATGTACAGTCCCTGCTTAATTCGAAGACACAGTAAACTATTACAATCGAACGTCGTTGGTATAACAGACAGATCATTCATTTCATTGAACATCTTGGAAATTGGTTTTCTTGCATTAAGGTTAAACTGTCATTTACAAGCAAAACCGCCCAGCTTTCATTTCAACAACATCAACTGTATGGGTTTATTTGTTTTTAAAGTTTTGTTCAAATATATATGTTGGGTTCACACAGAAACTTTGATCATACAGACAAACAAAGGACTTTATTATAACCACTAAATACACCGTGAAATTATTAATTTGCATTCATTACAGGTGGGTTCCTACCTACATTACATGAACTCTTCAAGGCTAAGTTTAATATATCTAATAAGTTAATGCAGTGTTATTTCATTTCAAGGAAATAGAAAATCAATTCAAATTTGGTTTGTTCATTTTGTATCAGGGAAATGTGCACTTTGTCAGGTTTTTTAGCTGATATGAGAGATACTAAATTATACTTTTTTTAATTATATTCAGTGTATTAATGCGTACACTTGTTTCTTTCTGGTTACATGTTCATTAGAAATAGAGAAGGTTACAGTCTGTGGCTGTTTTATCCGTTCTCGAAAGCGTGCGGAAAAGTAGAAAAAGGCGGGGAAAGGAATTTTCCGCTACTAGGCCCTAATGCAAAGTCTAGGGTCGCGGGGAAATAAGCGTACTGTAGGTCGGGTAACCAGAAACTATCTTTTTACATCTTAGTTGTTTATTATATGTTACCTATTCTTATGAACAAAGGTAACGCAAGAGAAAATTGTGACTTTAATACCTAAGTGGTCAATATTTAGAGGATAAATTTGTCTCTAAAAGTGTATTTATATAACAGCCTTTAATTTATGTTTAATGTTAGCTTAGATTTCATACATTAGTCATTTTAAAGTAAGCATTCGTGATATAGTTTCACATCTATCGGAACTGCTCGGGTTTATCACAAAAACCAAATTCGCCACACCATGACACTAAATGTACTTCGGCAATGTTCGTATTTACTCGACAAATTTCGACATTTCCGGGGGGCGTTGCGCTCGAATCACACGTGCCAAACTTAACGCCTGCATTTCAGTCGCTGCTAATGATATTATCAAGATTGACGACGATAATTGTGACCCAATCAATATTTCATCAGAAATAAGACTTGTTGGGCATCTGGTTGTAGTGTAGATAAAATATACAGTTAATTTAAAACTATAATCTGAAACCAAGTGTGAAATTTGCAGTTTGTCTAATAGTATATACACGTCTGTATTCCAGTTTTCTTCACATCGAAAATGTTTCACAATAATGTCGATTTTCCTCCATATGTGGCGAAGATGTCGGTTCCTTGTGGAAGGGTATAGTTAGAACTGGTTAGATTACAATCCATTTAAATTGCTTTGAAGAACCGGTCGCTGTACCTAATTGAAATAGCATTGAACTCACGTAAAGAACTGAAATCAAAACGGGGATGAGATAAACATTGCTATGCAGAGAGGGTTGGGATGTGGAATCCACTAGAGGGGAAGAGGGGACAAAGTGAACGAAGTAAGTTAGAGTGGGAACAAAAGAGGAAATAGAACGATGAAGAGGTGAATAATGAGAGAGGTATAATGATAAAACAGAGTGGCAGAGAAAGAGGGGTGATATAGACAGGTTGTGGTATATAGAGGGGGTACATAGAGGTGTATATTTAGAGAGGTGGAGATATAGAGAGGGAGTGATACATATATTTATATACAGAGAGATGTGGTGATATGTATAGGAGGTAATGAAAAGAGAGGTAGTGGTACAGAGGGGGTGATATAGCGAGAGGGATAGATAGATAGAGAGAGAGAGAGAGAGAGAGAGAGAGAGAAAGAGAGAGAGAGAGAGAGAGAGAGAGAGAGAGAGAGAGAGAGAGAGAAGAAGAAGTGGGAAAGAGAGTGTAATGTGCGTATAACTTTCCTTATTTCTACCACAATTTATTCGTCTTAAATCCAACCCCTCGTCATTTATCATGTATATTTCCTAAGTTCCCCAAAACCCTATGTACATCCCATAGTACAGTAACGTTATAATCATATAACGTTCTTTCTTAAGAAAAAGTACATCCATATAACTTTCTAAATATTTGCTTCATCACTGAACATTTTTATGTAAAACACCGATTGGCGCATGCACATAGTTAAGTATATTTCTATCAGATGTGTTCAACGGTGCATTAACAATCAGTAAATTCTCGTTTTAACTTAATGGCAAGGGGCAGATTTATGTAGTGAACGCGTCAGACACGGTTCGTGTCTTTTCGTGGGATGTTTAAAATTTGTGAAACTGGAGTGGAATAGTTAAATTCGTACGAATAAGGTAAATATTTACCTTCTGTATTGTGTATCTCTGTGTTATAGCAAGCTTATGTCAACAATTCTATGAATGGGATTAAACCTATAAAGGTTTTAATTATGCAAAAATATTTGTGCTCCAGTAAATATGTTAGATGTTAAATTGAAATGACAGTTTCTGATGGTAAATAGTCCGCCTGTTCGGTTCACTCTAAGGTTCAATATACGGACCTCGGGTGGCTATGTAGGGATACGAATGGGATGTGTTCATATATATAGCCATCATTTGTTTCGAGAGGAGTAGTTGACAGTTATACGCAGAGAACAGGGTTAGAACTGTCACAGAACCCAGAAAGATATTAAGTAGCGTAACTTTTTTGTCTAGATTTTAGATTAAAATATCAGACATGCTTTTTGAACTATCTTAGTCCGATAGCAGTGACTGCATCGTTCATTAAAATAAAAAATTCAGATACTCCCCCCCCCAAAAAAAAAAATTAATTTGCATTGTAATCTAAATTAAATCAGAAGGCAAGCGTTGCTGCAGAAGTATCTAAAAAAAGTTAACAGAAATTACGCTGGGGACAGAGGAACGGACACTAGGCAAATTCATATTTTTTTCTGCCCTTCGATCAACAGTCGTGTTGAAAACAGTTCTTTGATGCTACAATGTTGTAATACGTATTAGTGTTAGTAAGATAATTCCATTAACTGGTATTTCAGGAATGCTCAAGTTTAGTTTCAATTAACCTGCCCCTATTAACGTTACATCAGCCCAATTCTTCGATTGTTAGTGTTGGGTAAACGATACTTTTTTCTCAGAATGCATCTTAAACGATTTTCTCACAGTGACAGATGATAGATTAACCAGGATGTTCAGACTTATAGGGGCTATGTCCTACTGAATGTTTGAAGTGTAAGTTCACTTCGATTATTTAGAGTAAGAATAGGCCTGTTAAATTTATTCGTTTTCCAAACCATTGCATACATTCGTAAAATAAATACAAACATAATTATCACGCAGAGAGAAAGTATTATACGACGAGTATTATGTAGTTCTCCCCGAGGGATGGATTTAATATTATGTATATATTTCATAGCAAATCGTTCGTAAAATTGCAGTTAAACTTGTGATGTTATGTTGAATTTAAGAACATAAAAGGCGAATTACAAATTACTGAAGAAAATTTCGATAATGGCTTTTACTCTTTTACAGTGAAACCATTATCTAAGGCCATTTTTGTTTTTACAAAAAAGTCTTAAAATTTAGATTACGTCATTATTAATATAATCTACAGTGCAACCTCTTTAAAGCAACACCCTTTTGGAGTAGCAAATTATGAAGTTGCTCTAGAGAGGTTAAAATTATAATTAAATTGTGCAGTGGGAGAAACTCATGCTGTTGTTGCAGGGAGGTTGTTGCTCAAGAGAGGGCCACTCTAGAGAGGTTGTACCGTATAATGTAATATTTGACAGTTGTTCCGAGAATAATCGGCCTTTATGCTAAGGTGATCGTAATAATGAAGTTGTCACTGATAGAAGGTTTTACTGTTTTTATACAAAACAATGTTTAAGTTGAATCTTCTTTGTTTGCTTTATGGCATAAACGTTCTAATGCGGTAACTCTTGATTAAAATGTTATTTGGCCCCCCTTTGTATGCTCATGTGTGTTAGGTTTGGGGGTTGATGATATATTGGGAAAGGGATGACTTCTTATCTAAGAATTTTGACAAAATAGTTTATATATCAAATAGAAGACATATGAAATATTCCATTGATCGCGTAGACACGTAATAGCTAGCTCAGTGAACACGTAACAGCTATCGCAATAACACGTAGTAGCTATTGCATGCCCACGCGATGAATAAAAATGTTCTATCCCTTTTATACCACTATAGATATTTTTACCGAGATGATAGAAAATTTAAGCATGATTAAGACTAGCACGAGGTCGTTAAATTGCTTTCAAGAAGCACAGCCGACTTCTCATACGCCCAGTCGTTCATTAACTGACTGTTAAATACCTCTAATTAACAACATTAATTAGTCTGTAATTTATCTTTTAAAACTATGGTTAATAAATAATAATTAATTATTACATAAGTATATCAAAGGCGGTTTGTCCGACATCGTCTTTGTTACGTATTCAGACATTGGTAGAAATGTATTTAGTCACAAATACACGTCATTTGTATTTCTTTTTCCAAGCACTGCAAACTAGTTGTGTAGACCGATATAACTTCATCCATTAACTCCTTAAAAAGATCACTAGAAATAAGCGACATTTTGGATCTACTAAATTATCTATTAATGTAGATACACCCATTCATGCAATTTGATATATTGTTTTCAGAAATAAACTAAGCAGACTACTTTGTCTGTTATAACTTCTGTGGTCTTTATATTATTAATGTATAAATTTACATTTTAATTGGAAAATGAAGTCGACAGAATTGTGAACATTAATTTCTTCATTACATTACATACAGCGAAATGTCTCCAATACGTTATTGTATAATCCAACATCAAACGCTAATTAAAGTTGTCAGTTATTTGCTAAGGAAAAAATAATACTTATTGGTAACTTCGAACCCTGAACCCTGAAGAACTCACTTGATTAGCGATATAGACCATACATATTTGAAATAATGAAAATAGAACCGCAAATCACAAATTTCAAAATCTTCTTTCGCACCAAGAGTATTACACTCTTCGTGTGCATTCTTTCTCTCCCATGAGGGCGATAAAACCGATACATATCTTCAATCGACTCTGACAACCGTATCATTTCCTTAAATTGAATTAATAATGTTATTTACGAAACTCATCGCTAATTTAACCAATCAAAGCAATGTTAAAGCAATTAACACGGTGACTTTCTATGAGCTTTGTGTCACGGGTCTAGGGGGTTAGATTGCCAAGTGTTGGTGACAATGGAATCCGTTTTAGTATGGAGAGTTTATAATTAGTGTTGAAATTATTTTACACTCAGGGTGTTTTGCACTGATAAGATGAAGTACAGCGGACTATGGACACACTTTCATTTTTCCCTAAGATTGTGCATTTATTTATTTCCTATTTTTTTCTATTTCTCATTCAATTTGATGTATAAATTACGTCGTACCGACATCGGGGTCATTCAGCCAGTAGGATTCGGCAGTGTGGGGCTAGTGATTACTAGTCAGAGACCATAACCACGTGACCATGGGGAGCCGCCCCCCGCATTCCTTTCTGTAATATGATTGATTTCTTCTTTTTCTTGAATCAAGATTAACTATCAGACGCCAAGGTAGACTAATCTAATTTTATGATGGATATACACATTTTAGTGATGTTCTGATTAATCATTTATTCAACAATTCATTGAGTAATGGTCGTCGACGTGACGATGCTCCAATTTCGTCAACGGATTTTTTATTATTTTGTAGTTCTTTACTATAGTACTGCAGGCCTTACGATTTCACTTTAAAGACATACATGATTGATTTGATAAGCTAGTGTCCAATTTGTATCTGTAAATGCAGCATAATTCTGACAGGTTCAGTGTGTTTTGATAGTATCATTTTATGTTATGTTTACTCGAACATCTAGTGATATATATTTGGTCTTTATGCAATACTAACATTTATAGTCATTTCGTATCTAATCAGTTTTAATCGATTTATCACTGACTTTTGCCTCTGATTAATCAATTAAAATTTCAAGGACTGATTACAATCAAAGGGGTTTGTCACGAAAAAAAAACCAAATTTTTTTTCCATGCAACCCATATATATATATATGGGTTACATGGAAAAACATTTTTTTTTGGATTTTTTTCGTGACAAACCCCTTTGATTACAATCACTAACGCATTTGTTTAAAAACGTACATGTAGTTTTACACGACTACTTCAGCAAGTTTTGTATTTTTGTAAAAATGATTTTCCATTCGTAGTTTTTATCCAATTTATAAGGATTATGTTTAGACTTATCTAACAATCGAAGGTCTGATTCGGGTGACGGATCTTGACGAAATTTTTGAATAATCATTCGTATCCGCTTTGACAACTACCCGACTAATTGGATAAAATTGTTTTCATTTAGAAATATTCAAACGATGACTCAATGTGTTGTTAGTATTTCGAAATTATCATTTGGGTGCTATCGTTTGTATCGCGTAAGTGCGGATTTATCATTATATTAACAAAATCTTATTTATACAATCATGCATGTGAGAAAACCACCAATAATAGAGAAAAGTATAGTGTAACCTCCATGATCGTTCACCTCCAAACAACAGTCACCTCCCTGTTACAACCAGTATACTAGCAACAAAGATTGACGTTTTACTTTATTTTCACTCTCTCTCAACAACAGGTACCCCCTTATAACAGCGATTTTTGTCCTCCCTTTTGGTGGCTGTTGTAGGGAGGTTACACTGTGTTTTTATGCATGCAATTAAACGTCACTTAATTATCAAGTCTACATTTTACTGTATTTTCATTTATTTTCGTTGGACTCAATTTTCGTGGTTTTTACTAAAATGGCTATTTCGTAGGGACATAAATTCGTGCATTTTGATTTTTGAAGAAAATGCCTTATCTTTGCATTTAAATTCGTTGGGATTTGATTTCGTGGATGAGCCGATCCACGAAATCCACGAAATTAAATCTCCAACGAAAATTAATGATTCCACAGTATAACAATCTCAACTTAGCAACCGCTTATATACTAGTAGGGCTGGTCTTTATTGTCCAACTTGATAATGAAGGAGCAGTCATGTCTGTGAACAAAGGTCATCCTTGGGAATTAAGTAATGTGACCTTTATTGACAGGTGGTCTTATTCGGAGGTCAATTTATACTAGATAATCACTGAATATTATAAAATTGGATACAGTAAGTCACTCTCTGTTCTTGTCTTAACGTGGATGGAACTCAAATTACCCCCAGTTTTGCTAAAACGCCATAAAATATATTAAACGTTCGCACCGTATTTTATATACAAAAAAAGAAAAATGTACATGAACATAAACACAATGAACAAATTTACATGCAAAGTTTATATTCAAATTATAAATCAAATGAAACGGTTGAAGATCTTTAAAATAGATATTTTAAACTATACACTCACGTTTTATGCAAAGATTTTTTATATAAGGTTGTATGTGTATGAGATTTACGAATTTGTATTATTTTACATCTACGTATCTTTGAAGTCAGTCTCATATTTCATGTCGTACAATCGTGGGAAAATTATCAGTGTGCATACAATTAAGACATTTGATTATATCTGTCATTGCGCGCGTGAATTGCAATTATTAAAAATTTAAAATGAACTAAATTTGTCATAACACTGTTTGAAATATCATGTTACAAACCACGCAGTATGTCGAAAAGTGTGATACTTCTTAACATGTTTTATTTTGAAATTCAAGTCCATTAAGACGGTTTATTTGTGGTTAGTACAATCGGTTCGGTTGGGTTAAAATCAGCTTGGTTCGTTCTGTTCGTCCGTTTCGTTCGACATGTTCAACCGTACATGTTTGACTGTATTCGATATTGTCAATATGTCTAATTTAGTGACATTAACTTTACACGCGTACTCCCATTTTTTCATAAAACCAAGTCCTGTGATGGAGAGTTTAATTTGCTGCCATTAACCTTTTAAGTATAATGAATATCATGGTTAAAATGTATCAATTAATCATGACAATTGCATATAAATGCTCATATCTTAATGTACGTGTTTCATTGAATTGTTTTCATATCCGCTTACGTTTTTCAGTGTCCCGTGATCTGTTTTGTCTTTTGTCTGTGTTTTTACACAGATGATGGATCGTGCAATGAAGATTTATAAACCAACTATTTCATCTTAATGACCTTCCAACGAAAGCATAAGGTTTTCTTTAATATTAACATTCCCAACGTTTTATAAACGTTCTATTTCTACCTACGAACGATCAAACTTATTAATGACGATGTTTGTGTTCGAATAATAGGTTTTTGTTTATTATAGTCTCACCCCTGTTGAAAGGGCCAGCCAAGTTGGATTATGAGACATAGATCTATCTTTTGTGCGCATAGTACCTCCAGAATCCCGTCTCTATTTTGCCGATCGGCTGGCTGAGACGGGCCTTAGTAACCATTATTTAACTAGATGTCGGCTCACCAACCGACCGAAACAGTTCTGACACAGCCTCCACTGGGATTCGAGCCTTCGATCTGCCGCTCCGAAGGCGAACACCCTAACCACTCGGCCACGGTAACGGTTATACGATCATCCAACACAATCGCAATATCTCATGACTTGTGAAAGTTTGAGACATTTTAGGCTTTAATGGAGGAAGACCACAAACCTTGTGTAATATCACCGACCTTCCGTTAGATAGCTAAAAAGCTTCCTAACATGCAAACATTATCTCGTTCCGTGTCAGATTCGAACTCACAGCGTGAGAACTTATCTTCTCGACCACATATACATGCAAAGGCCTAGACATTCAATTCAATGCAAACAAAATAATGTTTTATATGCAAATGTATGTATATTAGTTATTAAGTATGCCATTTACAGTCAGGCGTTTCAAAATTTATCTGTAAACATATATTACATATTTTCAGAGACCTGCCCCGATGGTAAATTCTTGAGAGTGGTCTCTCATCTTAAATCTCAATTTTGAGTTATTGATATTCTAAAGTAACACGTGTTATGATTACGTTTTGTTCCATGACCCGTATCCGTGGTCGAGTGGTTAATGTCGCTGACTTCAAATCACTGTAACCTCTTACTGAAAGAGGGTCGTGGGTTTGAGCCCAGCTACCGACCATGTCTCTTTTTGTGAGAAAGTAGGTAGTTGCTTGCGGAGATGTGATGACTAGGTGGACTGTTCAACTCATATGACTGTGACTGTTGAAAAGGGGCGTAAAACTCAAACAAAACAAAACATATCTCTTCATGTAGTATTCTCGATGCAAGACAGTTGATAAAGATATCGATTTTGATTAAAGCTGAGAAAGAAAAATGAGATTTGAAGCTGATCTCAATGTTTATAACCTGGAATCCTGTGTTTTTATTGTAGTTTTAAACAGTCTCCTTAGTTGAAAAAACCTTCAGTATGCCTCGATACTAAGAAAGTCTTAAGGACCGAATATAAATGGTGTTATTACAGAGATAGTCTTTTTGTCAGGTTTCAATGCATAAGAACACAAACCGCTCAAAATAGAGTGGGATTAACCTTAAGGTGGCCATATCATTAAGGTGATCTGTATGCTTTGTTTTACTGGTCCAATGATAGAACTACGGATATACTTGTAAGATTTAATGTGATTCAAGGACATTGACAGCTCATAAATATCATATATGAGAATACTGTATCAATCAGTTCTGACATAAAGTGAAATGAATATTGTAATGTCATTTGCTGAACACAAATTATCATTAACTCTGTATAATTCATCTTTCCGTATGGTAAAATCAGCATGAACTAATATGGAGATGGATTAATAATGATACTTATGTTGCTTTTGTTCTTAGCTCTGTTGTTGATGGTGTTTATTGTAGCTGTTGTTTTTTATTTTGTAAGTTGTTAGTTCTATTAATGTAAACGGTCTTGCTGTTGCCACCGTTAGATTTTTTTGTTGCTGTTGATGACATCGTAAGTAATGCTGTTGTTGTTGATGATGGCTTGGTAAGTAATTTTGTTGTTGATGATGATGACATCATAGGTAATGTTGTTGGTGGTGGTGACATCATAATTAATGTTGTTGTTGTTGATGATGATGTCATTATAAGTAATGTTGTTGTAACTCCTGCTTACGTTGTTAATTTGATGAGTGATGATTGCTGTTGTTGTTGTTGTCGATATAGTCGTTTGCTTTATTGGCGTAATAATCTTTGATGACGGTGTTTGTAGGCGTGGGTTGACACTCAAGTACTCAAGATGACCATTATGTGTCCTCGAAGTCGTGTGTTGTATTTCACAAAAATACTGGCATTGTTTTAAGTTTCAATCCTGTTCTAAAGTAATAATTGTTATCTAATTTCCGTTGTCATTGCTTAATGAAAACAATTTTCCTGAGTTTTTATTTATACAATTTCAAAGATCTACGCAATTGTTTTGGAACATTAAAAAAAACTTTTAGATATTTAATATTTATATAATGTTTTTACTTTTCGTTGACATAGCTGTAAAATGACGATAATTTTCAAAATTAAAGTTTTTTAGATATAATTCTAAGACAAACTTAAGGCAATTTAGTCGTGCATTAAAATAACATTTAGATACATAATATTTGCCATTGCTATAAAATAATAATAATTTTCCAGATTCCAAACAACAATATATGTCTGTGTAAACCAAAAAATCATGGTTAAATGCAAACGCAATTTCAAATGTGATGAATATGTTTGTTTTGCTGTTTGAAAGACGCCCGATTGTCCAGGTTGTTGGCGTTCGTGAACTCAATGTTACTGCTAATAAACCCTTGCAACCCTTTTTTAAATACCAAGGTGGAAACAAAACACAACTCGTATTTGTGAGCAATAAAACGACCGAAATTCTTTTTATATGGTATTGATATTCTTTCTTTCCAAAAAACTACTTTCAGTTATTATTTTTTGCTTTGTGTTCATATACGTTTTACTACTCGGGATGTCTCTGTTGTTTCCGTGAAGGTTGAATAATGGTCGACCATAATTGACGAAATATTTTGAGTTTTACTCCACATAAATCGACATTCATTCGTAATTCAATTGACCTATCATATAGCTGAATAGTAGAAGAAATATAGAAGAAAAAATCAGTGTACGTTGTAATGAGATGGTCGCTAAATCAGTGTTTGTTGTAGCTTACACATTAAGCATATTTTTAAATCCAACAATTTAATTAACAAAATATTCGTTTCTATTTGAGAAGCTTTTCTCAGAGGTTATTTGAACGGGTAACGTATAAGTCGGACTTATATATATCTTGTGACATTTACAAACACGTGACCGTTCATTAAAAGTCGTTTTCATACTGACTCGGACAGACTGTATTTAGTTTTGATGGAAACTGCCTATTCCAAACACGTGATCATAACATAACCGTTAACAATCTGTCGTCGTTCTTTAACCATCATTCAAGCGCGCCTGCAGAAAGAAAAAAGAAGAAAAAGAGAACCAGTTCTCATTAAATGACAGCATATGCGTACCCTTATAGGTTCGACCAGGAAGACGCGCAAGTCGTGTTTTTCGTCACATGGTTTTAATGCTGTTTGAATTAATTATTCATTATGAGTATTACATGTAGTTAGTTAATTTACAATAAAACTTCAAAGACATCGAATAGGAGCTTTATCGTTGTATGACTGCTATACGAATTAATGAAAATTCGTCGGTGGTAACATCATGCTGTTTGGTTTTAGAATCATAACATGCATTTCGATTCGTCCACTTTATAATCAGATTTCTACAATATAGACAACACAGATCGTAAATACCCGAAAAGTGTCGCAATGGGTCAGGCAAATTAGACATGTTGCTTGACCAATTAACTAAAGCAGATATGTTGGAAAACTGTTCTTTTCATTAAATGTTCTGGTACTTCTCATGAAAGATGGTTAGGTGAACCGTACGCCTCGTATAACTCTTACTGTTGAAAAGTGGCGTCAAACTCGATATAAACATTATAACAAGTATATCGTATTCCCAAGGATATAAATTATTATTTTACAAATTTATAGTTCAAATCTCACGACGCCAGTAACAACGAACTAAAGAACGCGTTAATAGAAAAATAATTACCCAACTGTTTCTGATTCTTCAGTATATCCAAGCACGTTATAACTGAGTCCTACTGTAGTTAGACAATTTCAGTTTACGGTTTGGGCGGCTAGTGATGGGAGGTCGTTATAACATAAGGTTGACTTATCTCTGGCAATCAATAAATTGGCGTGAAAAAGGGAACATCGAAGAAACATTATTTAAAACAAAAGCGTACTGGTTGGTCGCCAATTATCATTTTGAATTTAGTTTTAAACTGACTTTCATTCCCATGAGATTTACTCATTTTTGAGAATTGTCTCGTGATTTTTCACTCTCAATAAATAAAGCTTTTCAATTTTAATTATTCATTAATTAGGCACGTTTTTTTTCTCTGGGTCGCTACAGTTAAAATCTAAGAGACCGTATGATTAACGACCTTTGTAAATGATGGCGTTTTAATGATTTTGTAGAGAAAGCTCCGTAAAACTATTTTGGTCTTTCTCTTAGAAAATGTGTTGTTTTATAGTTTTTCAATATTGAAAAGAAAACAGATGCAATAAAATAATAGTTTGAGACATATTCCATTAAATAGTCAAATAAAACGATTTTCGTAAATTTTACGACATTTAAGGAAGTTTATCTCTCACAGACTGGTTTTCGATATTTTACGACAATGCTCTGCACACTTTTCTGTATGTCGCTTCGAGCGTGTCTGGAAGGAACTTGAATATATCTCCTTGCTCGGAGTCTGTAAATTATATATGGGACAATTATGAAATCAAACTATATCAGTATCTAATTCTTCTGTATTATAGATTATAGAGAAATCTGGGATTGTTTGAACCACGTGTTAGCTAGAACATTAAATCAGAAATTCTCATTGGGTTGATCGCTAATATTTATATACAGTAAAACCTCGATTATCCGAAATCGACGGAACCGAAATATTATTTCGGATAATCCATGGTTTCCGATTACATTAGTCGAATAATCGAGTTTATTTTATATCAGAATATATAAGAGGATATCGGGACCGAATATTCATATCAGATGACACCTGGTTTTTGGATAATCCGAGTTCGGATAAACGAGGTTTTACGGTATTTGCAATCAAATATACTGCGTGTCTTAAGACACGCTTTGTAGTAGCACATTTGTCTCGGAGCACATTTATCTCATGAGGTGTGACCGATGTGCTCGTAACATTCATATTTGCGACAAATTGGAAATGAGACAGATGTGCACGACAAAAATAGGTCTGACATTCGAAGCACATTTGTCTTACATTTTATCATTTCCTACTAAAATTCTACTTAAAAGGAAAACTGAAAACTGTTGTTTTCTACTTAGTACATTGTCATTGTCCGAAAAGGCGGATAAAGAAATTAGCTGCCTGTTTGTCTCTCTGTCTGTCTGTCTGTCTGTCCACATTTACAACCTGACGAGACCTACTTAGAGATGTATTATTAATCACTAAATCGAAAAGAGCCTTCACTTCAAGTCTACACGATACCGTCGTCAGTCTCTACCCCTCCTTCATATTCGATGTATTGCCATCCTACTTTTCTAACCAATTCTTTATTATACTCCCGCAAACGATGTTGGAGGCACTCGATCGGTCGGTCAATATGACGAGTTTATGGAGTGAACTTCTTTCACATTATTTAAGTGATTGCAATGAAACTTGAAATGTGTTATTTTTGGTTAGACATTTGAGGTCCTATTTGTCTCATGTGAGACAAATGCGACCGCATCGGTCTTACGTAAGACAAATGTGCTCCGAGACAAATGTGCTCCTACAACGCTTTGTGAATCGTTACTTACGTGAACAGTTTCAACTACTAGACGTGACGATAGAATGGAATGACCGATTTTAAGGCAGTACAAATAGTATCCTTTTATTGATTCAAGTAGGAGCAGGACGGTATTAGACAAGATGAACAACAAGGCATTCGGTAAACATCGATAGTTTTCGTTCCTCTAGTTACTAGTATGCTGAAACGGGGAGTGCCGGAATTCGCCGAGTTATGACGGAAGTAAATTACGTAGTCGCTAAAATTACGAATTTATTCAGATTTGTGTTTGCATTTACACCATCTATCGGCATTGATTAGATTTATACCGGAAGTAGAACTACCGAACATATCTGGTTTGTTTTAATATAGACTTAGAATTGGAAAATTCTGCCCTTGGTGTCATTGAAATGAATTGAATGACAATAACAGAAGCTCTCCTTTAACGAATCGGTGCTTTTATCAAAGTATCACAATGAGTGCAAATAGATCACTTCCATTCGGAATCCTGTTAGTGTAGACCGAAATGTTACAAATTTGGCATTTCGAGACACGACACTGAATGCAAAGCGACATCGCGACATTTTGAATATCGCATTGTCGCCCATCGTATCGCATTGTCGAGTGTCGTATCGCATGGTCGTGATGTCATATTGTCACGTCGCACGTCGCGATATTTCACACGGCACTAACAGGATTCAATACTTCTTAGCTGTTACTAATGTGGCTATTATTCTACGTTAACTTTCTAAAATTTAGCTGTCTGCAATGTGACGTACGGCTGAAGGCAACATTTGTAATATCACATTCTTAATCGTATGTCGTGCAGAAATAGATATTTTGATAGTGGCAGTTCTCATATAATTTCACGTCTGAAGTTCTGTCTGCGATTAATATCGCTCCGCGTTTTTTTTTGACGTATTTCCAAGTAAACAGACAACTCTAAAGTCGCGTAACTATTGGTGGAATGACAATTCGTTGAAAACAAAACCGATATTCGAAACATTATAGGAGTTGAGAATATATTGGTATTCGGAACGGAACTGTTTCATTTGAATCTTAATAAAAAATAACTTTGTGTCAAATCTCGCGGGACTTCCTAGAAAATGACACACTATTCCTTAAGGATGGAAACGCATTAAATCGACATTGAGTATTCGCTTCGTAAAAGTCTTTTAGTAGTCTTCAAGATAAACTTTTTCAGCATGCCAGCCTAGAGATTTGCTTAATTGAATTATATAGACTAGACCCCATATGATATGAACCTACAAGTCATTCTCACTCAAAGAACCTTCATGTGGCTCGTTGCATTGTTAGGTGTTGTGTGTTGCGCCAATAGTCAGAGTCATATGGCAAGTTTTTCAACTTTTAACAGTGCAGGATGACTCCAGGAATATACTGACCTTTCGTAATCGATCTGGACAGCTTCATCATGTGTCATTTATTCTGGTTCCGGGTGACATTCCAACTAACACCAGTGATGGGCACGTGATAAACGCTAAGATGCTTTCACCAATCGACCTTAGGGGATCTTTTTGTACAAATAATAAGTCAAGCATTTTCAATGTTGCAAATAACTTTTTCGTGATTTTAATCGATCGGCTGTGTTTGTACACTGTATGCATTTACGATACCACGCTTCACAGGCCAAGAGCGTTGGAAATATGGCTTAATCTGTAGATTAGATGTATTACGGAGTTACGCATGGACTATTGTTAAATACAAAACGCAATTTGCATCACTCTATTAGAGTCTGTAATTAAAACGATATCAAATTGCATCAATGCTACAATGGTCATTGGAATGTATTCCGCTCCCGTCAGAGACAGATTTTAGTCCAGTAGGAAACTCAGGAACATTGGCTCGATTACTGAAACGTAACCGATGAAATGGTATAAACGTCATCCCGAGGCAGGCCCGCGTAGGTCATTAAAAATGTATCAATATAACTTCAACTTGTTAAAAGTAATAAAAAACGCATTAAAACGATCGATCGGGTAACCAATTATGTCAACCGGTACATTTATAGAAGCTAGTGTCTACCGTAAAGTATATGTAGTACAACCTCTTCAATGCAACACCCTTTGTGAGTAGCAAAATAATGTTGTTGAGAGGTTGTTGCTCTAGAGAGGTTAAATCGTGGAAACCATGCTGTTGTTGAGGGGAGGTTGTTACTCAAGAGAAGGTCGCTCTGGAGAAATTGTACTGTAATTACATACAAAATGTACTTGGCATCAAATCAGTTCCAATCGATGTTTGAAATATTTAGACAAATTAACGTCAACAAAATGTGAGCGAATTAAGATCTAGATACAAATGTACATGCTAAAGCGAATGGATGCAGTAAACATCTTGCAGTTTATGTCAGAGATTCATTTAGAACTTATAGCCGAAGGAAGATTTATCACACTTTTCCTTGAATTCACTTTCCAAATTTTACGGAAACTAATCGCATTGATTTAATTACATTGACAAAAAGCAAAGTGCACTTACTTTTCTGACTCTGGTTTTCCCTGACTGTTACTTTTGTCAACTTCTAAGTGAATACCTACTTCTATTTAATTAGCGAATCTCCCAAACTGTAAATACTCATTTATTTATGTCATTCTCTCCTTGTCTTTTCTCCTTTTGGTGTTGATAACGTAGTTATATTGTAAGGTTACAGTTATGTCAAGGACTTGTTGGCGTATAGTGTCACTCACATATTTTGATTTCATATGCAATATGTATTACATGTACACTATATTCACATACTTTAGATGTATGTCTTGTTTGTTGCTTGTCGGGAACCAGGCTATTTATTCATTCCATTTTCATTTTCGAGGTGTCGGTAACGACACCTATTGTCATTGTATAAGGAACACGCTCCAGGCACAGGAGCCAGTTTAATTTACAGTCACAGCTTTGAGGGCAAGTTTAAACTTAACAAGAAAACTATAATAAAACGTTATAGGTAGACGAATTACAAGAAGCATTGGTTTAGTTTTTTTGTATGAAGTTATTTTTTTCATAAAGCATTATTGACAGTATATCTTATTCAATCCTCCATTGTGGAGAGTATAACATATTTACAAGTTATGAGTAATACACATACTAGTATATTGACAATCATGAGTATTGTAATTGACAAATGAATAAATTCATGTATATAGTTTACAAGCACATGTTAATACCATACCCTACATCAATCAAGTAGAATATACCTTAAATACTAACAAATTCACCATGACCTGCTTTGATACAACCACGTTGAACTTCAAAAAGCACTTCCGATATTATGCCACAACAACTTATCTAGGTCAACATCACAGAGCAATGCCTGTATGACGTTCTTACCTATCAACTATTAACAAAGTAGCAGACGAACACATTTAGGTTACGCGACGAATAGCCAGTCCAATGACTGACCAATCAAAATGACGGATATGACAACTAGCAAATCAGATGGCCAGTTTTACCCAAACTAGCAATAGACACTATACTATATACTCGCTAAAAACTAGAATAAACTCGTACCCATGACTAAAATTCGTCTAGAAAAACTCTTTCCAACACGTGTTTTAAAAGAAAACGTGACTTTTTCTGATTATTATTTTGATTGTTCCGGATTTGTTTATTGTCATATGCTGGAGATTAATGACGTTAATGTTGCATATTTACCATGGGCATGAATATTGAGTTAGAAATCTGCTATCATGTCCTGTCATATATTTATGAAACACAGGCCTGTGTCTCGATAACTTGAACCTTTCTTCGAGCTCAAACTCACTAATTCAAATTTTGATTCCCTTGCAATGCATACGCATGGGCAATACTAGTGACATTTAATCAAACACGAAATGCAAATTGCGCTCCATTGCTCTTATTCAATTTAATTGCCATTTTCTGCCGAATAACAATATGATTGTGCCATGCATGCGATAAAAATGTTATAATGTGTTTGGAAATAGATTGAATTAGCGTGTCTAATTTACGTGACAGCTTAATTGGTTAATGCTGGGGTAATAGATTTAAAAAAGTGATACATTGTGTCACATTCTTTGTAAAAGGCGACTCATCGATTAGTGTTCAGCTCGAATTAATATCCTTACTCATTGTCATCTGTCTTTGACTCATAAATATTTGTGAAATTAATTATGAAGTGAATTTATTTATGATCTCTGATTGGGTTTATGGCCTTATTGGCTCGAAGAGCCACATTCATTGCCGTAGGGTAGAATAATGCAAGGATACCATGATGAATTTAATCTCCTGATATTGGGGTCTTCATCATCTGCACAGACTTCATAATTACCGATGCATAACACTTAAAAATACACCATTAAAAGATGAAAGACAACTTGTAGCGTGTCTTGTAATAAATAAAATAAACAATTAGCGTAATGTCGCCATTTTTACTTGTCTAGACTTCTACATGTATTGGTTAACAAAAGAAAACAGACAATTCATTGAACATCACGAAGTAGTGTTGTATCCCATTCCACTTACTCACTCAGAATGGCACTACAGACCTGTTGCTCCAGAGATTACATGTTTGGAGGTAGTGTATTTGAGCATGTTCCCCAAAATACGCTAAATGCTATTTTACTGGCATGTATAATTAACGCATTTCTCGCTTTGTTCCTTGCTAAGCACCGGCTTGTTTTTAATTCCACATTCATTTTCGAGGTCTCGATAAAGCCCGTAATTGTTATTTTATGGTCGCTGTCTCCCATGGCAGCTAGGGAGAAGACAATTTGAGTCACGACTGTCGGAGGAGTAAATAGGAACAGCATTATAAAACATGGTTGGCTGTTCCCATTAACTCCTCCGACAATAAAACATGAGTTGGCTTCCTGTATGTATTGTTGATATGTACAGGCTTTAATGTACATGGTCCTCTTTGTTTTATCTTAAAGTTTATAACTTATTGTCGAAACCGCCCAGTTATATTACGCAATCCCTTTCGATCAGTTTTGTTGTTTTTCAAACTACAGGAGATCACGTTTCATGGATGTGCGTCTACAGGTACATTATTGTTAGGTACTTATATAGCTATAAAACTCGAACAATAAATTAAATCATGGTGGTTTCAATTATGGCTGAATTATGTATGATAATGTATGCTAATCTTGTAACATGTTGTTTTTGAATTCGTCAACTGAAAATTGCCACGCAAAACAGATATCAAGGAGTTGCCATGGTTATTTTACCAGCCTGTCAAGATATTATATTTGGTCGTAATTTAAGAGTGTTTCCGAAGGGTCGACATAATTTCTAGAAAAATAAGCTTTGCGAAAGATTCTACCACATTTGTATGTTTTGCTCAGTAAAACATCTTTGGACCAAATAACGGCAATGATCTCATTACAAAATTAAAATATATGACAGTAGTGAAAAGTGGTTCAAAACGATTTGTTTGTGTGTTTAATTACGCCCCATTTCAACAGCCACAGTCATATGAGGCGGGCAGTTCACCTAACCGTTCCATGAAAACAGTACTATACGCCCCACCCTCCAAAAGCAACCGCCTGCTTTCGCACATGGTCGGGAGTTAGGCTCGAAACCACGACCCTCTATCAGTGAGAGGTTACAGTGATTTGAAGTCAGCGACCTAAACCACTCGACCACGGAGGCTGGTTCTTTCGAAAAGAAATAGTTGTTATATCGAGATGGTCCCTATATACAAGGGGCCGGTGTAAGGTTTTACGAGACAAATTCACGAATAATTTACAGTACAACCTCTCCAGAGCGTCATTCTCTTCAGCATCGATGTTTGTTCAACAACAAAAAAGATTTTCCCACTGCGCGATTTAACTGTTAATTTGACCCCTCCAGGGCAAACATCTCAATAACATCATATTTTTTTTTCTCCCTAAGGGTGTTACTTTGGAGAGGTTGCACTGTACCATTAAACGGCATAAACTATAAACATTAATACTAATTATTAAGTTTCAAACATATATCAAATAGCCTAATCAAGGTAAAAAGTGAATCGCCCTTTTTTGCTTTTTAATGTTTTAAATCTCAATTCCGATGAATAATATAAAAGATGTAATAATCACTTACTAATTTATAGTTTGATGAAATTGGTAAAATAATGTTTGATGTCGGTTAGTGTGCAATTCTTAATGTTTGACTGCACCGAACCCTTCTGTAAGGTTCGGTTTAAACAGTTCACACAAAAACGACAGCTTTAATCCATCCCTAAAATAATTAATATCCATCAAACTGACTTCAAGAGTAAAAAATATATTTTAATCAGCGGGGATATCAACAAAATTCTCCAAGGCGTCAGAATTGAGTAATACATTAGACGAAAACGTGTTAATATGGCGCTTCGTGAAAGCCGAACCACTTTTAAACACTTAAGCGGCACTAAAGCAGTTTTTAAAATGCAATAAGCCTGGATTTGTCTGGATTAAAGTTGGAATTTATATTTGCTTCATTGACCTAATTAATATGTTGATAAGATTTCAGCATCAACAATTATATCACACGCTATTCAGTGTAAGTATTGCGGTGATTCCTACTGATATTGTACAATAAAAACAATTAAAATGAACCAGAATGCAATGAAAATCAAATTTAATTTAAAGGCATTCATTCATTTTGCCTGCCCCTCACCCCACCTAGAAGAGCCAATGAAATAATTAATACTTTGATAAACTCCCTTTTGAAGAAGTCAATGTTTTTCCTGAACATTTAAATGATTTCCTTGTGATATTTTGTCTCCCGTTATTTATACCGTTACTCCGGGCTCACGAAGAAAAAAAGGATCTGGTATTTAAGAAATATCCTCAGGAAATACACGATTAAAGTATTTAATGAGGGTTTCTTTGCATACGTCTTTTCATGCGTTTGTTTGTTGTTGTTATTTTTATGTAATTATCAAAAAAAGTAATTTATCTTTAATGTTACTGAACCACCGAGTGCAAATCGAGTAATTAGTTCAAATCAGTTATGTGGGCTTATTGATAATGATAATCAAACCCAATAAGCAGTGAGACGATAAACATATAGTTTTAAGTACTTTAGAAAAAGCGTTTTATTTTGGAATATTTCTTTGTCAAGGTCAATAGAAGGTATCATTTCTTAATGATAAAGCGTTCGACGTCTTACCCTCAGGTTCGCGGGTTCGAATGCTGTTAGTTTTTAATTTTTTTAGCAACATTCTGAATGTTAAACAATATGCAATCTGTTAAGTTAAGTACAGTGCAACCTCTCCAGAGCGGCCCTCCCTTGAGCAACAATCTCCCATCAACAACAGCATGATTTTCCCAACTGTACCATCTAGCTATTATCTAAATATCTCTATATATAGCAAAAACCCCTTAACAACAACATTATTTCGCTACTCCCAAAGGTTGTATAGCTTTGGAGAGGTTACATTGTATATGAAGCTGGGGCTCTACCAACAGTGATAACATAAAGTGCTTTTAAGTATTTGCGAGAGTTCCTTCGAAAAAAAGAACGACAGTCCAAAACAATTGTGACATATCCATTTATTGTGTCAAACATATTAACTGAGTGAATTATTATCAGCAACTAATGAGAATTAGACCGTGCAGACAAGCAACAAGGAAAATGTAGTCATTTCTTTGCGAGGAATATTTTCCACTTAAAATAAGAACAACATGTCTAGAGTGGATAAATTACACATCATCGTTTCTCAAGCCGTACTTTGTCCCGGATGATTGATAAGCTCGTTATTAGAGCCAGGACCCTTTGAGCAGTTCAGAAATTGCCACATTGGAACGCAACAATAGCCTAAGACATAGTTAGGCATTAATGATCTACAATTTGCTTACATGCGCTTCCAGTTACGACAGAATTCTCCCGAAAATTTCAGGAGGAAATGCTCAGATAAAAAAATGGAACGAAAATCACGGATTTATACTAAACCTGAATATTCGATGGTGGCGTATTATTTCTCGTCTGTGTTAAAAAGTTGGTAAAATTTTCTACAATCTGAAAAATAAAAATATTGATAGGGCGTATCATGTTAAAATTGTTTGAGTTTTACCCCCTTTTCAACATTCAGGGTCATAGGAGGCGGGCAGTTCACCTTACCATCGTTCATAGGAAGAACCAGTACTAGACTCCCGTATGCAGCTGCCTAATTTCTCAAATAAAGTGGCATGGTCGGTAGCTGGGCTCGAACCCACGGTCCTCTACCACTGAGAGGTTACAGTGATTTGAAGTCAGCGACCTTAGCCTCAAATTCTCACAAAGTGATTTTTGTAAAGAGAGACTGCCGGTATATAAGACCAGTATTTCTGACGTGTCTTTTTTCTTACTAGCTATACGTTGCACCGACTTTATAATTATCACATGGCAATAAATATTGTACTGTCAATAGTTGTTTGGACTCAAAGCTCTCTTTAATACCGAATACCGACAAAGTCCCACTTTCCCAAGCACTAATCTAACGTTAAGATAAATTAAAGTTTCAAAAAACATTTATGACCATCTTCGTGCAAGTTTGTGCAAAAATTGCGATGCTCATTTATGTGTTTTAAAGACAATAAGTTTCCGATAAATATCTATTTAAAGCTTAAGCTTAGGTGAAATTCAGTCCCGGGACACGGTTCATGGGCACATCTTAACCTAGGTCAAAAGCTTTTAACTTGAAAATCTTGCGAACTGCATACACGATCATTGCATATATTTCACTTCTAACATCTAAAATAGCTCCTAAAAGAATTCAGTGGGACAAAAACATGTTTTAATTTACAAATAAGTGATAGCA